>BLSH010067637.1:235286-247870 GCA_018402905.1 Glandirana rugosa | reverse complement strand
CCTCATCCACCTCTGTACCCCCCATGTCCACCTCTGTATCCCGCCATGTCCACCTCTGTATCCCCCCCATCCACCTCTGTACCCTAAATTCTCTACACATGCAAATCCCCTTTCCTCTCCACCCTGCAGTTCTTTCTCACCTGATGATACGGCGGCGCAACACAGTGAAGTCTCCATCTATCAGACCCATAAAACAGCCAGAACACTTCACTGTCGGGTGTGACAGGAGGAACACGGAGCGCCGCTCTGTCATTCCCTGTCACTCTGATCTGCAACCTCTGACAGAGGGAGAAGCAGGGTAAGCGGGCTCAAGCACATGAAGCACAGCTGTCCCGCTCTCCTGTCATAATGCGGCCGCCGCTTAGGAGAGCGGGGGGGTGGGGAATCGGCTGCACCCGCTACTCTGGGAAAACTGCAGGCAGCGCAGGGCTTAGGTGGCAGCTGCTTTGGGCCCCACAACGATGACAGGGCCCAGGGCACCTGCCCCTTTTGCCCTGCATTAAAGGCTGCCCTGGACGGGTTTCCCGTCAATAGCAATCACACACATTTGCTTCTTCATGCGACTTGAACATGAGGCTGTACATGTGACCTGTGAAAAAAGAGAAATGTGTCTTTTCATATAAGCATAATCACATTCCATGGGTTCATCATTCAGGGGCAATTGGCAGCAATATGGCTCATTGCATGGCATCGGTAGCACTGTATGTGTTCTATACCCAGTCTTCTGAAGGGTCCCTAAGAACTTCCTGGCCTCTTTGGCCAGTCTCCAGGTCCAGAGTCTTATCAAACTTCCCCCCGCCCTTGACCCCTGGAACAATCTTACCTGGTCCGCCGGGCGATTTTTGACCCCTAGATACATTGGAGTGGGGTGCAGATGGGTGCAACAAGTCCTCCGCAGCAGTGTATCTTTGCACCAATTGGTTGGCAGTTTTGGGGTCCCCATGACTGACCCACTTCCTCAAAGCAGCAGGGAGCGCACGCAGATACCGGTCCATGACCACACGCTCCACAATTTGAGGGCCTGGCAAGGTTTCAGGTTGCAACCACTTCCTCGTGAGATATATCAGGTCGAACATTTGTGAGTGAGGTGGCCTGTCCAGCCAGTAGGACCACTGATGCACCCATTGAGCCCAGACGGCCATGGTGACCCCCAGGCATGCTAGTATCTCCGTCTTTAGAGTCTCATAGTCCTGGGCCTTTGCTGGTTCCAAATCAAAGTAGGCCTTTTGGGATTCACCTATTAGGAAAGGTGCTAACAGTCCCGCCCACTGTTCTTTTGGCCATCCTAGTGATCAGCGACTCTTTCAAAGGTTGTGAGGTACGCCTCCACGTCATCTGCATGTGTCATCTTTTGCAGGTGTTAGCTGGCATGTACCATCTTTTGTTCCACTGGCACCGGACTTGCAGACCCCTTCTTTAATTCCACCAGGGCCTATGGAAACTGGCGGTTCATCTCCTGTTGAGCCGCTTGTTGTGCTGCGGTGGCCTCTGAGACTTGGCGGTTGGTTTCCCGCTGCTGGCGATTCCACTCTTGTTGGGCCTCAGTGGCCTATAACAGGACTTTTACCACATCCCCCATCTTCCAGGAATATGCCCGCTGAGTCCACCACATGTGGGGATTAGCTCATGGGGATCACTCTTCAGAGGAAAAGACTCAGCATGGAGGTTAGTTTCTTTAAAATCTGGCGGCTTGGTTTGCAAGCTCAAAACACATAAAAGAACAGAAACAAAAACCTCGCCGTCCGGCGCTAAACTAAACAATTAGGTCCCTCTCTATACAGTGTGGGGCTGTCCCCGACACCCACGAAACATATGCACAGTGCAAACCTTGATTTTTGAGTCCAAATTATCACACAGAGCTCCCTCAGCTTTCTCCCTCTGAGATCCAGGATAGAGCTCTCCTCTGCTCTCTTCCTGATCATTAAATGCAGGTGGAGATGGGTTTGAGTGGACCTGAAAGACCAGGCCGGAACCAGCTCTGCCACGGTGACTGGCACAACCCGGGTTGCTAGTCGCTTCAAAATGATCACCCGTCCATTGTAGTGCCTCGCATAATGTCACAACATATGAGGTTGGCTGATTACCTTACTTTGTGATAGCTGCTTTTTTTGCCTGTTTGAAGCCCTCACTATTATTACACATCAGTGAGCAGTATGTAATGGCAGGGCAGTCAGTAAGCTGCATATTGTGATAAGGCAGTCATTGAGCAGTATGTAATGGCAGAGTGGTCAGTAAGTTGTATAACGTGATAAGGCAGTATGGAGTAGCAGGGCAGTTAGTGAGCAGTATGTAGTGATAGGGTAGTCAGTGAGCAGTAGGTAGGGGTAGTCAGCAGTATGTAGCAGCAGGGCAGTCAGTGAGTAGTATGTCGTGGCAGAGCAGTCAGTAAGCTGTATATAGTGAAAGAGCTGTCAGTGAGCAGTATGTAGTGGCAGGGCAGTCAGTGAGTGAGCAGTATGTAGCCAGGAGCTGGGTACGCACATTCCCAACAGCAGAGACATTTCTGCCTTCAGGTTTAATGCAGTTGTTTCCCCTAGTGCCAGTTTACTGTTCTGTGACTCTAACAGTGGCAAGAGAAATGCACTCTGGGGGTTGTAGTTTGCTGGTGAGGATTCGCCCTCTGGCTGTACTGCAGTAGAACTAAATTTTCCATCAGGCTGTGCAGCAGAGAAGGATTCCAGGGAGAAGAGGTTCCTCGTGGGAGAGACTATTTAACCACTTCAGCCCTGGAAGGATTTCACACTTTAGGACCAGAGCATTTTTTGCGATTCGGCACTGCGTCACTTTAACTGACAATTGCGTGGTCGTGCAAAGTTGTACCCAAACGAAATTTGCGTCCTTTTCCCCCCACAAATAGAGGTTCTTTTGGTGGTATTTGATCACCTCTGCGTCATTTCTGATCGCCGCTATAAACAAAAGAAGAGCGATAATTTGGCAAAAAACCCAAATTTCTTACTTTTTGCTAAAATACAAATCCAAAAAAAAATATAAAAAAAACACTTTTCTATTGGTTTTGGCCGATTTATATTCTTCCTCATATTTTTGGTAAAAAAAATTCGCAATCTGCGTTTATTGGTTGGTTTGCACAAAAGTTGCCGCGTTTATGGATGATGAGAATTCATTTCAGGGGTTTTTATTTTTTTTAATATTTTTTACTAGTAATGGCGGCGATCTGTGATTTTTAGCGGTACTGCAATATTGCAGCGGACATGTCGGACCATTTTGACACTTTTTTGGGACCATTGGCACTTATACAGCGATCAGTGCTATAAAAATGCACTGATTACTGTGTAAATGCCATTGGCAGTGAAGGGGTTAACCTGCAGGGGGCGCACTAAGGGTTAACTGTGTTCCCTGGGCGTGTTCTAACTGTGGGCTGGCCTGGCTGGGGGAAGGAGGTGATCAAGACTTCCATATAGAGTGATCACCGCCCTTCCCCCTCTATGAGAATGGAGATCCGTGTTTACCTACACGGACCTCCGTTCTCTTACTGTGGCGGGGGACATCGCAGGTAGCCGGTGGCGATCGAGTCTGCCCTACCCGCTCCCTGGCCCCCCTAACACAGTGAGCGCGCCAGCGCGCCTCCGGCAGTGCGCGCTCGCTCACAGTGAGAGATATCGCAGCCGCCGTCAGGTGACGGCGGTTTGCGATATCGGGCCACTTTGCCGCCGTCAGACGCCGGTCGGCGGTCGGCAAGTGGTTAAGCGGAGGTTGGGGCCTAACACACTGGATTGATCAACAGGACCCTGTGTAAATGGTGGCTGAATCGTGGCCTACTCCCACAGACTGAGCCATTCAGAAACCTTGCAGTACTTCAGTGAACAACCTGAAAGACCTGACCTGCACCAAGTGGAGCCTGTTCCTGATCCCTGCATCTCATTTGGATGATCGATCCAGGAGAACCACGGAGAGAGGTAGTGGAAGCCGATCCTAGGAGCCAGAGGGCTGGAGTGACCAGCAACATCATCTCCATCCTTGTCATCATCATCATCCTCAGCAGCGGATACATCATTTGCATCCATTGGTTCTGTGTGGTGAGCAGGCTAAGCCCATTGTTACAGACACTGTGTACACATAATCTGATTCAGCACAGTCACTGTAGTGAAGGCCTTGTTCCTAGCATTGGAAATAGAAGTGGAGTACAAGCATTTATACCCTGGATATACTGGATTGCTGTTATATGTAGTCCCACAGTTCAAAGTCAATGATCACTGTGAAGCTTCCTTTGTTTTGCTGCAGAAAGAGTGCTTTATACAAATATAGTACACTTCCTGGAAATCTATTTTGTTGCATTAGCATTTGATTGGTATATACCCTTTAAACCACAAAGCTAGCTGTAGCTCATCTGAACTGTCAAGCAAGGAACATTGAACTACAACTGCTTTTCATCTGTTTCTTTCCCCCCACTTAGCGAGCATTTACTATCTTGCCAGAGTATTTTATTAATTGCATTCGGCTAAGAACTCTCTCCCTTAGAGCAGGTTAAATATAGCTGCAATGATAATACTGGTGTTGTATCTGTTTATCTACTAATTACTGGTTTATACTTGTTCATCTACTATTTGTTGCTGTCAGGGGAGTGAGCAGTAGAGAGTGGTTTGACATTTCAGTAGTCATTCCCCTGCTCTCCTGTGCCCCACTCTCATGCACAGTATATTGACCTGTTTATACACTTTATTAAGTTTTAAGAAACATATCTTGTCATTCACTGGTGTTTAACTTTCATACTGTCATGAGACCTGTTTTACGTACTTTGTTGAATCAGAGTTCCTCTTGAACTATATACTGTGAGTAAACACTGTTGATTTTCTCAACCTTGTGTCATTTTCACTGTGTCTTACTTTAAGAGGAACTAACATTATGAGTAAACCCAGTGTGTCAGGAGTGGCGGAGAACTCCCAGAGTCGGGGAAACCAGGGGGAATTGACTTATCTTGCGACCCCCAAGGGGGCAGCATTACATTTGGGGGCTCGTCTGGGATCCCCCTCATGGTAAGCCCCAGCATGTCTGATGAACCACCCAGAGTGAAGGAGAAGATGGACTCTGCTACTGCTGTCAGATGGGAGCAGGAAGAAGGGAGTCGTCTGGAGCTGGCCAGTGTGCTGAAGCTGCCTGAATTTGTATGGTTAGAGAGAGATGTACGGATGATGATGAGAGGAGCTTTTCCAGGGCAAGAATCCTATGTTGTGGATCTGAAGCCTGAATATGGAGAAGGCCACACCTATGCCCTAATTGAGTGGCGAGATAGCATTCCAGCTGAACTTCGGGAAGAAACTGAGTTTAGCTGAAGGATTAGAAGCCTGCGTGATACCTCTACGGACAAAAATAGACTTATATCAGGAGAAGTCTCGGTGTGGCTCAGTGAGTTCTGATGTGGAAGAAGAAGAAGCTGACACCACCAACAAAACGATGCCTTCAGCTTCGTTCTATATAGATATGAGTCGGCTGGCAGATTGTTTGATCAAGCAGCAACAATATTACAGCAAATCAGGGTTACAGGAAGCTTCAGTTCTTCTCAGGCCGCACCCCCACTCCTGAAGGTGTGGAAGAATTTGAGAATTGGATGGATTAAGCCATTCAAGCCATGGAAGATTGGAATGTGCCAGAAGCAGTGAAAAGACAGAGAATAAGTGAGAGCTGGAGAAGTCCTGCTGCAGATGTTATCTTAAGTTTGAAGAGAGGAAAGCCTGAGTGTGTGGCCATGGATTACATTGAAGCATTGTGTGCACTGTATGATAGGGTAGAGAAGATTCCTGATTTGATGTACAAATTTGAACACACACACCAGCCCAGTGGAGAGAAGTTGTCTGCCTATGTTGTTAGCATGGATCGTATCTTACATCAAATTATTTTGAAAAAGGGAATCGATCTATATATATGCATATACACACAGTCTATTGTGTATATAAATACACACATATACACACACACAGTGTATTGAGTGTACACTATATATCAGCGCATTATAGTGCAATCAGGGGTGTACATGCGGTATATAGTACACTTGACGTGCTGTCTTAAAATATACAGTTTTTAACCCCTTAACCCAAGGAGCCCTTTTTTACATTTGTGGTTTACAAGTTAAAATCCGTTTTTTTGATAGAAAATTACTTGGAACCCCCAAACATTATATATATTTTTTTCAAACCCCCTAGAGAAAAAAATGGCGATCGTTGCAATACTTTTTGTCACATTGCGCAGCGGTCTTTCAAGCGCTTTTTTTTTGGGAAAAAAAACACTTTTTTGAGTTAAAAAATAAGACAACAGTAAAGTTAGCCCAATTTTTTGTATATTGTGAAAGAGGATGTTATGCCGAGTTAACAGATACCATACATGTTACGGTTGAAAATTGCGCACACTTGCGGAATGGCGACAAACTCTGGTACTTAAAAATCTCCATAGGTTAGAGGTGCAGAGGAGGTCTTTTGCTAGAATTATTGCTCACACTCTGGCGATTGCGGTGATACCTCACGTGTGGTTTGAACACCATTTTTATATGCGGGCACGACTTACGTATGCGTTTTCTTTGCTGCACAAGCTCGCGGGGACATTGGCGCTTTACATTTTTTTATTTTATTTTTTTTTTTTTTAACACTGTTCGTTTAAAAAAATAAAAATCGGATCACTTTTATTGCTATCACAAGGAATGTAAACGTCCCTTGTAATAGTAATATATGGTGACAGGTACTCTTTATGGAGGGATGGGGGGGGTCTAAAAGACCCCCACCCCTCCTTTACACTTCACAGTATTCAGATCGCCAAAAACTGCGATTCTGAATACTGTCATTTTTTTAAAACCGGCACCGTTAGCCACTGAGTAAACCGGAAGTGACGTTGTAACGTTGCTTCCGGAAATGTACGAAGGTGTCCCGATTGAAGCCGATTCTGACTTCCACAGGGACTCCACACAGCTGGCGGACGTGCCGGATCAGAGCTCCAATTTCCCGGTGGGATGGGAGGCAGGAGAAGAGCGGCGGACGGTGGCGGGGAGGGGGTGTCCCCTCCCGCTGCCTGGGATAACGACCGAGCGGCTCTCGAGCCGGATTGGTCTAAAAAATGGTACCAGGGTATAGCCTGTAGCTGCAGACTATACCCCGATACTTCCACTTAAAGCTGCCACCGTTTATAAACAGTGATTTGCGTTAAGTGGTTAAATTCATTTACAACAGCAGGGCCCGTTCCTGCGCCCAACAAAAGTAACTGCAAGGGGTTACAGTGTTCTGGCACCGCCAACACCCAAGGCCTAATTTTTCACCACCTGTTTGACTGGGGCATGTCATCACAATTTTTAACCACTTAACGCGTATAGCCATTTATAAACGGTGGCATCTTTAAGTGGATGTATCGGGTTATAGCCTGCAGCTACAGGCTATACCCCGGTACCATTTTTTTTAAAGCAGACGGCCAGGTATCCAGGGATAATGGCCGATCTGGTCTTTATCCCAGGGAGCGCCACTCTTCTCCGGTCTCCTGTCCCACTGGAGCTCCGATCCGACACTTCTGGCCGCTGTGTGGAGTCCCTGTGGAAGCCGGAATCGGCTTCAATCGGGACTCCTTTGTACATTTCCGGAAGCGACGTCACAACGTCACTTCCGGTTTACTCGGTGGCAAACTGCACCATTTTTTAAAAAAAAGACAGTATTCAGAATCGCTGTTTTTGCGTCTTTTAGACCCCCCCATCCCTCCATAAAGAGTACCTGTCACCATATATTACTATCTCAAGGGATGTTTACATTCCTTGTGATAGCAATAAAAGTGATCAGATTTTTTTTAAACAAACAGTGTTAAAATAAATAAATAAATAAAATAAATAAAAAAAGTTAAAAAAATTTAAAGTGCCATCGTAACTGCGAGCTCGCACAGCAAAGAAAACGCATACTTAAGTCACACCCGCATAAGAAAACGGTGTTCAAACCACACATGCGAGGTATTGCCACGATCGCCAGAGTGTGAGCAATAATTCTAGCAAAAGATCTCCTCTGCATCTCTAACCTGGTAACCGTTAAATTTTTTTAAAGCATTGACTATGGAGATTTTTAAGTACCGGAGTTTGTCACTATTCCTCAAGTGTGCGCAATTTTCAACCGTAATATGTATGGTATCTATTTACTCGGCCTAACATCCTCTTTCACAATATACAAAAAAATTGGGCTAACTTTACTGTTGTCTTATTTTTTAACTTAAAAAAGTTAATTTAAAAAAAAAAATTGCGCTCGAAAGACTGCTGCGCAAATACCGTGTGACAAATAGTATTGCAAGGATCGCCATTTTATTCTCTAGGGTGTTTGAAAAAATATATATAATGTTTGGGGGTTCTAAGTAATTTTCTAGCAAAAAAAATGATTTTAACTTGTGAACAACAAGTGTAAAAAAGGGCTTAAGTGGTTAAACTAATTTACAGCAGCAGGTCCCGTTCCTGCGCCCAACAAGAGTAACTGCAAGGGGTTACAGTGTTCTGGCACCGCCAACACCCAAGGCCCAATTTTTCAGCACCTGTTTGACTGGGGCATGTCATCACAATTTTTAAAATAATTTACAACAGCGGGGCCCGCATCAAAATTTAAAAAAAAAATTGCGTAGGGTTCCCCCCCAAAGTCCTTAACAGACCCTTCAGGTCTGGTATGGATTTTAAGGGGAATCCCACCTAAAATAAAAAAAAATTGCGTAGGTGTCCCCCCAAAGTCCATACCAGGCCCTTAAGGTCTGGTATGGATTTTAAGGGGAACCCCGTGCCAAAATTAAAAAAAAAATTTGCGTAGAGGTCCCCCCCAAAGTCCGTACCAGGCCCTTCAGGTCTGGTATGGATATTAAGGGGAACCCCGCACCAAATTTAAAAAACCAAACCAGACCCTTATCTGAACATGCAGCCCTGGCATGGCAGGAGGGGGTGGGGACAAGCGAGTGCCCCCCCTCTCCAAACCATACCAGGCTACATGCCCTCAACATGGGAGGATGCTTTGAGGTCGCCCCCAAAGCACCTTGTCCCCATGATGGGGAGAAGGGCCTCATCCCCACAGCCCTGGCCATTGGTTTTGTGGGTCTGTGGGCAGGGGGCTTATCAGAATCTGAAAGCCCCCTTTAATAAGGGTGGCCCCCAGATCCTGACCCCCCCTATGTGAATAGGTATGGGGTACATTGTACCCTACCCATTCACCAAAAATGGAGTGTAGTGGTAAAAAAAACAAGGCAGTTTTTGACAAGTCCTTTATTGTGTAAAATAGCTCCTTTCTTCTTTTTTCCTCCATCTTTTCCTGGCCCGGTCCTTCTTCTGGTCAGATTGGGGAGAATACTAAAACCCCTGTCTCTTCACCTGCACTTGAGGAATCTCCAGTCAAGCTGCTCACTCAAGTGGCTCAGGCTCAAGATCAACTACAACAGATGTTGTTGCGGGTGATGGAAGTTCAAGTCACTACCCAGTTGGATAAAGCTGACCCACGAAAGTGCTTTAAGTTTCGGGAGTCTGGGCATTTAAGAAGACAGTGTCCAAAAAAGGATGAAGAATTCAATTTCATGGCTGAGTTACTGAAATCATTACAGCAGCTGCTATCTACTCTGAATACGGGAAACTTCAGAGGGTCTCAGTCAAGAAGCCAACTGAGAACCCAAAGAAGGAACAGAGCTCCAAGAAACAAGACAAAGGCAAACAGAGTCAGAAGAAAGGGAATAATAAGGGAGAGATATCTCATAAAGCAATGAACCTGTCACCGGGGTCTGAGGGTCGGTGTCAGGGAAATGGCCGTAGAGATGGTGATCCTGCCAGCAATTGTAATGGACGCCATGGTGTGCATGCGCAGTGACCCATAACATGAATCGGCGCACACGCATGTGCAGTGGCCTGCCCGCGCACAACGTGACAGAAGGGAACTTCACCTTGGCTATAAAAAGGACTATGGCTGCCTGACTCAAGTGCTGGATTATCGTCAGCTCTCCTACATTCCTGGACCCTGTATCCGTGTTGATTCCTGTTGTGACTCGGCTTGTTCTGACCTGCTACCTTCTCTCCTGGATTATCCCTCGGCTTGTACCTCTGACCATCCATCTGCCTATCTACTTGTGTTTGACCCTCAGCTTGTTGTAAGGACTTTGCTTCTGCCTGATTCCCTGTGTATGACCCCGGCTTGCCTTATGGACTCTGCTCCTGCTTGATCCACTGTGTATGACTCCGGCTTACCATTGGACTCTGTCTCTGCCTGAACTGTGTTTGACCCTCAGCCTGCTCAGCGGTCTCTGCCTTGTCTGGGTGCTGGAACTGGGCCTTCAGCTTATACCCCAGGACTTGTTGTCTCTACCTTACTATCCTCAAACACCTGTTTGGGTGACCCTACGGACTCTGAGCAACCTGATGCACCTTCCTGCTGTGGTGACCCTCAGCCGGGCCTTTACTACTGCTGCCATACACCAGTGCTTCCAGAGCTCCTGTACATCTGTTCCTGGTCACAGTCATCACCTCCTGCACCTGCCTCGCTATCCAGTTCTGGTTGACGACCTGCGCTTCTTTGTGCGACATACCCTCTGTCTCAGCCTCAGGGGTATAGCGCACTCAGCCACAAAGGGAGCCCCTCTCTGCACTTTGCTTTGGATCAGGTACGTGACAGTCAGGTGCAAGAAGTCAATGCCCATTCACCACCCAGGGCTAGAGTTAGATCCTCTTAAAGTGGGCCAAAAAGAGACACTAACAACGCAGGAATGGATAGGTTACCTGAGAAGTTAGTGGGGCCATCCCCTATTGTGTCAGTGCAGGTGGAAGGTGTCTATACGAGAGATGTTTGGATACAGGAGCCAAAGTCGCTTTAGTTTACCAAGATTTCTACAATCAGTACCTAAAGCATATTCCTCTGAACAAGCTTGAAGAGTCAGAGATTTGTGGAAGTGGGACTGACAAGTTTCCATATGATGGATACATCCCCATAAGAATTTCCTTTGGACCAGTAGCAACAGGGAAGGTTGAGACATTTGATACCCTAGCCGTGGTGTGTCCCAGGCCTCCAGGTGCTGAACAAAATTCCATGCTGATTGGGACAAATACAGACTTGGTGAGAAGATTGCTGGAGAAGGTAATAGGAGAAGATGGGTCTGTGCCAACGGAGATTCATCCCAAATTATATCAGGCTTGCCAGCATGTGATTAAAGAGAAAAAGACTCCTGCTCATGGAGTAGGGCGAATATGGAAGCTGGATATGAGAGAGAAAGTGCTCCAATTGGGTGAAGTTGCTTGCCTGAAGGCCACTGTGAAACTCATTTGGAATCATCTAGGGCCCTTCTTTGTGCGGGAGACGGCCGCACAAACTGAAGCAACTGGCATAGCAATGGTTCCTGAATTGGTTTCTACCAAAGCTCTGCTGTGAATCAAGAAGAGGGTGCCTATTAATCTTCAGAATGTCTCCGATCACCCTGTGATATTGAAAGCATAAATGTCGGTAGGTCAAGTGAGTGCAGCTACCCCAGTGTCTCCAGAGGAGGTTGAGAAGAATGAGAAGCAACAACGATTATGGAAGGAATTGGAGGAGTGTGCTGCTGTTACTGCTCCTTCTTGGAGAGAAAGGATGAAGTCACAGTTAGATAGGTGTGAGAAGATCTTCTCTAGCAATGATTTTGATGTGGGGTGTGCTAAGAGTGCCCAATATTGAATACGCCTGCAGGAAGATAAACCCTTCCAGGAGAGAGCTCGGAGGATCCCTCTCAGTGACATGGAAGATTAGAGAGAGCACCTGGCAGAGCTAAAAAAAACTGGAGTCATTCAAGAGTCCTGAAGTCCCATGCCTCACCCATTGTAGTGGTTTGAAAGAAGAATGGAACACTACGTATGTGCATAGACTATCGAACCCTTAATCGACAAACCATTCCAGATCAATACACCACCCCACGGACTGATGATGCTCTTCAGTGTCTTGCTGGAGCCAAGTGGTTCAGTTTGCTGGATCTGAAAAGTGGATACTATCAGATACTGATGCATGCTGAAGACAAGAAGATAACTGCTTTTATTTGCCCTCCTGGGTTCTTTGAATTCAACTGGATGCCACAAGGACTGCCTGGGGCGCCAGCCACCTCTCAACGACTGATGGAAAGAACATTGGGGGATATGAACTTGGTCAAAGTTCTGGTTTATCTGGATGATATTATAGTGTTTGGAAGAACACTAGAAGAACATAAGTAGTGTTGAGCGAACCCGGACTGTAACGTTCGGGTCCATACCGAACTTTCGGGTGTCCGTGGCATGGACCCGGACCCGGACATTTCAAAAATCGTTCGGGTTCGGTCCGTCATTAGATAGAGTCCTACGTCCTATTCCAGAATTTTACAGAGTTTAGACAGGGAGTTTGAAAGTCGAAGGAAAGGGATGTGATTGGGTTCCTCGTACACTGACGTCGTGACACTGAGGTCGAATATTTCTCCGACCCAGTGTACTACGTGACCGGTTAGTGTCGGTACGGTAATCATCCGTACCGACACTACCGAAGATTCCCGTTTGGTCACTTTGTGAACAACTAACCGACGGGACGTCGAAGAGTTGTGCACCTCATTTTATCGTCTTGGGGCCTGGCTTGGGCTTGCTAAAAACTTTACAGGCCCAGGCCCAGGTACGG
>BLSH010067637.1:215616-231126 GCA_018402905.1 Glandirana rugosa | reverse complement strand
ATCCCCATTTATTTGTAGGGCACTTGCCCTAGTTTGAAGATGATTTTAGAACAGTTATATGGCTTCTACCGTTAATTAATACTTTTCAGACACAGTTTGAAGATGATCCACATTCACCTCCATTTTTGCTTTTTTTATGTTTTTATTTTTTAAAAAATATTTAAAGTTATTTCCCTGTCCCCATTTTTTTGTAGGGCACTTGCCCTACCCTTACCCCCATTTTACTTCCTTTTGCAGCCCTCTAGGGCTTTCCAGGACTTTGTTACAGCCATTTTTGTGCCTAAAAGTTCGGGTCCCCATTGATTTCAATGGGGTTCGTTGTCCGTGCGATCATTCGGGTTCCGTCCGGACCCGGACCCGGACTTTGTCACGAAGTTCGGACGGACCAGCAGAACCCGAACTTCCAGAGGTTCGCTCAACTCTAAACATAAGGCACGGTTGGAGGAGGTATTCAAAAGGCTCCATGAAGAAGGGCTGAAATTATCCCTGGAGAAGTGTCAGTTCTATCGTGCTTCAGTCACTTACTTGGGGCATGTGATCTCGGCCAATGGTGTGGCTACTGACTCGAAGAAGTTAGAGGCGGTCACTGCATGGCCTAGGCCTAAGACTGTGACAGAACTGAGGGTTTTGCTCATACTACAGAAGATTTGTGGCTAACTTTGCCAAGATTGCTAAGCCCCTCAATGAATTGCTGCAGGTAGCCTCGGGGGGAGGAAGAAGGAAAGATGAAAGAGAAGAAGTTGGGCCGGAGAGGAAAGAAAGTCCATTAAAGAGCAGTGGACCCATTCACATGAAGAAGCTTGCAGGCGGTTAAAGACAAGTCTCACTGAAGATCCTGTCTTAGCCTATGCTGATCCGTCCAAACCCTATGAACTTCATGTGGATCCTAGAAGAGATGAGCTAGGAGGAGTCCTTTACCAAGAGCAAGATGGCCAGCTCACACCAGTGGCTTATGTGAACCAAAGTCTTATTCCTTCTGAAAGCAGTCACCCAGCACACAAACTGCAGTTCCTAGTTCTAAAATGGGCAGTTGTCGACAAATTGAAGGCTTATTGGTATGGGGCACAATTTGTTGTGAAGACTGATAACAACTCATTGACCTACCTGCTGACTTCTGCAAAGCTGGATGCAACTGGGCACCAGTGGTTAGCTGTGTTAGCTGGATTTCAGTTTAGTTTAAAATACCGACCTGGAATTGGGAACAGAGATGCTGATGTGTTGTCCCGTAGGCCACATCGCCCTGAAGAGAAATTTTGAGAATGGACCTTTGTGCCTACTAAAGGAGACCTATGTAGGTGCCTAGTTCACCGCCTGAGAGGGGCTGTAGGAGCAGAATCCATAGGAGTTTCACCGGCTGGAGTACCTCAGTCCTATTGTGGACTGACCCAAGTAAGAAGTGAGGGGCTTCCTCGATTAACAAAGAAGGAGTTCAAGACTGACCAAGAGCAGGATCCTTTATGTCATGTAGCCCTTCAAGCCTTGGCACAAGATCCTATGTTGTTGTTAAAAAGCTCAATAGCATTTGCTAAAATATTACATTGAGAATGGAGTCGGTTACAATTGAAGGATGGTCTGCTATACAGAAGAGGCCCTGGTGATGAGGAGACCTGTCAATTATACCTCCCGGAGAAGCATCATACCTCAGTCCTGGGGTCTTTACACAATGAATACGGGCATTTAGGCATAGAGAGAACCTTTTGCCTAGTCAGGGATAGGTTTTATTGGCCAGATATGAGGAGAGAGATAGAGGACTACTGTCATTCTTGCCTACCTTGCATTCAGGGGAAAACCCTTCCAGTTCGAGCTGCCCCTATTTAGCATTTACATAGTCAGGGACCCATGGAGTTGGCATGCATTGACTTCCTGTGCCTGGAACCAGATACAGGTGGAAGAAGCAATATCTTGGTGGTGACTGATCATTTTACCTGATATGCTCATGCCTATCCGACGAAAGATCAGCAAGCAACCACGGTAGCAAAAGTACTGGTGCAGAAATTCTTTGTTCATTATGGATTGCCTGTTTGTATCCATTCTGACCAGGGAAGAGATTTTGAAAGTCGGCTCATATATCAGTTGTGCAGGTTGTTGGGCATCAAAAAGTCTCGGACCACACCTTATCACCCACAAGGGGATCCCCAGCCTGAGAGATTCATTAGGACTCTGTTGAATATGTTGGGGACCTTGCTACTGAGAAGAAGCAACACTGGGGAAACCAGTACATGCCTATAACAGTAGGCATGTACTCACCCTATTGCCTCATGTTCGGAAGAGGGGCTATGATTACCAATTGATCTGGTTTTTGGAACATCTGCAGGTGATATCTCTTTGACTTCTCACAAAGGCTATGTGGATCAGTTTGCGAAAGAACTTGAAGCAAGCCTATGATAAGGCTATGCAGCATGCCACTACCCGAGAGTTGAGGAACAAAAACAATTTTGATCTCAAAGTAAGAGTGCAAGAACTCCAACCTGGTGACAGAGTGTTGTTGAAGAACTTGGGTGTACCAGGCAAGCACAAATTGGCAACCCTGGAAGCTGTTTACAAATGTCATAAGGTTGAGGCCTCCAATGATTAGCCAGTCTACCAGATCAAGCCAGGACAGACAGGACCTCTTATGATGTGGCACTGGGATCATCTACTTCCCTTGTAGGGTGCAGTTAGAATGCCTCCTTGTCCCTCTATCCCTCCTTTGGATCCAGGTCCCCCTAGGACTCGATCTCGTCGGAAGCTCCTTGTTAAGCCTACCAGGCTAGTTCAAGATGACAGTGAAGATGAAGAGGTGGTACTCTCTTGGCTGTGGGATCCGGTTGTTATTCCTGAGACACAGGTCAGACCTTGGTTCAGAAAGCCAACACCAACGAGAGAGGTGAAGAGATCACAAAGTTCTCCTGGACAAAAGAGGAATGCTCCACCACTAATCAAAAGAAGAGATGCTTCTCCAAGTGGAAGTGTTAGACTAGTTCCAAGTCTTGATTTTGAGGCTTGATTAGTTTCACAGAGGAATGTCTACCCGTGGTGAGACCTGCTGAGGGTTCCGCAAAGGACACAGTGTTGTCAAAAGAAGAGAACAGGAGAGAAGGATTAAACTCTAATACTGTATATCTGATGAACCTAGCCATACTTTTTCCAGTCCTAAAAACAATTCTACTCCAGCAATCAGTCCTAAGAAGAATTCTACCCCAGTAACCAGCCCTAAGAACAATTCCACTTCGGTCATAAGTCCTGGGAAGAATCCTACTTCAGCCACAAGCCCAGTGAAGAATTTTACTCCTACAACGAGTCCTGAGCGGCAGATTACTTCGTCAGTCAGTCTGGAAAGGGAAGATGTCCCTCGATCAAGCCCAAAGAGAAAACTTCCACTCCTGATGTAAGGCAGGGCAGAGACTCTACCTCCTTAGGTAGTCAAGAAAGGAGAACTGTAGCAAAGCAGGAACCCAGTTCTCCTGTTCAGAAGAAACATCCACTCTCTCAGAAGACTTACTTATGATACCTTGGGGGAGAACTTTGACAGATTGATTCCCACCATCCAAAGATCAGACTCTATACCAGACCCCGTTGCCATCAATTGAGCAAAAGGTGACCTGAATGTGGCCCCTAACACTACTGGCTACTGGCTATTGCCCTGGCCTGTCAGAAAACTGATTACGAACTTACTGAAAACGTTCATACGGGGTTTAAGCAAAATCCAGATGTTTGCCAGTATTTGTTGAATTTGAATGCTGATTAAGTTGACTAACTATGTTTTTTTCCCTTAAGTGGGAGTTAAAAAAAACCCTGAGTATTTGGGAACCAAAGACTTTAAGTGGGGGGAGAGTGTAGCCTGGAGCTGCGTATGCATACTCCCGGCAACAGAGACATTTCTGCCTTCAGGTTTAATGCAGCTGTTTCCCCTAGTGCCAGTTTATTGTTCTGTGACTCTAACAGTGGCAAGAGAAATGCACTCTGGGGGTTGTAGTTTGCTGGTGAGGATTCACCCTCTGGCTTTCCTGCAGTAGAACTACATCAGGCTGTGAAGCAGAGAAGGATTCCTGGGAGAAGAGGTGCCTCATGGGAGAGACTATTTAAGCAGAGGCTGGGGCCTAGCACGCTCTCTCTGGACGGCATGGATTGATCAAGCTGTGTAAATGGTGGCTGAATCGCATCCTACTCCCACAGACTAAGCTATTCAGAAACCTTGCAGTACTTCAGTGAACAACCTGCCCTGCACCAGGCAGATCCTGTTCCTGATCCCTGCATCTCGCTTGCACGATCGATCCGGAAGAACTGCGGAAACAGGTGGTGGAAGCCGATCCTAGGAGCCAGAGGGCTGGAGTGACCAACATCATCATCTCCATCCTTGTCATCATCATCATTATCAGCAGCAGCAGCGGATACATCATCTGCATCCATTGGTCCTGTGTGGTGAGCGGGCAGAAGCCCATTGTTACAGACACTGTGTACACATAATCTGAATCTGCACATTCACTGTAGTCAAGGCCTTGTTCCTAACATAGGAAATAGAAGTGGAGTACAAGCATTTATACCCTATACTGGATTGCTGTTATTTGTAGTCCCACAGTTCAAAGTCAGTGATCACTGTGAAGCTTCCTTTGTTTTGCTGCAGAAAGAGTGCTTTATACAAATATAGTACACTTCCTGGAAATCTATTTTGTTGCATCAGCATTTTATTGGTATATACCATTTAAACCACAAAGCTAGCTGAAGATCATCTGAACTGTCAAGCAAGGAACATTGAACTACAACTGCTTTTCATCTGTTTCTTTCCCCCCACTTAGTGAGCATTTACTATCTTGCCAGAGTATTTTATTAATTGCATTCGGCTAAGAACTTTCTCCCTTAGAGCAGGTTGAATATAGCTGCAATTATAATACTGGTGTTGTACCTGTTTATCTACTAATTACTGGTTTATACTTGTTCATCTACTATTTGTTGCTGTCAGGGTAGTGAGCAGTAGAGAGTGATTTGACAACTCAGTAGTCATTCCCCTGCTCTCCTGTGCCCCACTATAATGCACAGTATATTGCCCTGTTTATATACTTATTGGTTGAATTTATAAAGCTATAAGAAACATATCTTGTCATTGACTGGTGCTTATCCTTCATATTGTCGTGAGACCTGTTTTATGTACTTTGGTGAGTCAGAGTTCCTCTTGAACTATATACTGTGAGTAAACACTGGTGATTTTCTCAACCTTGTGTACATTTTCACTGTGTCTTACTTAAAGGGGAACTAACATTAGGAGTGAACCCAGTGTGTCAGGGGTGGCGGAGGACTCCCAGAGTTGGGGAAACCAGGGGGGATTGACTTATCTTGTGACCCCCAAGCAGCGCTACAGGTATGTAGGGGTAGTCCAGCAGTATGTAGCAGCAGGGCAGCCAGTGAACAGTATGCATGGGCATGGCAGGGCGCAGTTCCCCAGCCTTTTGTGTGCAGTGTAGTTGCCAGGGTAGGAGCCCAAAGAAGCACAGATGGAGGGAATTACTGCAAGAGAAAACCTTTCCCATCAGCCACTTACTATATGGCTGGAGGTGGAAGACCGGATGGGCTACCATCTCTGTTCCTCCTTCTGTACCATATTCAGTATATGGATCAGTCAGAGCAACTACCTGTGCCTGTCACACCCTCTGCCCCACCCACCACCTCCTTCTTCCCAGGCAGAAGCCAGATCCACTGCCCCACCGACCACCTTCCCAGGGAGAAGCTGCTAAGCTGTGAGAAAGTCCCAAGTGGGGCACTAGAGAGGAGGAATATTGTTTTAAGTTGAAAAAAATATACTTAATTTAGAGAGGATACAGGCGACACACACCACATGGGACAGAGAGCCAAAGGGTGACCCATTGGAGGTCAGGCCTGGTAGGGGAGAACTGCCTGTACCCCCCTGCCCTGCATGCCACACTGCAGCACTGTCTACACCAGTGTTTCTCAAACTATTTTGTCTTGCTGCACACCAAAAACATCTAAAAAGTTTCACAGCACACCTGAAAAGATTTAACAATTTTTGTGGTGAAGAACGTATTTATTTTTACATATATATTTAATTTTAAATTGAATGTGAAGGATGTGCCCGCTTTCAAGAGCAAATCAGATTGAAGTGAATGTAATCTTCTTTGTACTATTGCTTGCTTCTTCACTTTTCATTTAACAGTTCTTTTTCAGAGTTCCAGACATAATTAGGTATTTCTCCATTGCTAAACAATGAACAAACTTTATTTATAAGCATCAAAGTTAGAATGGAACGGTCTCTATTATAAATTAATTAGAGAGATCGAGTTCTTCCGAGATCTCGCACAAGTCTCGCGTTACGAAAGGAACCAATGAATGACAGACTGACAAAGATTGCATTTTTATATGTTACTTTTTTAACTTTTGTGACATTTATTTACCATTTAATTTTTTGATATGTTCAAGGTTTCAAAACGCTAGCAATTTTAAATATTTTTCAAAACTCCCACGGCACACCTGCAAATCTCACACAGCACACTAGTGTGCCATGGCACACAGTTTGAGAATCACTGGTCTACACAGTCAGCTATTCTACAATGCTCCCTGTCCTCTGTGTTATATACTCCCTGTATCTCCATTATGCACAGTGCTGTTTATTATATACTCCACTCTGGACAATGCTGTATGTTTTTAACGCAACAATTTAATTTTGCATACACTGTTCTGTGTGTTATATACTTCACACTGCTGCATTGTGCTGTACAATGTGTATCCCTTGGTGCAGCACTGTAGTCGCTGTCTAATAATATTTTTTATTATTAAATAATAATAGAACAATAGGTACAGTGCTGCACCACTGGATACATAATATATTCTGTTTGCTACATTCTCCCCAATACTTTACTCATTGTCATTCTTATTGATTTGATTACTTGATTCCACCCTCATGACTCAGTCATCTATTCCCTGGAGAACTGTGGATAGCACTCTGAAGCCAGTGCCTGTCCAGGAATGCTATCCCTCCCCAGGAGGTAGAGGGAGGTCCGGGCAGTGCACAAATTGTCTTTATCAGCAACGCTGAGCTGGCACATTTGCAGCAGGCAGCTAAGTGGCTCCTTTACTCTTATTCTGGGATATAGCACAGACGGGACAATGCCTGAAGATGACACATCTCGCTCACCTAGCACTTACCAACACACCTGAAGGTATTTCAAAGAATTACGCTAAGCATATCCTAAAAGAAGAGAAATAAGCAAGTGCACTTATACAAACAATCAATGAGACAATAACTTAAATCTGAGAGATATGGTTAAACACCTGTAGTATTCTAAAACAAATGAACAGAACTAAACTTCATTTACCTAGCAACAGTATATAAAGACAGTCCTAACTTGCTATAACTGCTCGTTTCATCACACTGGCCCGAGAATGACAAAAAAAACCTTGTCCAGCAAAGTTGGGTCCATTGAGAATGCTTTTGGAGACCCTGGACAGGTCTCCCTGTGTTATACAGAGCACAAGTAACATATGAAGCAGAAAACCTGGCCGCAAATGCACTAAATCCAACTGCTATACACTAATAATTAGTAAGTGTCATCCTAGCTCCTTTAGCAAGGCAACTGACGCCATGGGCCAGTTTTGCTAAAACTGGGTACAAACGCCTGGCTAGACATCACTTATTCTCAGTGCTCCACAGGCCCTGCTCATTTTGGGTAGCATTTACATCTGATTCACTTATGTTTCTCATCTTTGGGTGCCTGGTTCTACAACTGAATTAAAGTTTATGTAACCCACTGCTCTTGCTAAAGGGAATCTTTCCCTGCTACCTGGGTGATCCCTACAGTGGGTATGGCTTCAGGTGTCATAAGGGTGGCATCCTGAGCTACTGTATCTGCTGAAGAATTTCCACTGGCTGTTATGTCACTTCCTTTTGTATGCCCTTTTACCTTCAAGATGGCTTTTGAAAGGCCTCAAATAGGTACTCCATATGTTTTGCATGTCTCACTGGCTTCCTTGCACTGTTCAGAAAGTTCTGTGCTTTCCATATGGGCCCAAAATCATTAGCTTTTTCAAAAGCATATCTGCTGTCTTAGTGAATAAGTGCAAACAGTGTATAATAATCTCAACCTAAGTGTCCATAAAAAGATTATATTTAAATGCTCCATAAAACTATGAATACACGAAAAAACACATACGTGTTAAACATTCTTTTTGCTGTAGCATGAATGTCCATAATCAATAACATTGAAATGTCAGTGAATAAATATTTAACTTTTGAAATCTTCTGTCCAAAAGATCATGAAAAACTTAAAAGCTAAACATATACTGTATGTGTCCTCTGTTCTTCTACAAATAACCACACCGCAGTGAATCACCATACTTAGAAAAAAATGTGTCCTTGTACTTCAGAACACCTCAGTGCCAGTGTCTCCATTGCTTCCTGCTTTACCAAAATGTCTCACCAGAATTCATTGACATCCATGGTCCTTTCACACATGAATTTCCATTTTCAAGGACTCCGCTTGCTCAGTGAGGGTCAATCCGTTGATCCCCGCTGAGCCGGGGAATGGCAGGTCCGTCTCTGCTCACTGTGCAGAGACGGACCCGTCAGAGCCCCGCTCTCTTCTATGGGGGATCGGATGAAAACGGATCCGCCTATCCATTTGCATCCGATTCAAAACGCCAGACAAAGGGAAAATAGGGTTTCCATTCATCTGGATTTAGTGGAGCGGATCAGATCGGATTAGATGTCAGCGGTGACATCTGTCGCTCCATAGAGGTACATGGCGCGCTCGTTTAGGTCTGCCTGAAAAACTGACAGGTGGACCTGAACAGTCTGCATGTGTGAAAGATCCCTAAGGCTTGTTCACAAGGGACATACTACAGTGTATGCCTGTGTGAGGGCTGTCTTTAACAGCCCAGGGATGCTTTGTGTATCTTTGATATCAACTGGGAAGCAGTAGCTGCACAGATACACCCGCTACTCCCAATTTGACATACATGCACACGCATGGCCCTGAACACAGACAGTGCTGCTGCATCCAATTGACATCAATGCCTGCACAAAAGTGCATGGAACGCTTGTGCAACCCCGTGGAGGGAAACATGACCCTCGCATAGTAGTACACCCTGTGTGAACGAGATCTAAATAGTCTGAAAGAAGCTCTCTTTCAATCACCAACTCTCTTTAACATAAGGTGACCAGATTTTTAAAATGATATCCGGGGACATATTTTTTTTATTGGCAAATGGTAAACTATTTTATAAGCATATTTTTCTCAAATTATAGTATCTCACAAAAGTGAGTACACCCCTCACATTTATGTAAATATTTTATTATATCTTTTCATGTGACAACACTGAAGAAATGACACTTTGCTACAATGTAAAGTAGTGAGTGTACAGCTTGTATAACAGCGTAAATGTGCTGTCCCCTCAAAATAACTCAACACACAGCCATTAATATCTAAACTGCTGGCAACAAAAGTGAGTACACCCCTAAGCGAAAATGTCCAAATTGGGTCCAAAGTGTCAATATTTTGTGTGGCAACCATTATTTTCCAGCACTGCCTTAACCTTCTTGGGCATGGAGTTCAGCAGAGCTTCACAGGTTGCCACTGGAGTCCACTTCCATTCCTCCATGATGACATCACAGAGCTGGTGGATGTTAGGGACCTTGCGCTCCCCCACCTTCCATTTGAGGATGCACCACAAATGCTCAATAGGGTTTAGGTCTGGAGACATGCTTGGCCAGTCCATTACCTTTAACCTCAGCTTCTTTAGCAAGGCAGTGGTTGGCTTGGAGGTGTGTTTGGGGTCGTTATGTTGGAATACTGTCCTGTGACCCCGTCTCTGAAGGGAGGGCATCATGCTCTGCTTCAGTATGTCACAGAACATGTTGGCATTCATGGTTCCCTCAATGAACTGTAGCTTCCCAGTTCCGGCAGCACTCATGCAGCCCCAGACCATCAAACTCCCACCACCATGCTTGACTGTAGGCAAGACACACTTGTCTTTGTATTTCTCACCTGGTTGCCACCACACATGCTTGATACCATCTGAACCAAAAAAGTTTATCTTGGTCTCATCAAACCACAGGACAGTAACAGTAATCCATGTCCTTAGTCTGCTTGTCTTCAGCAAACCATTTACAGGCTTTCTTGTGCATCGTCTTTAGAAGAGGCTTCCTTCTGGGATGACAGCCATGCAGACCAATTTGATGCAGCGTGCGGTGTAAGGTCTGAGCACTGACAGGCTGACCCCCTACCCCTTCAACCTCTGCAGCAATGCTGGCAGCACTCATACATCTATTTTGCAAAGCCCACCTCTGGATATGACGCTGAGCATGTGCACTCAACTTCTTTGGTCGACCATGGAGAGACCTGTTCTGAGTGGAACCTGTCCTGTGAAACCACTGTATGGTCTTGGCCACCGTGCTGCAGCTTAGTTTCAGGGTCTTGGCAATCTTCTTATAGCCTAGGCCATCTTTATGTAGAGCAACAATTCATTTTTTTCAGATCCTCAGAGAGTTCTTTGCCATTAGGTGCCATGTTGAACTACCAGTGACCAGTATAAGATAGTGTGAGTGATAACACCTGCTCCCCATTCGCACATGAGACCTTGTAAAGCTAAACGAGTCATATGACACTGGGAGGGAAAATGGCTAATTGAGCTCAATTTGGACATTTTCACTTAGGGGTGTACCCACTTTTGTTGCCAGCAGTTTAGACATTAATGTCCGTGTGTTGAGTTATTTTGAGGGGACAGCAAATTTACACTGTTATACAAGCTGTACACTCACTATTTTACATTGTAGCAAAGAATCATTTCTTCAGTGCTGTCACTAAAAAGATATATTAAAATATTTACAAAAATGTGAGGGGTGTACTCACTTTTGTGAGATACTGTATATATGCAGTGTATGTGGTATGTGTTTATGGAATGATTGTATGATATATATGTTATTTCTCACATTTCTTCCATGAGATAAAAAAAGATACTTCTTAGAATTTTTGGGGATATGACAAACAAATGTCAAATGTTAAGAAGATAAGATAGAGAAAAACTTCTGAAGGCATATTTTGTATTGTATTCTTAACAAAGAATTTTGGTTCAACAAATAAATGAAGAATTCAGAACAGTAAAAGATTGCATGGTAACACTGTACCCATATGAATTTTTTATATTTTTTTTCACACAAATAGAGCCTTCTTTTGGAGGCATTTAGGCTGCATTCACACAGGGGCGATCTGACTTCAGGCACGACTTTGCTAGGCAACTTGCAGGCTACTTGCAGGCTACTTGCAGGCTACTTGCAGGCTACTTGCAGGCTACTTGGAGGCAACTTGGAGGCAACTTGCAGGCTACTTGGAGGCAACTTGCAGGCAACTTCAAGCTTGACTATGCCAGGCGACTTTGCCTGTGGCCAATCAGAGCAGGGAGGGAGGTGGTTGCCCTGGATAAATTCTTTTCTTTTAGTCGCTTCCATGTAGATGGGGGATCCGACTTGGAGGCGACTTCTATTGAATCCTATGGGCACAAGTCGGATAGAAGTTGCCTAGAAGTAGTACAGGAACCTTTTCAGAAGTCGCCTTGAAGTCGGAGCGACTTCAGTCGTGTATATTAAGACGGCTCCCATTCATTTCAATGGGATTTCAGATGTCAAGCGACTTGGGGCGACTTGAGGCAACTCAAGTCGGATCGCAAGTCGCCCCTATGTGAATGGGCACTTAATTGCCACTGTGTTTTTTATTATTTGCTAAACAAATGAAAAAAGACCAAACATTTTGAAAAATAAAGTTTTTTAGTTTCTGTTATAAAATTTTGTAAATAAGTAATTTTTCTCCTGTACTGATGGGCACTGATATGCGGAAATGATGGGCACTGATAGGTGGCACTATGCGGCAATAATGGGCAACGATAGGTGGCAATGGTGGGCACCGATAGGCGGCAATGGTGGGCACTGACAGGTTGCACTGATATGCAGCAATGATAGGCACTGATAGGCGACAATGGTGGGCACTGATAGGCGGCACTGATATGCGGCAATGATGGGCACTGATAGGTGGAAATGATGGACACTGATAGGCAGCACTGATATGCGGCAATGATGGGCACTGATAGGCAGCAATGATGGGCACTGAAAGGCGGCACTGATGTTCGGCAATAATGGGCACTGAAAGGTAGCAATGATGGGCACTGGTAGGTGGCACTGATATGCGGCAATAATGGGAACTGATAGGCAGCAATGATGGGCACTAATATGCGACCATGATGGGCACTGATAGACAGCACTGATACGCGGCAATGATGGGCACTGAAAGGCGGTAATGATGGGCACTGATAGGCAGCACTGATATGCGGCAATGATGGACATTGATAGGCGGCAATGATGGGCACTGATAGGCGGCACTGTTATGTGACAAAGATGGGCACTGATAGGCAGCACTGATATGCGGCAATGATGGGCATTGATAGGCGGCAATGATGGGCGCTGATAGGTGGCACTGTTATGTGACAAAGATGGGCACTGATAGACAGCAATGATGGACACTGATATGTGGCACTGATATGCGGCAATGATGGGCACTGATAGGCGGCAATGATGGGCACTGATAGGCGGCGATGATGGGGCCTGATAGGCAGCTCTGATAAGAGGCAATGATGGGCAGTGACAGGCGGCAATAATGGGCACTGATAGGAAGCACTGGCATGTGGCAATGAAGGGTTCTGATAGGGGGCACTGATGAGCACTGATATGCGGCAATGATGGGCACTGATATGCAGCACTGATATAAGGCAATGATGTGCACTGATAGGCAGCAATTATGGGCACTGACAGGCAGCACTTATATGCGGCAATAATGGGCAATGATAGGTAGCAATGATGGGCACTGATAGGTGGCACTGATATGCGGCAATGATGGGCACTGACAGGCGTAATGATGGGCACTGATAGGCAGCACTGATAAGGGGCAATGATGGGCAGTGACAGGTGGCAATGATGGGCACTGATAGGAAGCCCTGGCATGCGACAATGATGGGTACTGATAGGTGGCAATGGTGGACACTGATAGGCGGCAATGATGGGCACTGATATGTGGCAATGATGAGCACTGATATGTGGCAATGATGGGCACTGATAGGCGGCACTGATGGGCACTGGTAGGCGGCACTGATAGGTGACACTGATATGTGGCAATGATGGGCACTGATAGGCGGTGGGCATTGATGAGACTGCACTGAGGTGGCATTGATAAGCTGCACTAATGGGCACTGGTGAAGAGGCGCTAATGAGTCTGCACTGATAAGTTGGCATTGATGGGCACTGATAGGCAGCACTGATGAACACTGATGGGCACTGATACAGTGTATTGATGAGGCTGCACTGGTAGGAGGCACTGATAGACACTGATACACTCCACTAATAGACACTGATATGCTCCACTGATACATTGGGGGAGGGGGTTAATTGATCTATAATGCTATTAGTAATATGCAGCATGCAGGGGTTAATGTATTGCCATTGGTGACTGGTGCATTAGTGAACAATGGCAGTTAATTATCCTATGATCCTATGATCCCTGAGTATTGATTTTAGATCTACATTATGCTGCATGCTGTGACAACTGTTTGATATTGTAAGTGAGATTTTATGGGGGGCTTCAATAAAGAGTTGAAACTGTACTACGCTATGTGGAGCCTTTTTATAATATAGTGGGATTACAGAGGATGAAAGGGGAGCCTGGGTGCCTTCATTTCCACTAATTAAAAGGCCTACTAGTTTTGAACTCTGGTGAGTGCATACCCATAAGGGAGCGGGTCTCACGTGGTGATTAGACATGGTCAAGGTGGTTGGAATGAGTGACACCTATAGAAGCTACTATACACCAGTTCTATGTTTTCATCACGTGGCAACATAATTGTGGACTTTGGTGGACTTTACTTGAGCTTATTCTTGCATGTTTAATTTATGCATGTCTATTTGCTATCAAGTGTATAGAAATAATTAAGAAAAGCGCTGTACATTGAGTCTATGATTGGTGAGACCAATGACGATTTGTGTGGTGTAATTAACTTTGTAGTTTGAACGGCAGCTATACTACTGCACAGGCCTGCTTGAGGCTTACATAGAAAACTGAGGTCTCATTCATCCTGAGCGCTGATTAATATACCTATAGATAGAGGGCACACAGGGTACGTCTTTCCTTTTTAAACTATGAAAAATGTTCATTTTTCAAAATTTTTTGGTTTAGTCTAGCAAAAAAATAAAAAAACAGTGGTGATTAAATATCACCAAAAGAAAGCTCTATTTCTGTAAAAAATTATCAAATTTTCATATGGGTACAGTGTTGCATGACCGCGCAATTGTCAGCTGAAAATTGGCATAGGCAGGAAGAGGGTGAAAGTGCCCAGTAGGCAAGTGGTTAAACTAATATTGGGCTACCTTTAACTTGGAGGTGAATCTATTTTTTTTTTTTATAAATATTGCAGTTTTATGATATTTATAATCCACCAATATGCAGCCCAGGTAGTCTCCCATTTGGATAAGCGCTATACTTATCGCAACATATATGTACAGATTCAGCATAACTTTTGACTGGAACATAATCCCTACAGCCTCCTATATATGGGTATATCTGTCTGTATTATGCAGGGCACTCCTGAAAACAGTTATGGAATACATATGCATAATATACACCCTTTTTAATATCACTGTTTCTCAATAAAAAAGGGAAGTTGTCCTTCCAATGGTGTGGACTGAAATGTATGTTGGTAGGACTTTTATTAATACCCCCTATCGCTTTTATATGAACATAAGCGGCAGTTATTCCAGCAGTATATATGGCTGGACTACCTACTTACTTCATAATTTACATATAAAATATAACACATACTGAATACATGATAAATACTAAATTACACACATACACTGATAAAATAATTTAAAGAGGAACTACAGTCATTAAAAAAAATATAAAAGTCAGCAGCTACAAATACTGTAGCAGCTGACCTTTAAGAAATAAACACTTACCAGCCCTGAAATTCAGTGCTGTCTGCACCCAGGCTGATTCTTTGCCTGTCTTCGGATCCCTGGGGCTGTCATCTTGGCAGTGGGAGCTGGCTGTAACTTCCTGCTGTTTCACAGCCGGCTCCCCACTGCACATGTGCAAGATTGCACTGCACTTCCAGATTGGTCCAGATTGGTCCTGCATCCATGTGACATATTCCAGGAGGTTATGGGTAGGCCAAATTTCCATATTTCTCACCAAGGAAAGGAAAAACTGTTACTAACTAATCACCGATTACTGTAATCTAAGAATGGGTTTATGAACCCTTTTACCGTTCGGTTTCATTTCTATAAAAATGTTCGTGAGGGAAAAGGAAAGGAACCACTCTTTATACCTTTAAACCGGATGGGTATTGGAGGACCTTATACAGTGTACCTACGTCCTGGTTAGACCTGGTTAGACCTTCACGTCACGTTAGAACGTGTACACGTCACCCCTCGGCCGACACTTTGTCGTCCTTCAATGTCGGTCGAGGGTGACGGTTCTACTGTCGGGG
>BLSH010067637.1:188705-203315 GCA_018402905.1 Glandirana rugosa | reverse complement strand
AAGTGCCGTCCAATGAGTTCTGAAGCATTTGGCTAAACATGAGCAGATAATATTGCCCGAAACACTTCAGAATTCATCCTGCTGCTTTTGTCAGCAGTCACATCATCAATAAATACAAGAGAATCAGTTCCATCGGCAGCCATACATGCCCACGCCATGACACTACCACCACCATGCTTCACTGATGAGGTGGTATGCTTTGGATCATGAGCAGTTCCTTTCCTTCTCCATACTCTTCTCTTCCCATCACTCTGGTACAAGTTGATCTTGGTCTCATCTGTCCATAGGATGTTGTTCCAGAACTGTGAAGGCTTTTCTAGATGTTGTTTGGCAAACTCTAATCTGGCCTTCCTGTTTTTGAGGCTCACCAATGGTTTACATCTTGTGGTGAACCCTCTGTATTCACTCTGGTGAAGTCTTCTCTTGATTGTTGAGTTTGATACACATACACCTAACTCCTGGAGAGTGTTCTTGATCTGGCCAACTGTTGTGAAGGGTGTTTTCTTCACCAGGGAAAGAATTCTTTGGTCATCCACCACAGTTGTTTTCCGTGGTCTTCCAGGTCTTTTGGTGTTGCTGAGCTCACCGGTGCATTCTTTCTTTTTAAGGATGTTCCAAACAGTTGATTTAGCCACACCTACTGTTTTTGCTATCTATCTGATGGGTTTGTTTTGTTTTTTCAGCCTAATGATGGCTTGCTTCACTGATAATGACAGCTCTTTGGATCTCATATTGAGAGTTGACAGCAACAGATTCCAAATGCAAATAGCACACTTGAAATGAACTCTGGACATTTTATCTGCTACTTGTAAATGGGATAATGTGGGAATAACACACACCTGACCATGGAACAGCTGAGCAGCCAATTGTCCCATTACTTTTGGTCCCTTAAAAAAGTGGGAGGCACATATACAAACTGTTGTAATTCCTACACCATTCACCTGATTTGGATGTAAATACCCTCAAATTAAAGTGGAAAGTCTGCAGTTAAAGCACATCTTGTTCGTTTCATTTCAAATCCATTGTGGTGGTGTATAGAGCCAAAAAGATTAGAATTGTGTCGATGTCCCAATATTTATGGACCTGACTGTATATAGATTAGAACTTGGGATCCCCTACCAAGACAGAAAAAAGGGGGGGGGGGAGTCCAAAACAAAATTTCATAGGCCTTAAAATGCCAAAGATAACCACCTGTCAGGAACCATGAATCAGATAAAGACAGAAGTGCAGTAAAATCACACTTTTTAATAAAAAGGTAAAATGTTATAAACACAGTAAATGTGGTCAAAACATAGCCAGGGTTCGGTAACCGGAACAGATAGTCAGAACGAGCCAGTGAAACAGGAGTCCAGAGTTCAGCGAAGTTAAACAAATGGAATGCAGGACCCAGGAGGAAAGTCAGCCGAGTTGGGTCTTGAGTCCAAGAACCATAAGGGAAAGTCAAACAGGCAAAGTCTTTCACAGGAACACACAGCAGAGATTTCTCCTGAGATGTTGACCAGGCAAAGGCATCTGAGATCTGATCCAGGCCGTTTATATAGCTAGGAGAGCTGGCTAACGAGCAGGATATGGACATCAGATGAGACAAAGTGAAAGCTGAGACTGGCAATTAACCCTCAGCTGACACTACACTAATTCAGAAGTCCCAGGATACAACGATCTAGGTAAAAAACAATATATAGATACAATAGTACCAGACTAAGAGATCAAGCAGGTACCAGCAACCCAAAAATATAGCGCTAAACACATCTGGCTGTTAATCAAAATGAAACTAAAATGCCACCCAAAGTTAATTACATCCCCCATTATGATCTGGAATAAACTGGATTAAATTGGAATAAAGCCATATATATGGGACCAACACAGTGGTGATTTTGCCCATTATGTTGGTCCCATATTTATAGCCTTATTCCAAACGAATCCATCTTATTCCGAATCAGAATGGGGGATGTGGCATGTAATTGACTTCGGGTGGACTGAACATACTTCCCTTACGGTTAGCATTTTTGTTTCATTTTGATCAACAGCCAAGTGTGTTTATCTCTATAACCTTATTTTCAGCTAAGGAATACATAGAAAGATATTGTATGTGTATGCTTGTACTATATATGTTTTTTCATTTTCGCATGTCCAGTTACCACTGCTGTATTCTCATGCATCCTGAGGAAGTGGAAACGAGAAACTCATTGACTCATGAGGACTCATGGCCACCTCATACATTGATACAAGAGCTATAAAATTATAGTATTATTCTCCAATAACTTAATAAGTGGTCATTGAGTTAGCAGCTGGACTTGTTACTATGTGATGTGCTGTATTTTCTTTTTAATGGCCATTAACCTTGTGCCTTTTAATTTTTTGTAATAAAGCATTATGTACTTTTATATGAATATCCATGTGTTCCTCTTCAATGCCAGTAAAGTTTTTTTTTTTAAATTAAATGCAGCCACTTAAACACCAACTATTTTCTTTTGAAAAATTAGGTAGAGTATTGCTAATATATTCCTCACGGCATAGGGTAAATTCTCATTATGTATAGGGAATGATGAATGACTTACTTTATTCTTCATTCCTCTGACATCTTCTGTCATTTTCCATGTTCCTGGGATGTGGATTGTATCTTTTCCGCTTTTCATGCTCCTGGAATGTGGATGGGTTCTCTGTCGTGCATTGTATGTGATGACCTCAGAGAGTTGCGACCGATTGGGCAGGGAAGAGTAGTGGCTTCAGGGGACCAGTCTTACAGGGGTGAAATCCTGTGATGGTGAGGAATAAGGCAAGTATTTCCCCCTATTCCTATGCCCGTAGATAAGACAAGCATTTAAGTCTTGCCGGCAAGAAGGGGACCCACTGCAAGGGAAACCTTTTCACCACTCCAGAGTTCAGCCTTAAAGTGATTTTGTCTTCACACTAAAAGTGACCATAAAAGATGTACTTGTGATGAAGAAAGTGAATACTGGCCAGCACGGGCAAGTATTTTCTGGGTCACTTAGCTGGTGACATACACTAGCAGTATCACCACAATGGTGAGGGGTAGGTAGGTGTCTGCCAGGTGCACTGTCAGTGTCACTGGAATCGTGGATAGGCAGGAGGTAGGTGCCCTGTAAATGGCACTGGAATAGATGATAGTTGGGAGCCAGGTGCACTGCCAGTGCCACTGGATGGGTTTGTAGGTGGCAACCAGGTACACTATTAGTGTTAGTAGAATGGTACATAGGCAAGAGCTAGGTGCATTCTCAATATCATTAGAATGGTGTGTAGACCCTGGACCAGGGGTCTACAAACTTTCTAAGCAAAGGGCCAGTTTACTGTCCCTCAGGCTTTAGGGGGGCCAGACTGTGGCCAGTGGGAGTAGAAAATGCTCCAACATCAAATCCCCCCTTGTGTAGACATTCAAAAGGCCTGAGACTGCTGCTGGGCAGTACCATCTTGGATGTGATTTCAGCAGCTCCCGCAGATTTAGAACTGTCACTGAAATGACACATTCACTAGTATTCCCCTTTGCTCCTTCCTTGACAGCTACATAAAAGGTTATGTAGGGGGGTGAGGGGAGGAGCGGAGGAGCTGGGCCAGCACAGACAGTAATTAGACGCTGCTAGAAGAGGAGAGGGTTATGAGGTTGCAGGAGGGAGGGGGAACAAAATCACAGTGCAAGTAAATAGAAAATAATTTATGCAAAGGAAAACACCACAGGTAAGCATTTAAAATACTTGTTTTTTTGTGCTTTTACCTGCAATGTTTTACATTCATCCATAATGCAGTGCCTACAAAGAAGGAAGTTCTTGACAAGTACAGAAGTCCAATACTGTTTTTAGCAAATTGATGAGAACAAACTCCCCATGCTTCAAATATTAACCATTAAACTCTATTCATGGCATTTTAATGTTTTTTCTGCACAAACAATTTAACAGTTTTTGTGTAGCTGAGGCCATACTTCCGTATTTGCAGAATAGAGTAAATAAAAGGATGCCAAACTAGAAGAATAGATTAAGTGTATTTCCACATTTGCAGCCAAAGTGAGATAATACCTACTTTATATTTGTTACATGTCATCATTTAATCCTTGGCTATGCATCCAGTAGGCAAGATGAGGATGAAGGGAGACTTCTAAAAGTACAATCGCTGTCAATTACTACATCCCGTATGTTTAAGACTTTTTATGTTAAAAGTAAAATATCTCCCATAAGTGATTTCATACAGACACCGGTGTTGGGTCACGGAATGAAGTGTTATGCTCATTGCAAGACAGTGTTTATTTCACAGTGTGGAGTAAAAGAATTCCAAAAATGGTCACTTTGTGGTGGATTTACTAAAGGCAAATAGACTGCACTTTGCAAGTGCAGTTGCACTCAGTTTCCCCGAGCTTAGAAAAGGCAGTAAAGCTCTGCTGATTTCCATCATCTAATCATGTGGAAGAAAACTGTTTTTTTTAAATTTAATTTTCCTTGCACCTAATTGGGTAATCTTTACAAAGTGAATCTTCATCACATTACATTTACTAAAGCAAATTAGTGCAACTGCACTCTATTAATCTTTACAAAGTGAATCTTCATCACATTACATTTACTAAAGCAAATTAGTGCAACTGCACTCTATTTGCCTTTAGTAAATGAACCCCTCCATTTTATATATGCAAAAGACTTTTGTTTAACTTTTAGTTCCGGTTCACATTTGTGCGATGTGGGAACCCTGCAAATCCACTGCAGGTTCCCGCATCGCACCTGACTCGCATGGCAGTTCACACTGCCATATGCAATCTGCTGGGAGTGTCAATACATTGTTAATGACACCCCCATTTCAGCTCGCATATCGCAGTGCGAACTGACAGTGAACACCCATGTGATCCGATTCTGGTGTGACCCAAAAAAGGGTCCTGTGCGACTTTGGTTCAAGTGCGATGCAAATTCAGCCATACTATCTGTATGGCTGAAATCACATCGCACGGGCATTGCATGTGATTTGCACAGCGCTGCAGTGTGAACCGGCACTTAAACTGTGCACTTTGCAAGTGCAGTCACATTTTGCAAGGGATAGTGTGCCAGAGCTTAGTAAAGGAGGACAAAGCTCAGCTGACTTCCATCAGCCAATCATGTGCAAGCAAAAATGCAGTTTTTTAAAATGTTCCTTACATGTGGGTATTCTTTGCAAAGTGAGGCTTTAACTCAATTATTAAGCTCTGGAGCAACTGTACTTGCAAAGAGCACAGTCTATTTGCCTTTAGTAAATTAACCTCCATGTTTTACAAGGGTTGAGAATTTATTATTGGGCTACACAAATATATATTTGTTGGTATTGTTGTGATATATGAGCAAAAAATAATAGGTTTATGCATTTGATATATTTAAAATGTTTGCACTATTTGCGCTTTATTTATTTATATGATTTGTGAGCTGTTGTAACACTATTTATAGCAGAATTAGTGTTATTATGTAGTTGACAGCAAAGTATGTAAGATTATATATTTAATTACTTTCAATTAATAAATAATTTGTTTCTGCTCACCAAAATTCATCTTCATATTAATAAAAATGTATTTGGGGGACGATAGTAGAGCTGGCAGATGCTGCTAGTGCAATGTGACTTCAGCTGCTGCCAATGCCACTGGTAAGAGAAGGCAGTTTTTCAAGCCTATTTTATCAGTGTTTCCTTCAAGTAGCCATCCCCATAGAAATGAACTAGTGTCACTAGACAGATCTGATGGCTATCTTTTCATTTCTATATGTACCCTGGCTGCAACTTCCTGTAAATCTATGTTTAGGCTTTATGCACACAGGACGTTTTTTGACTGTTTTACAGCAGCTGTTTTTAGCTGCAGATGTTTTTTCTACAGTCAATAAACCCTCCATCATGTTATCCTATGTGTTCATGCACACACAGGCTGTCATAAAATGTTTTTAGCAGTGATGTTTTTGAGCTGTAAAAAAAAACCCAAGACCAGTGGGTTCTGAGAGACGTTTTTCAGCTGTAAAAACATCCAAACGCTCAAAAATGCGGCTAAACGTCGATCCCCAATGTTTTTGGACGTTTTAGATCAATTGAGGAAAAAAAAAAAAAAACGCTGGCCCTTTACAAATGCGAAAAAACTAGCAAAAACGCCGGCAATATAACGCTGGTAAAAGCTGAAAAAATCACTGATAAGCTACTGATGTTTTTAGGACTTTTTTTAACGTCCTGTGTGCTGAATTGAAACATGAAATGTCCTTATAATCTTATTTTCCATCTCTTTGAATGTGCATAATAGGAATAATTGGAAGACAAGCTGTGCAGCAGTGTAGATTATAGGATACTGTTAGTATTTTTTCCCCCTGTTGCTTTAAATAAACATGGTTTAACCACTTCAGCCCCGGAAGGATTTCACACTTTAGGACCGGAGCCCTTTTTGCGATTCGGCACTGTGTCGCTTTAACTGACAATTGCACGGTCGTGCGACGTTGTACCCAAACAAAATTTGCGTCCTTTTTTTCCCACAAATAGAGCTTTCTTTTGGTGGTATTTGATCACTGCTGCGTCATTTCTGATCGTCGCTATAAACAAAAGAAGAGCGACAATTTTGCAAAAAAACCCAAATTTCTTACTTTTTGCTAAAATACAAATCCAAAAAAAATATAAAAAAACATTTTTTTCATCGGTTTTGGCCGATTTATATTCTTCCTCATATTTGTGATAAAAAAAATCGCAATCTGCGTTTATTGATTGGTTTGCGCAAAAGTGGTTGCGTTTACGGATGATGAGAATTCATTTCTGGGTTTTTTCATTTTTTTTATTTTTTATGGCGGCAATCTGCAATTTTTAGCGGTACTGCGATATTTCAGTGGACATGTCGGAACATTTTGACACTTTTTTGGGACCATTGGCATTTATACAGCGATCAGTGCTATAAAAATGCACTGATTACTGTGTAAATGCCATTGGCAGTGAAGGGGTTAACCTGCAGGGGGAGCTCTAAGGGTTAACTGTGTTCCCTGGGCGTGTTCTTACTGTGGGGGGACTGCCCTAGCAGGGGAAGGGAAGCGATCACAGCTTCCGTGTAAAGGAAGGCTGTGATCACAGTCCTTCCCCCCTCACAGAACGGAGGTCCGTGTTTACTTACACGGACCTCCGTTCTTTCACTCCGGGGGGGGCATCACGGGTGGCCGGCGGAGATCAACTCCGCCGCACCCGCTCCCTGGCCCTCCCCGAACACAGTGAGCATGCGGGCGCGCCTCCGGCGGCGCGCGCTCACTGGGTGCGATCTCGCGGCCGCTGTCATATGACGGCGATCCGCGTTACAGGGCTACTCTGTCGCCGTCAAATGCCGATCAGCCGTCGGCAAGTGGTTAAGTTACTTAGTGGTACTAAACACACAGTGTTTAATTTACATTGTTCCTTCTATTTCTGTATGTGGATGATGGCACTGTAATTATTTGAATTAAAAAAGCATCTAAGAACCTTTTTCCTAATCGATATACAGCTGACCCAGCTCTTTCCCAGCCTGTCTGTAGGGAAACATAAGTAGGGGGAGTTTCTAGTCCCCTGCTGCGAGTCACATGTTCAAAAAAACAGCCTCTGGAATACAGAGTAAAAATAAATAATATCAATAAACTGTTTTACTTGCCATGCACATATATATTTGAAAGCTAATCTTTCTTATTTTGTGGAAATAGCATGATGTGGGCAGATTTCTACCAGTCACGCCCCTCCAGCCTGTGTCTTAGAATAAGAGGGAGGTAAAACCTCCAATAATCTACACATAATATCCCACCCCCTCCCATGGTTAGTGGGCATGGAGGAGGAGGATGGGAGTGGGCTGTCATTTACCACTGTGTATACACACACATGTATGACTCTATAATCATATGAGCTGCTCAGATGTGATAGAGAGGAGTTGCCACTACAGCTGCAAAATCCTAGCTGAATTGGGGACATAAACAGAATGTGGAGATAGAGGGCAGCAGGATCAACCAGGTTTTTTGCAGAATACAGAAAACTAATCTCTGTCAGGGACCAATAACCAAGCAGAGACAGAGAATGCAGTTAAAATCACACCTTTAATGTAATAGTAAAAATAATACAGATCAGAACGTAGTCAAAAACAGAAGCCAGGGTTAAGAAGCCAAAACGGGTAATCAGACAAGCTGGAATTAGGGAGCCAGGAGTCAGCGTTGTCAGAAGCCATTGATCAGGCTCAGGAATCAGAAGAAGCGTCAGCCAGGCAAAGTCATAACAGGAACACAGCAGAGACACACTGAAGATGTTGATCAGGCAAAGGCACAGAAGGAAAGAGCAAGGCATTTTAAATTTCAAAACGGGGCTGGCTGTAGGCTGGACTAATGAAGCAGGTAATGGTAACCAGCTGAGTCACTGTGAAAACAATGAGTGGCTGGTAATTAACTGACAGCTGAGCAGCCTTGAGCAGAAGAGAGCTGCTAGAAGCCAGCCCTGACAATCTCACAGTGACGGAGTGAGTATGAACAGCATGTAATAGAGCATTTATTGAAGGTGGGTTTTTTTATGATGTGAGTTTAGTAACACTTTAATAAAAAAAAACACAAAAGGGAGGCAGTCATTAATTTTATTTCTATTCCTTGAGCAAAAGGCAGGTATGCTGGCCCTTGCCCGAAAGGTAGATGTTACATCTAATGTCCTGTTTAGTTGCTACTGAGAATGAAATAGAGTACTTCTCTCCACCTGGCCTGTTGACTCCTCTTGCCATCCCAAATATCCCATGCCCCCACTTAACTATGGATTCCTTAGCTGATTTATCTGTTTTTCATGCCTTCTCTGTTATCACAGTTATAGTTGATTGTTATTTTACAAAATGGTCCACATTCCCCTCTAAATGCTTACCTCTGCTGCTAAATGGACCCAGATTTAATTAATAATAAACGTTGTCTCTCGTTATGGGCTACAACTTGTATCACAGTTTTTTATAGATCCAGCGGTGGCTGGTGCATAAGGGGCACTTGTGCGCTGCCTCCCCGCCACTGACAAGTAAAAAAAAAAAAAGTCAGCCCGGCCCCCCAGCAGGAGGCGCCGGTAAATTGGCTTTTCTTTTTTTTTCCTCGGCTCCTTGCTGTCAGCTGACAGCAAGTAGTGAGCCGATTGTTCAGCCATTAAAGTCTATGTGTGTGCACTGAACAGGCGCACACACATAGCCTGATTGGCTGCCCCCTGAGCCATCAGAGTCAATGACACAGGCGCAGCACTCCGCCAGGTTTCAGTCCCGAGCTGCTTGCCATCCACCATGCTGACCGCAAGCTGATCTCTGCACGAGCCTGCTATTAGATGGGGTAAGTGCTGACTTCGGGTGGGGAGGTGGGGGGATGAGGGAGGCCCTATCTGGTGCTCTGTATGCCCTATCTGGTGCCCTGTATGCACTATCTGGTGCCCTGTATGCACTATCTGGTGCCCTGTATGCCCTATCTGGTGCTCTCTATGCCCTATCTGGTGCTTTATATGCCCTATCTGGTGCTCTGTATGCCCTATCTGGTGCCCTGTATGCCCTATCTGGTGCCCTGTATGCCCTATCTGGTGACCTGTATGCCCTATATGGTGAATCTGTATATTGCTATCTGGTACCCTGTATATTGCTATCTGGGACCCTGTATACTGCTATCTGGGACCCTGTATACTGCTATCTGGGACTCTGTATATTGCTATCTGGGCCTCTGTATACTGCTATCTGGGGCCCTGTATACTGCTATGTGGGACTCTGTATACTGCTATCTGGGGCTCTGTATACTGCTATCTGGGGCTCCTTATACTGCTATCTGGGGCTCTGTATACTGCTATCTGGGGCTCTGTATACTGCTATATGGTGACTCTGTATACTGCTATATGGGACTCTGTATACTGCTATATGGCGACTCTGTATACTGCTATATGGTGACTCTGTATACCGATCTGTGATACTGTATACCCTATCTGGTGATGCTGGGCTGTATACTCCTGACACAAGGGGTGGAAACTATAAGGGGTGTGGCTTACGAGAAGTGGGATGGGTCAAAAAGGAAGGGCGGGGTCTGGCGCCCCCCCCCCATCTTAAAATTTCACCAGCCGCCACTGTATAGATCTTTAACTCCCTAAAATTTGATTTTCCCTTTCCCTGTGGGAATTGGAAAACAACAATTAGTAAAAACCCTAACTGCTATTTAGTGGATTTACCCCATTGTTTGCAGAAAAAGTAGTCCACAATTTACAAGTGAGGTGAAGTTTTTCATATGGTTCTCCATGTTGAATGTATAGTTATGTGCAAAAGTTTTAGGCAGGTGTGAACAAATGCTGTAAATTAAGAATACTTTCATAAATAGAAGTGTTACTAGTTTATTTTTTATCAGTTAACAAAATGGAATGGAAATGAACAGAAGATAAATCCAAATCAAATCAATATTTCATGTGACCAGCATTTGCTTTCAAATCAGCAACAATTCTCCAATTCTTCAAGGTACATTTGCTCACAGTTTTTGAAGGAATCCAGCAGGTAGTTTGTTCCAAACATCTTGGAGAACTAACCACAGAACGTCTGTGGATGTAGGCTACCTCATATCCACTTCGGCTCTCACAACTGTTTACCCCTTATGGACCGGAGCAATTTTAAGATTTCTGCTATGAGCCTGTTTATTCAGTGATAACTTTTGTCATTACTTAAAGCGATTGTAAAGTCTTGTTTTTTTTTCTTTAACCATTTGCTGACCGGCTGCCGTCATAACACGGTGGCAGGTCGGCTCGTTCCCGCAAATCGCCGTAGCTGTACAGCGGTCACGGGAATGTGAGGTGTGGACACGCGCATGCCTCTGCTCACTGGCTAGCCAATCAGCAGGACAGGCAGAACGGGGATCTGCGAGTGTAAACAAAGGGGAGATGAGCGTGATCGTCTGTTCCCAGTGATAGGGAACAATGATCTCTCTCCTCCCCAGTCAGCCCAGCCCCATACAGTTAGAAACACCACAGAGGGAACACATTTAACCCCTTGATCGCCCCCTAGTGTTAACCCCTTCCCTGCCAGTGACATTTACAAAGTAATCAGTGGCTATTTTTAGCACTGATCGCTGTATAAATGTCAATGGTCCCAAAAAAGTGTCAAAAGTGTCCGATCTGTCTGCCACAATATCGCAGTCCCGCTAAAAAACGCAGAAAGCCACCATTACTAGTAAAAAAAGAAAAAGAAAATGCCATAAATCTATTCTCGTAGTTTGTAGACGCTATAACTTTTGCGCAAACCAATCAATAGACGCTTATTGAGATTTTTTTTACCAAAAATATATAGAAGAATACATAAACGGAGGAAGAAATTCATTTTTTTTTAATTTTTTTGGATATTTATTATAGCAAAAAGTAAAAAATATATTGTTTTTATTTCAAAATTGTCAGCCTTTTTTTGTTTTTAGACCAAAAAATAAAAAATGCAGAGTTGATCAAATACCCCCCCAAAAAAAGCTCTATTTGTGGGAAAAAAAGACATCAATTTTGTTTGGGTACAATGTCGCACGACCACGCAATTGTCAGTTAAAGCGATGCAGTGCCGTATCGCAAAAAGTGCTCTGGTCAGGAAGGGGGTAAATCCTTCTGGGGCTGAAGTGGTTAAATAACAAACATGTTATACTTACCTCTTCTGTGCAGTTGGTTTTGCACAGAGCAGCCGCTGTTGTGTCTCAGCCAATCAGGAGGAACGTCCTGGATGGCTTAGACACTCAAGGACATCGCTGGAGAGAGAAGGGGCTCAGGAAATTAATTGGGGGGGGGGGGGGCAGGGCAAAAGGGACAGATGCCCAGGGTCCAGTCATTGTTGGGGGCCCTGCGCTGCCTGTCCCTTGAGCCCACCGTTGCTCGTTACTGTCACTTTGTAAATACAGAAGCTCTGCTTCTGCATTTACAAGCGACATCGCTCCTCCCCCTGCGCCCGCTCTGATCCCTCGGGCGCCTATGAGAGCAGAGGAGGAAGGGGGCGGGGAATTTGCAAAAGGGAAGCAGCCTCAAAGGACAACATGCTGTGAGTAGCGGGCAGAGGAAAACCAAGTATGGAATCCTGGGGTGGGGTGCTGTGGGAGGAGAGCCTTGTACTTGTGGGGAGAAATGCTGGACTGAAATCGGGAGGGAGTAGGGTTGCCACCTTTTCTTCAAGCCAAACCCGAACACTTTAGCAACGCACACCTGTTTATTTTTATAGTATAAACTATACATATATTTTGCAAGTAAATAACATTTCTAATCATATGAAGTTAATCATAAGAGTCCCCTTTACATCAGAGTCTACATAGTTCTCATTTTACATCTAAATCTGCAGAGTTCTCCTTTTACATTTGAACTTGCATAGTTCCCTTACACTGAAAGGGGGGACTCTGCAGACTCTGACGTTAGGGAGAACTCTGGGGACTCTAACATAAGGGATGCTTTGGGAGACCTAATTTAAGGGGGAACACTGAGAACTCTGATGTACAGAGAGGACTCTGATGTAAGGGGAACACTGGCCTCTGGTGTAAAGGGGAACTCTGATGTAAGGGGTGCTCTGAGAACCCTGATTTACCTTAGTGTACTCACTCAGAGGTAGGAGAGAGAAGGGGGAAGACTTCAGTCACAGGCAGGGATGGATGGTGAGCTCACTCACCCCTTGGCAGTTAGTACCTCTCACCCAGATGTATCTCAGGCTGCTGGACTTCACATTTCCCACCCCTTTTCTTTTCTGAGGCACAGCGCCAGGGATTGGAATGTGGGCAGACACAGAGGGGTAGGGGCAGGAGGAAGAGAAACAGATTGAGCCCTCTCTCCTCTCTGCCTGTGTGTGTGTGTGGGGGATTGTTAGTGCTGGCTTTGGGCAGTGTGAATGAGAGTGTAACAGACACTCTTGGCTTACAACTGCAGCCAGCAATTCTGCTAGGCAGCCATAGTCCGGTCTGAACAGTGTGTCCGGGTTTCAGGTGATCTGAAACCTGGACACATGATGCCAAACCCGAACTGTCCGGGTGAATCCCGGACAGGTGGCAACCCTAGGAGGGAGAGGGGACTGGAACTCTGCACTGGAATCTGGGGGGGGGGGGGCTACACTCTGCACCCATCTCACTCTGCACCCACCTCACTCTGCACCCACCTCACTCTGCACCCACCTCACTCTGCACCCACCTCACCCTGCACCCATCTCACCCTGCACCCATCTCACTCTGCACCCATCTCACTCTGCACTCTGCACCCACCTCACTCTGCACCCACCTCACCCTGCACCCATTTCACCCTGCACCCATCTCACTCTGCACTCTGCACCCACCTCAACCTGCACCCATCTCACTCTGCACCCACCCCACTCTGCACCCACCTCACTCTGCACCCACCTCACCCTGCACCCACCTCACTCTGCACCCACCTCACCCTGCACCCATCTCACTCTGCACGCACCTCACTCTGCACCCACCTCACTCTGTACCCACCTTACTCTGCACCCACCTCACTCTGCACCCACCTCGCTCTGCACCCACCTCACTCTGCACCCACCTCACTCTGCACCCATCTCACTCTGCACCCACCTCACTCTGCACCCACCTCACCCTGTACCCACCTCACCCTGCACCCACCTCACTCTGCACTCTGCACCCAGCCCATCACCTCTGGGCAAATTCCATTATTGGCTCTACCTCCCGAAGCAAGGAGTCGCTGCGAGTCCCCCCTTGCCTCTTGACATATGCCACTGCAGCTGTATTGTCCATCCGGATCATCACTGAGGCCTCTGGTGTCAAGTGGCGGAATGCCTGTAGAGCCTTGAACGCAGCCCGCAGCTCCAGAATGTTGGAGACTATGCCCCGAGCCGGGAAGTCCCACTTGCCCTGTACCACTTCCAACAGGCAGTGAGTGCCCCAGCCCCAGGTGCTGGCATCTGATGTTATTGTCAGCCAGGTGACTGGAAACAGAGAGTGGCATCTGGAGAGGTTCTCGCGCCGGAGCCACCAGAGAAGGGACCGCCTCATGGAGGAGGTTATTCGGATGCGTTGAGACTCGCTGTGAGATCTCCATTGTTTCAGAAACCCCCTCTGAAAGGGTCACATTCTGCACTGTGCCCACTTCACCATAGGGATGGATGCCGTCATCGTACCTATCACAGCCATGCACTGGAGGGCTGAAAGCCACTGGGAGGAGAGGGCTTGATCCACCCAGTTCCGAATCACCATGATATTCTCCTCCGGGAGAGAGATCGTGCCCACCTTCGTGTCGAAGAGAGCGCCCAGGAAAATCAGAGACTGTGATGGCTCTAGATGACTTTTTCCCTGATTTATGAGCCAACCGAACTCTAGAAGGGTTGAGATGACTAAGTCCCGATGTTCCAACAGCTGGGGTTTGTCTTGAGACAAGAGGAGGAGATCGTCTAGGTAATGGATCAGTAGATCTCGGTAGTGTCAGAGACTAAAAGGACCCGCGAGAGAAGCTGTGCTTCCACCCGTGCTAGAGAGAGGGCCTCCTCTTATAGTACCACTAAGCCTTGACCCACCTAGTTCGGGAGAGGAGGGTCACCGAAAGTCGGGAGGTCACGTACCGACACTATCCATGCTACTGCCGTAGGTAGGGATACCACTTCACCCGTGTCACGTCTTACACTGGGAAAGTCTCCCCCAAAGACTTTGTTACCTCTAGAGTGTCGCTCAGAGTTGC
>BLSH010067637.1:98311-122342 GCA_018402905.1 Glandirana rugosa | reverse complement strand
CGGACTACAGTAACCAACAATCCTTGGCCGCCGTTCTTTCAACATTACCACGTGTTACTTTTGGACACTGAAACACATTGATTTTCCATCCGAACAAAGTGGGCGACCAGACATATGTCAAAAATCTGTTGAAATTCCGTAAAAAGGTTCCGTGGGGACTTCTTTGAACTTCCGTGGGGTCACACGGACCCTTGGGACCAACTTTTTCCGACGGGATCTATATCCCTCGTAAATTGAATACGTCACAACCTACGTGGGAAAAAAAGGACGCAAATTTTGTTTGGGTACAACGTCGCACGACCTCGCAATTGTCAGTTAAAGCGACGCAGCGCCGAATCGCAAAAAGTGCTCTGGTCCTAAAGTGCAAAATTCTTCCGGGGCTGAAGTGGTTAAAGCCCTACTCCAGAGTGCTGTACAATTTATCCATGCAATGGAGCCATCCAACACTGCATAAGTTAAATGCTCCCTATATCTAGGGCAGCCTTTTTCAACCAGGGTTCCCAGGCACACTGGGGTGCCTTCAAGTTTCTTCAGGGGTGCCTTGGAAAAATGCCTTAAAGTTGTCTAAAAACTGTATACAGACCAGCGGGTGAAACAAGCCTACCTTTTAGTTACACAAAGTCACAGGTTTTCATTGTGCACCATTACAACTTTCTTGCCGCCGGTTCCTAACAACCAATGACATCAGGCCTCTGCACAGCATCCTTGTTTGCCCCTATCCTGCCCCTTTCTGTCAGCACTGGTAGCACGTTAGCTGAGTGAGGGAGAAGAGAAACACGGGACTCGGCATTCATGCCCTACCTGTGTGGATGTTGCTGTGTTATGTAAAACTGTTTTTAGTTTTTTATATACCTCAAGATTGTGCATCATTTTAAAGAGTGCCTTGACTGAAAAAAGGTTGAGAAACACTGATCTAGGGGATGATGAATAGGTATAAAGCCTTATCCCTGAAGGGGCTGCTGGTAATAGCTGGATCTTCCCTAACAGTACAGTGGCTGCCAGTCACCCAAGCACCATTCCATATACTCTAGCTCCAATGAATCAGTCTAGGGGTTGTCTTTTTTAGGTTTAGTGCATATAGAACTTTAAAAGGAGAGGGGATCGTGGCATGGGGTACTCTAAAACACTCAGCACTTTGAGTAATAGTGGGTGTTGAACAGTCTAAGACCTCATAGCTGAAGACCATGGGGCAAGTCTTTTTGGCATCTGGTTACCTTGCACTGATGTTCGTACCCAGTGCAATTTTTCCAAAACACTACACAGTCAGAGGGATCAGTTCCTCAGGACAGGTGCCACCTTCCAGATTCGTCCGGACCCGATCCAATGAGTGAGACATCACCCCTCCAGACCATGTTCCTTGGGGTCAGGTTCTGTAATCAACTTCTAGCAGAGTCCATCCAGGTCCTTAGCCCTGACACTGCTGAGGCTTCTAAAGCAGCTGGGATACCTGAGAGCAGCAGCCCCTCCAGCTCTGAGACCATCCTGAGCAGCAGGAACCCAGCTTTACAGTTTCGTGGACTATTTCACCATTCAAGCCCTCTTCTGGACACTCCTTTTCAGGGATTGGCTGGAACCTGAAAAATGTTCAGGCTGGTCATTTTGAATCTCTCGCTCTAAGCTCTGGATTTTTTTTCCAAAGGCAGGGAAAAGCAATCAAGCTCCCAGCCTGTGAAATCCCTGAGCAGACCAGGCCAAACAATTACTGCTCCCTTGAGTTCAGAAGGAGTCAACAACTAAATGTATGTGGCATCCTACCCTAAGAGGGGGCTACAAGTATATTTTACAACAGACTCATGTTCAGCTTTAAGGTGGAACTAAACCCACTAATTTAACGGGTTTCCAAAACAGTTACATTCAAGGCATGCCCCTGGTGATATCTGTCAGTTTCCAGTGTGATTATAGAAACATAGAAAAGTGACGGCAGAAAAAGACTGAGTAGTCCATCGAGTCTGCCCCTTTTTATTTATTTATTTATTTATTTTATAATTTTTTTTTTTTTTTTTACATTAACCTTGTTGTCTGACTATAGATTTATGTTTATCCCAAGCATGTTTGAAGTCATTTACTGTTGACTGTCTCACAACCTCTGTTGGTAGTTTATTCCAATCATCAACCACCCTTTCAGTAAAATAATACTTTCTAAGATTAGTTTTGAACTTCCCCCCAGTTAGTTTGAGGTCATGTCCCCGTGTTCTTGATTTTGGTTTCATATTGAAAAGACTGCCCTCCTGAACCTTATTCACCCCCTTGATGTATTTAAAGGTTTTAGTCATGTCTCCCCTCTCCCTTCTTTCCTCCAGACTGTACATATTAAGTTCCTGAAGTCGCTCTTGATATGTTTTATCCCCTAGACCTTTCACCATTTTTGTTACCCGTCTCTGAACTCGTTCTATCTTATCAATATCTTTTTGTAAGTGAGGTCTCCAGAACTGGACACAATATTCTAAGTGAGGTCTCACTAAAGATCTATATGGAGGAATCAGAACCTCCTTCCTCCTGCTGGTGATCCCTCTACTGATACATCCCAGAATTCTATTTGCTTTTCCCACTGCCTGGTCACTCTGTTTGCTCATTTTGCAATCATCTGAAATAAGCACCCCCAAATCTTTTTCTTATGTAGTGCTGGCTAACACTGTACCCCCAATGCTGTACTCTCTAAGCGGATTATTTTTCCCTAGATGCATTATTGTCCATATATTAAAAGTAAGCAGCTACAGTATGTCAGCTCTCAACCAGATTTTCAAACCTAGCTGGTGCCATAGCTGATCAAATGTGCAGCACCATGGAAACCCCATCTAAATAGGGGTTAAGATGGCACCATCTTCAACTGCAAAGTGTAGTAAGGTTGAGTTTAGCTTTAAATTATTTTTTGATGAAATTAAGGGCACAAGTTCCTTTGTTAAAGCGGTGTTCCGCCTGGGGGAAAAAAAAAATAAAAGTCAGCAGCTACAAATACTGTAGCTGCTGACTTTTAATATATGGACACTTACCTGTCCAGGGAGCCCGCAATGTCGAGACCACAGCAGATCGGCTCCCGGGTGCCGAACTTCCGAGTGACAGTGTCGCGGCGCCGTCTCCTGGAAGTGGGTCACCGGAGGAGGGGAGGAAGCAGATCAGTGGAGCTTCCACTTTTGGGTGGAACTCCACTTTAAAGTGGAACTTAATTCTCCCGATCAACATTATTATTTTCAATCCTCATGCTGCTAGCATTAGTAAATAGATAGGAAAGTACATAATATTTACTTGTTATAAACTTTTTTGTTACATTTCTTCATCTACTTCCTGGTTTGCTAACTAGGCAAAGATGTCATACATCCCAGGAGTCATCAGGAGGGGAGGAGAAGAGGCAGGGTGTTTTCAACTAAGCACACTCTCCTGCCTGCATACATAAGCTAAGGCAGAAAGTAAATGCTACATGAATCATTTGCCCTTACTCAAGATGGCCTTGGCCAGAAATGCTAGCGGGTGTTTTTCAAAGTGATTTCTCACCAAAATAAAGCATAGAGACATGGATGGATGGGGGAGTCTACCTTGAATATTACCAATGAATAGAAGCGGCTGTAAACCGTGGCTGTTGTAAAAAAACACCTGCAAGGCAATGGCATAATGTGCTAGTATGTATCGCATACTAACACATTATAAATTACTCACCTTGGAACAAAGCCCTCCATCGCTGTACTGTCACTGCTGAGAGCACTGACATTTCCCCCCAGTCTTTCTTCCAGGTTCGGGGATGTTGTCACTCCCGTGCATGCGCGCGGGAGCCCTCGGTTCTGGTGTGAAGTTCTAAAGGTCTAGCAAGGTATGCCGGACCTTCAGAGTGCATGCGCAGGTGACGTAACTGGTTGCATCCAGGGTGAATATCCCCTAAATGGTGCATGTTTAGGAGATATTCATTTCACCTACAGGTAAGCGGGGTTCAATACCGCTTTGAATAGAGTTTTTGATTTGTGGTGCTCAGATGCAGTGAAAATCCACTTTATTTGGGACTGATCTGTTCTCTGTTCTATGCCGCATCTGTGAAAGACAAAGCACAGATGCTCTAGGTTCCTCTGCCCGCCTTCCCTCCTCACTCAGCTGAGAGTGGGAGGGAGCAGGAAGGCTGTGCAGGCATTGCTCATATGAGCAGACCACTGGTGGGGATTTGGGATGGGCAAACAGTTTGGCCCAAGCATACATTCAGGCCGAACTTCTGTTTTTCGCCTGATCCCTGAATTTAGAACATTATGGGGTGTTCGGCGTGACTTTGGCACTGCCAAACGCCCCATAATGCATAGTGCGCAGACGGCGCGCATAGCTCCTCCTCCATGGGAGGGCTTCCACCATCTGAGCTCGGTTTGTTTTGACAGTTTATTTATAATGAAGGGCGGGGCCACCCGGTGACATATGGGTGACCCTGCCCCCTTCTGACGTCGTGTGACGTCAGAGGGGTGGGTCACTCAATTGTGTCACCGGATGGCCCCTGCCTTCACTATAAATAAACTGTCAAAACAAACTGAGCTCAGTCAGCAGGAGCCCTCCCATGGAGGAGCTGTTGCGGCTTTTTTTTTCCTCTGGGTCCGTCGCACACTGTGACTGACGATGGATTACAACGGGGGACACTGTTTTTTTTTTTTTTTTTCTTTATTAATAAAGGACTTGTCCCTAATTGTCTCCTGTGGTTATTTCTTTTTTGACACTTTTTGGTGAATTAGTAAGGGTACAATGTAACCGATACTAATTCACATGGGGGGGCCTGGATCTGGGGGCCCCCTTATTAAAGGGGGCTTCCAGATTCCAATAAGGCCTCCGCCCGCAGACCCCCACAACCACAGCTCAGGGTTGTGAGGAAGAGGCTCTTGTCCCCATCAATATGGGGACAAGGTACTTTGGGGTGGGGGGGCAGAGCCCCCCTGCCCCAAAGCACCCATACTCCCCATGTTGAGGGCATGTAGCCTGGTACAGTTCAGGAGGGGGTAATAAATGACAATTTTTCCTTTACAAATGTAATTTTGCAGTGGCACTGTTCTAAACATCACAGAGGTGCACCCTTTTACAGGCAGACTAACAGGACTCCCCAGGCACATTATTTAAAGGAATATTTCATTTTTATTGTTTCACTTTAAGCATTATTAAAATCACTGCTCCTAAAAAATGATTGATTTAAAATCTTTTTTATGCATTGATACATGTCCCCTAGGGCAGGACCTGGGTCCCCATACACTTTTCATGGCAATAACTTGCATATAAGCCTTTAAAATGAGCACTTTTGATTTTTCATGTTCGGGTCCCATAGACTTTAACGGTGTTCGAATGTTCGGACAAATTTTTTTGTCTGTTCGCATGTTCTGGTGCGAACCAAACTGGGGGGTGTTCGGCCCATCCCTAGTGGGGATCTGTGTCTGTTTTCTATGCTGAAAGCTGCCATGATCTCTTTGCCATTTAGTTGCAGAACGCTTGTTTTCCATTCCTCTTTTTTTATTTAAATAATCTTTATTAAACTTTTCTTTTTTTCCTTTTTATAGAACACACACATACAATTCATCAAACAAAACTTGTGTCTCCAATTATATTAATAGTTAGACATTCCATTAACTTACAGTGAATTCTTAAATATTTGTACACAATAATCTAAATATCCTCTACAATGCTTATAACTTACCTGTTTTATAAATATAACATATACCGTATACAGTACGCCCCTCACATTTTTGTAAATATTTTATTACATTTACATGTGACAACACTGAAGAAATGACACTTTGCTACAATGTAAAGTAGTGAGTGTACAGCTTGTATTACAGTGTAAATTTTCAGTCCCTTCAAAATAACTCAACACACAGCCATTAATGTCTAAACCGCTGGCAACAAAAGTGAGTATACCCCTAAGTGAAAATGTCCAAATTGGGCCCAAAGTGTCCATATTTTGTGTGGCCACCATTATTTTCCAGTACTGCCTTGACCCTCTTGGGCATTGCGTTCTTCCACTCCTCCATGAAGACATCACAGAATTGGTGGATGTTAGAGACCTTGCGCTCCTCCACCTTCTATTTGAGGATGCTCCACAGATCCTCAATAGGATTTAGGTCTGGGGACATGCTTGACCAGTCCATCACCTTTACCCTCAGCTTCTCAGCTCAGCTCAGCACCCTCAGCTTCTTTAGCAAGGCAGCAGTTGTCTTGGAGGTGTGTTTGGGTCATTATCATGGTGGAATACTGCCCTGTGGTCCAGTATCCGAAGGGAGGGGATCATGCTCTGCTTCAGTATGTCACAGGACATGTTGGCATTCATGGTTCCCTCAGTGAACTGTAGCTCCCCAGTGCCGGCAGCACTCATGCAGCCCCAGACCATGACACTCCCACCACCATGCTTGACTGCAGGCAAGACACACTTGTGTCTTTGTACTCCTCACCTGGTTGCCACCACACGCGCTTGGCACCATCTGAACCAAACACGTTTATCTTGGTCTCATCAGACCACAGGACAAGGTTCTGGTAATCCATGTTCTTAGTCTGCTTGTCTTCAGCAAACTGTTTGCAGGCTTTCTTGTGCACCATATTTAGAAGAGGCTTCCTTCTGGAATGACGGCCGTGCAGACCAATTTGATGCAGTGTACGATGTATGGTCTGAGCACTGACAGGCTGACCTCCCACCCCTTTAACCTCTGCAGCAATGCTGGCAGCACTCATATGTCTATTTCCCAAAGACAACCTCTGGATATGACGCTGAGCACGTGCACTCAACCTCTTTGGTTGACCATGGCGAGGCCTGTTCTGAGTGGAACCTGTCCTGTTAAACCCCTGTATGGTCTTGGCCACCGTGCTGCAGCTCAGTTTCAGGGTCTTAGCAATCTTATTATAGCCTAGGCCATCTTTATGTAGAGCAACACTAATGAGTCACATGACACTGGGGAGGGAAAATGGCTAATTGGGCCCAATTTGGACATTTTCACATAGGGATGTACTCACTTTTGTTGCCAGCGGTTTAGACATTAATGGCTGTGTGTTGAGTTATTTTGAGGGGACAGCAAATTTATACTGTTATACAAGCTGTACACTCACTACTTTACATTGTAGCAAAGTGCCATTTCTTCAGTGTTGTCACATGAAAAGATATAATATAATATTTACAAACATGTGAGTGTTAAAATGGTTGTAAAGGCAGAAGGTTTTTTTATCTTAATGCATTGTATGCATTCTAAAGCCTTCTGCATGCAGCAGCTCCCCTCAGCCCCCTAATACTTACCTGAGCCCCATCTCAAACCAGCGATGTTGCATGAGAGACTCAGCTGTCTGAGACTTTCCCTCCTCATTGGCTGAGACAGCAGCGAAGTGTCATTGTGTCATTGGCGCCTGTTGCTGTCAATCAAAGTCAATGAGCCAAGAGAGAAAGGGTACAGGGCCGGGCCACGGCTCCGTGTCTGAATGGACACATGGAGCTGCGGCTTGGCCCGAGTGCCAAGCCGAGTGTGGGGGCACTCAACAAGGGGGAGGGGCCAGGAACACCGAAGAGGGACCCGAGAAGTGGATGACCTGGGCTGCTCTATGCAAAACCACTGCAAGTAAGTATAACATGTTTGTTATTTTTAAATAAAGTGACTTTAGTATCACTTTAAATACTTATGGAAACTATTCTTCCAACCCTGTTATATGTGTATTATATTAGTTACCGTGTACTTTATTATTCCCCCCCAATTCTGAAAAAAAGGGGAGGAGAGTCCCATTTATGTGCTATACCCTAGCAACCTATATCTCACTAATTGTGACAAAATCATCCTTGAAGTGTCCAACCATTTGCCCCAATTTTTTATAAATGCATCTGGGCATCCCCCATGTTGATAAACCATATGCTCTTTTTGCAAAACTTAATTTACTGATTTTACTCACAAAGAGTAAGTGAGGGGAGCCATAGAGATCGATTTCTGCGCTATGAACTTCTGCGCTATATGCAACAATCAAAGAATTGCCATATACATCGAAAGGGGTTTAAAACTCTCCTTTCAGCCACCCCAATACACATATCTTGGGCTCCAACAGGACATTAGTTCTAAATACCTTATCAATAGTATCCAGGACTAAGGTCCCATACCTAACCAACTTAGGACATCTCCACATCATATGTACCAACCTCCCTTTCACATTGTGGACATAAAGGAGTATCCCTCTGATGTTGGTTAAGTCTCTGAGATGCAGAAAGAGATACTTGTCCTACATTATTAAGAACATCAGACCAATCCTCCTAAGTAAAGGGGCCAATGTCAGTTTGCCAATACGTCCTGCACCTCTGAGAATTTGGCTTTGACATTTTCTGTAGCAATTGTTCCCACTTAGAAATTGCTACTAGGCTTTGGTTAAGAATTGTGGATGTTATATTAAGATTAACCAAGTAAGTTAAGCAAAAGGTTATTCTTGACTTTGTTTGAATAGAATGGCGGAGCTGTAAATATTGAAAAAACCTTTAGAGGGCAAACCAAATTCCTCCTGTAAAGTGTGAAAATCTTTCAAATGCTGACCATCATATAATTGCAGGATATACACTAAAATTTGCTCTGACCAATAATTGAATCCCTGCAATTTTAACCACTTGCCGACCGCTGATCGGCATTTGACGGCGACAAGGTGGCTCTATTGCGCGAATCGCTGTCATATGACGGCGGCCGCGAGATCGCGCCCAATGAGCGTGCGCGCGCCGCCGGAGGCGCGCCCGCGTGCTCACTGTGTCCGGGGAGGGCCAGGGAGCGGGTGCGGCGGATTCGATCTCCGCTGCCCATCCGCGATGCCCCCCCCCCTCCCCCGAGTGAAAGCACGGAGGCCCGTGTAAGTAAACACGGACCTCCGTTCTGTGAGGGGGAAGGGCTGTGATTACAGCCTTCCTCTACATGGAGGCTGTGATCACTTCCCTTCCCCAGCTAGGGCAGTCCCCCCACAGTTAGAACACACCCAGGGAACACAGTTAACCCTTAGAGCGCCCCCTGCAGGTTGACCCCTTCACTGCCAATGGCATTTACACAGTAATCAGTGCATTTTTATAGCACTGATCGCTGTATAAATGCCAATGGTCCCAAAAAAAGTGTCAAAATGGTCCGACATGTCCTCTGAAATATCGCAGTACCGCTAAAAATCGCAGATCGCCGCCATTACTAAAAAATAAAAAAAAAATAAAAACCCCAGAAATTAATTCTCATCATCCGTAAACGCGACCACTTTTGCGCAAACCAATCAATAAACGCCGATTGCGATTTTTTTAATCACAAATATGAGGAAGAATATAAATCGGCCAAAACCGATGAAAAAAAATGTTTTTTTATATAATTTTTTTGGATTTGTATTTTAGCAAAAAGTAAGAAATTTGTTTTTTTTTTGCAAAATTGTCGCTCTTCTTTTGTTTATAGCGGCGATCAGAAATGACGCAGAGGTGATCAAATACCACCAAAAGAAAGCTCTATTTGTGGGTAAAAAAAGGACGCAAATTTCGTTTGGGTACAATGTCGCACGACCGTGCAATTGTCAGTTAAATCGATGCAGCACCGAATCGCAAAAAGGGCTCTGGTCCTAAAGGGGGAAATCCTTCCGGTCCTTAAGTGGTTAATAACTCTGGATAATTAAAATTCTGAAAAATTCGGATGTAATCAGTATACTCGTCATAACGACAGAGATCTTAAATTTTGTTCTATATCTTATCTATCATTACTAATGTAGGGTACTGTCTAGCTATTCTAAATTCACCCGCCTCTAAACAGTCTATCAACTTTTTACTGAAAATATTGTAGATAGTATTTTCCTAATTGGATCTGTGCTCAGATCCTCATCCCACCTCATTGGATGCTGGAGCTGCACTGATAGATAGTTCTCCTTAGCTTCCTGCTAAAATAGAACCTGGCAAAACCTTGGTGGTTTAGCTAGACTAAATCAAGATTTTTTGTTTTTAAATCAAACTGTTTTTTATTGATTTCAAAGAGCAAAGGAAAAGGTACAGCAGTACACAACAGACTAAATCAAGTTTGCCTGCTTAATGTGGCACACACCACTCCAGACAGTGGCGGCTGGTGGTTTATTTTGGGGGGGAGCGACAAACAATTCACCCGCCACCACCCCGGGGGGTCAGTCAGTCAGGGCCCTGCACTTACCCCATCTCGCTGGCATCGCTCAGGGCGGCGGGTGGATTCTTCCTGGGCTGTGGGCGCCTGCTGTCTTGGTTCCCCAGCATCTCCTCCCTCCTCCTCCTGGCAGCCAATCTGAAAGGATCGAGCCCATCCTTTTTTGAGACCTATTAGAGCCTCTGCTTCAAAAAAAGAACACCCCCCCAATTGGAATTCAATGCGTCCGGTGCCCTTCGTATAGGTCAGGGGGCCAGACACATAGATGGAGGGGGCTCCACTGACTCCAGACCATTTTTTGTACCAGTTTTCTGGCACAGGAGGCTTAGCTAATTCCCTGGATGGTGTTATCTTCAAAAAGTAACATTATATTAAATGACAATGTCAGGTGAAATTATTTTACATTTGGGGGATCTGTTTATCTATGTTTTTACCCATTCGTCACACAACTTTTAATCAAGATTCACCTATTTTCTTATGGGAAAATGGATGAATCTACAGCTGAAGTTGTGCAAATCTTGAGCAAAAGCATTGATTAATAGAGTCCTTAGAAAAATCAAATAATGTTAAAAGAATACAAATAAACATGCTAATTTATTTGTATTTGTATGCAGATACCCTCACAACAAGATGATGGAATTATATATACAGATGTGAAGCACAATAATGGAAGAAAAAAGGCAGCAGAAGCACTTGTAAACTCTGACTCTCAAACTACATATGCTGAGATCAAGCCCAAGTCACACCAATCAAAACCACAAGATGGCAGCACAGGCTTATATGCAGCTGTGATCAAGAAAAACCCTGGAAATACTGAAGCAAAATGACAGAGCAAAATATCCCAAGTGATCCACAAACAAATCATAATTTTACCAAACTTTGACAACAGTGAATGTATAATGCCAAACCCTGATGCCTGGCAATATATTATGTTAACTTTTGGTGTCTCTAAATCTAATAATATCAGCTCTTGATGCCTGTGAAGGCTATAAGCCAACATTTGGGTGGATATTAAAACAATGCAACCCTCTAAGAAGGTCTCAGTGGTACCCAAGGAGATTGGATACAGCTACCACAAGGTTCTTACCAGCATGGCAGCTGGAGCATGAAATCAGTATTGTAGACTCTGTTATCTTCCCAGCAGCCTGTCCCCAGAAGATCATAAAATGAGAGAGCCTGCATCCAGCTCAGAAGCAGACCTCCCAATTATGGCTGCCAGAGCCTGCAGTCCTAGACATTTGAGTACAAATCAGACCCTTAGTTCCCTTGCAGTCAGTTCACTCAAGGAATACTTCAAGAAAACGTCACAAGTTTTTACCACCAGCATTGGAGTAACCTTCGCATCAATAAGCAGTGACTGGTACAAAAAAAAACAATATATATATATATATATATATATATATATATATACACACACACACAGTGGGTATAGAAATAATTAACACCCCCCCCCTCCCCTTAATAATAATCACGTTTTGTTGCTTTGCACGCTGAAATTAGGACAGATACAGTTTTTTTTTTTATCCAGCTGTATTTATTTTTTTTGTATTCATCTCCTGACTTGTGGCGGTCCACAACCTTATCCCGGAGACAGTGCCTTGCCACTCGTAGTTGATTATTTGCTTCAGTTGCACTATCAGGGACTGAAATGCTCCAGGAAAGCTCTTTTCATGCTGAGCTAATCAAAATGACCACAGCTGATCGCAGTTGAAAGTCAAATGGCTTTGTGTGCTATTGAGAATGTGATCAGCTACACCTAATTGAGTTTACAAGTCATTTTTAGGAGGGGGGTGATCTTTTTTCCAACTCCAATTCTGTGTTTCAATTTTGTAAACATTTTTCTGACATGTTGGTGTTATATCTTTCACGTGGATGTTGTTAGTTGCACTGAGTATATACAGGTGGCTGAAACAAAAACCGTGTCTGTCTATATTTCAGACTGCAAAGCAACAAAATGTGATTATTTTAAATACCCATTGTGTATTTATACACTATATTACCAAAACTATTGGGACGCCTGCCTTTATACGCACATGAACTTTAATGGCATCCCAGTCTTAGTCCGTAGGGTTCAATATTGAGTTGGTCCACCCTTTGCAGCTATAACAGCTTCAACTCTTCTGGGACGGCTGTCCACAATTTTTAGGAGGGTGTCTATGGGAATGTTTGACCATTCTTCCAGAAGCGCATTTGTGAAGTCAGGCACTGATGGACGGCCTGACTCGCAGTCTCCACTCTAATTCATCCCAAAGGTGTTCTATCGGGTTGAGGTCAGTACTCTCCGCAGGCCAGTCGAGTTCCTAAACCTTGTGGACTGCCTTCCCAGAAGAGTTAAAGCTGTTATAGCTGCAAAGGGTGGGCTAACTCAGTATTGATCCCTATTCATAGGCACACGCAGGGGGTGTACCAGGTGTGCCTAGGCACACTCTAATCACTCAGTGCGGTGCTGATTCCCCCTATTGCCCAGGCTTTCCCCGATGTTGTGCCCCCCTCACTGCAGTGCTGCTGGCTTCCCTCCTTTCCTCTCCTCTCTCCCCGGGGGAGCATGCTGCGGGGGCTGTTCCAGGATGTAGAGTGGGGGAAGGGGCTAATCAATATGTGATTTACCTCCCCCTTCCTTTTCTAAATGAACACAGTGAACACACTCACTCAATTGTAACTGAAGCATAGCAAACTGTGTTTACTATGCTTCACTTTGTGAATGAACAGGAAGCCACTCAGCACAGATGACTTCCCATTCATTCACTATCCAGTGCAGCTGAGGCTGCAGAAAAAGACACGTGTGTTTGATCTTTGGATGCACACCCTAATGCAGTGGGTTGTGCACACCTATGGCCCTATGGACTAAGACTGAGATGCCATTAAAGTTCATGTGCGTGTGAAGGCAGGCGTTTCAATACTTTTGGCAATATAGTGTATGTGTGTGTTTTGGATTTGTGGCCTAAAGCCAACATGAAGTTGGACAGGTTGAACGTTTTTGACCTATTTGGTCTGATAAGATCTGAGTACCCCTTTCAAAGCTTATATGTTTCTTTTATGATATATGGATTGTTATAGTCAAATAATTTTATTTTCCTATATAATCTTTATTACCAAAAATAATACATAAACATAATAATATTATATAAAAATAGGAAATAATAAACAGAGTTGTACTATTTGTTACATTCTGTATTCAGTCCATAGCAATAATATCAAATTAACAAGATATCATACAGCACCTAGTATGTTTTAAGTGGAAGTGTTGTCAATATGTTAACCATCAGCAAACTGAAATATTAAGATCAGCAAAGGCTTTTGCCTTATGTACAGTATAATCTTTTTCAACCAACTTTGGAGATGTCATATCAGAATCTGCATTATTCAGCTGCTAAGAATCTATCTCTCATTAAGTCCAACATATCATTCTGCAGTGCCCCCAATGTGCATGCAGAACTTTCTTAAAGTGGTTGTAAACCCAATTTATGAAATTTGACCTAAGCACATATATCTGTAATGTTTACTTTTCTCTCTCCAAAGCTCTAAGTGCCGTTTCTTTCTGCTGCTCCATTCCTCTGTTATTAGCAGAGTCACCCGTGACTCTGTTTCTCTGACACACGAGATAACAGCAGCTGAAAATTTGTGTAGTGGAGGGACCTTAGAGGGAGATAAGCAGAGAGCTTGTCTATTCATAATATAGCTATGCATGTTCCTTCATTACTGTGGAAGGGGGGAGGGGGGTGTCCCTTTCCTCCAATCAGCTCTCACACAGTGTATGCCCAGACTCCACATCAACTGCTGAAACAGAAAGAAAGATTTGTAACACAATCTGCACATTCTAAAGAATGTAGAAAGGGAAAGACAGCAGATATACAAGTAAAACTTATGTAGGGAGATTTTTTCATCTCTGTGTATCAACTGAGGCTGTTCACTTCACTGGGTATAGGAGAGGGTTTAAATCCACTTTGAAGCAAAGATTTGCATTCATCTACTTAATTCCTTCCTGCCTAAGCCTTTTTCTGACATCTATTGCTTACAAGTTAAAACCCATATTTTTTGCAAGAAAATTACTTAGAACCCCCAAGCATTATATATATATATTTTTAGCAGAGACCCTAGAGAATAAAATGGCAATCATTGCAATATTTTATCTCACACAGTACTTGCGTAGTGGTCTTTCAAACACAATATTTTGGGAAAAAATACACTTTCATGAATTAACAAAAAAAACTAAACAGTAAAGTAATTTTTGTATAATGTGAAAGATGATGTTACGCCGAGTAAATAGATATCTAACATGTCACGCTTTAAAATTGCGCATACTCGTGGAAAAGCGACAAACTACGGTACTTTAAAATCTCCATAGGTGACGCTTTAAACATTTCTACAGGTTACCAGTTTAGAGTTACAGAGGAGGTCTTGTGCAATAATTATTGCTCTCACTCTAATGATCTCAGCAATACCTCACATGTGTGGTCGCAACTTACGTATGCATTGCCTTCTGTGGGTTGGGGTGCTTTAAAATGATTTTTTTTCTTATTTATTTTATTTATTTAAACAAACGAAAAAAAAATGAAAGTCTAGCAGAGTAACACCAGCACCACATCCCTAGTGTAAGAAACAATCAAAAACTGAAAAGAGAAGAATGGGACTTTAAAGGTGCTGATAACCCCCTTCCCTGAAGAATTACATCAAAGTCATAGTTAAAAATAACAATTTATTAGTTCAAGTATAAATACACATGGTGTGGGCTCCACTGAAAGCAGTGGCAAGCCAACCCAGTAGTTAGAGTAAAAACATATTAATAACTCAATATTAGCTGTACAAACAGTTCATGGTTTGAGGTAAACAGTTTACCAAACATTCCTGGCTGTTAATCATAGAGAAAGAAGAGACCATGCCAAGATAGTAAGGTCTGTAGATCGATGAACTGAATAATGATCCTGTTAATCCGACGCGTTTCACCCTGTTGATTTGGGCTTCCTCAGGGAATGGATCATGCTAGAGTCATTGATGAACGGAAATATAAGTATCACAATACTCAAAATGAATGATGACCTCCCTGAAGTATTTGTTGCCTGATACGTTTGCCGAGGCTCGGGTATACCTCACTAAGAGAGAGTCCTTTGTCATTAGCAATCGTCGGCGTCTGTGCAAGAGGGTGATATATGATCAATCTAGTGTCATCACCAATTACCAGTGATTTACACAGGACATAACCATCAACTATCTGAGTGACGTCACTCGCCTAGTTGTCTGGAAATCATTTTGAGTATCGTGATACTTATATTTTCGTTCATCAGTGACTCTAGCACGATCCATTCCCTGAGGAAGCCCAAATCAACAGGGCGAAACACGTTGGATTAACAGGATCATTATTCAGTTCATGGATCTACAGACCTTACTATCTTGGCATGGTCTCTTCTTTCTCTATGATTAACAGCCAGGAATGTTTGGTAAACTGTTTACCTCAAACCATGAACTGTTTGTACAGCTAATATTGAGTTATTAATATGTTTTTGCTCTAACTACTGGGTTGGCTTGCCATTGCTTTCAGTGGAGTCGCACCATGTGTATTTATACTTGAACTAATAAATTGTTATTTTTAACTATGACTTTGATGTAATTCTTCAGGGAAGGGGGTTATCAGCACCTTTAAAGTCCCATTCTTCTCTTTTCAGTTTTTGATTATTTTATTTATTTATTTATTTTTACACTGTCCCTTTGAAAATAAAATGTGATCACTTTTATTGCTGTCAGAAGGAATGTAAACATCCCTTGTAACAGTAATAGGCAGTGACAGGTACTCTTTATGGTGGGATCTGGGGTCTATAAATACATCAAGGGGGTGAATAAGGTTCATGAGGGCAGTCTTTTCAATATGAAACCAAAATCAAGAACACGGGGACATGACCTCAAACTAACTGGGGCGAAGTTCAAAACTAATCTTAGAAAGTATTATTTTACTGAAAGGGTGGTTGATGATTGGAATAAACTACCAACAGAGGTTGTGAGACAGTCAACAGTAAATGGCTTTAAACATGCTTGGGATAAACATAAATCCATAGTCAAACAACAAGGTTAATGTAAAAAAAATATATATATATAAAAAAAAAATAAAAAATAAAAAAATAAAAAGGGGCAGACTCGATGGACTACTCAGTCTTTTTCTGCCGTCACTTTTCTATGTTCTATGTTTCTAAGACCCCAAATCCCTCCTTTGCACTTAAAAGTATACAAAACACCAAAATCTGCATTTTTGAATACTGATATTTTTTTTAAGGTGGCGCCTTAAAGTCATCTGTAAACTAGAAGTGATGTCATGACATTGCTTCCGGGTTACTAGATCCGATTCCGGCGTCTGGCCAAGCCGGCGGAAATGCCGGCTGGTAGCTCTGGCCTCCCGGTGGGATGGGAGAGCCTGGGCGAGCCACGGAAGGTGGTGGGGGTGGGGGGACATCCCCTCCCGCTGCTTGGGATAACGGCTGAATGGCTTTTTAGTGTATTGGTTGTTATCCCAAGAAAGCCAACCCTGGCTCTAGAAAATGGGACCGGGGTGATGCGTGCAACCCCTTCTAGCCAAGGCCGCATATCTGTGAAGGGGTTAATCTATACTTTTTTAGTAGAAGGATCAGTTGCTTTCCACTGCTGTGTAGCCCTCTTTTTTGTGTGTGTGGGGGGTTATGGGACATTGACCTCAACAAACAGGATATTGCATTAAACCTGTAAGTACATAAGTGAACCAGTCCTCCACTTAGGACAGGGCCTATGTGAACATAAGGGATTTCTTTCTGGGAAATGAACCAGTAATCTGATCAAAATAATTGCAGGCAGAAGAACTACTGCACCCAGAATATAACATTAACCATAAGCATACTGTATACTGTAGATGCACACCAGTATAGCAATAATACAAACTTTATATAAGAAAAGAATAATAACAGTACATCTCTTCAATGTACAAACAGATATTATCAGCAAAGAGCCTGATAGGGGTCCTATCCCCTATCCCCTATACCCGGGCATATATAGTACATTTCCATATTAACATTTACATCCGGAGAAAATTGGTTCTTCTTTATTGATTTTGGGTTATATAGTAAACTTTATTCAGAGTATACAATAAATAATTATATAAAGTGGTTGTAAAGTCTCCACAATAAACTCCCATGATAGGCTCTTTTATGTTGCAATAGTAGTGGCAGTGTTTGTTTTTCAGCAATATAACCTCTAAATACATTTTCCCAGTAGTGCTTCTGTGCAGTTGCATGGTTTTCTCTGGTCTTTATGCCAAATAGGGAGACTCTAGTGGGAGGTGCTCACATCCCTCTGCTGGTATAGTTTCAGTTTCAGGAGGGGCGGGGAGAGGATCAGCTTCACACAGACCACAGAAATGACAGAAAGGGATGGGACAGAGGGAGATACAGATGCTGCAGAGAAAGAGCAGGATGATTGAAAGTCAGTTTACTCACAGGAACAGGCAGGATCAACCAGGTATTATACTATATGGAAAAGGATAAACAACATTGCAAAAAATGACTTGCATAAAAGTAATGAAGGAAGGATCAAAGATAGGAAAGGACGATTGATCGAAACAAACAAGGATCAAAGGAAGGAAGGGTCAATTGATCCAAAGAAGGATTGGTCGGAGGATCAGCCGGTCGAACGCAGGAAGGAACGGAGGATCGATCGCAGGAAGGATTAAAGTAAGAAAGGATCGGTTGATTGATCGCAAGAAGGATTGGTTGGTCAATCGCGGGAAGGATCAATCGATTGCAGGAAGGATCATAGTAAGGAAGGATCGGTCAAATGATTGACAGAAGGATCAAAGGAACAATCAATCGCAGGATCAGTCGATCGATCGCAGGAATAACCAGTCAATTGATTGCAGGAGGGGTCGTCGATCAATCGCGGGAAGGATTAAAGCAAGTATGGATCAGTCAATCAGTCGCAGGAAGGATCAATCACAGGAAGAATCAGTCAATCAAAAGATGGATCAAATGATCCATGGATCAGAGGATCCATCGATCGCAGGTAAGATCGGTCAACCGATCCCAGGAAGGATTGTTCGATCGATCACAGGGAGGATCGGTCAACTGATCACAAGAAGAATCAGTCAAACAAAAGATGGATCAAATGATCCATCAATCGAAGGAAGGATAGGTCAATTGATGAAAGGGAGGATCGGTCAATCGATAGCAGGAAGAATTGGTTGATCGAACACAGGAAGCATTGGTTGACCGAAAGAAGGATCAAAGGTTTGATCACAGGAAGGATTGGTCGATCAATCGTAGGAAGGATCTGTCAGTCGAACACAGGAGGGATCAAAATAAGGAAGGATCGATGGATAGATGGAAGCGTTTGGTAGATGGAAGAATCTGTCAGTCGATCGCAGGAAGGATCAGTCGGTTGATTGTTTATCCCTTGTGAAAGCAATAAGTTGATCAAAAAAAGTTAAAGAATCTGCACAAAGGTCCAGGAGACCAATTATAAACTGCTGACACGATGGTACCTTACACCTGACAGACTCAGTAGGATTTTCCCGTCCGCTTCCGACCTTTGCTGGAGGTGCCGGGGGGACAGAGGATCGTTACTTCATATATTCTGGACTTGCCCAAAAATTGCCCCGTTCTGGGCAGCCGTAAAGGAGGTCATCCAGAGGATGGTAGATTATGAAATTACAAGTGACCCTGCCTTTTTCCTACTACACGCAGCTCCCGTCACAGCAAAAACATATCGAAAATCCATAGTCCGTCACCTCTTGAATGCGGCAAAGGCGTGCATCCCTCTTCACTGGAAGTCCCAGTCATCCCCAACACCTGCCGAGTGGTACAGGAGGGTAGAAGATATCAATAAATTAGAGGACCTGGTACTCACAGCAAAACACCAACAGGAGAAACATTCCAAGACTTGGAGGCTCTGGAATCAATTTGCTCTTTCGGAAGAGGGAAAAGCCCTCTTAGGAATAAAATGAGTCGGTTGACTCCCCCCCTGCTACCAGACCCAACTGCCCTTTCCCAACTAGACCATAGCCAGTACCGCCTCTCTGGCCCTCACCCCCCCTACCACACCCTCTCTCCTACTCTACCCCCCTTTCCCCCTATAGGGGTCCTCCCCACCTTACCCACTCTCTTTCTTTTTCTTCCCTCTTTGCCTGCAGTTTTTTGTAATATTTTACAGTTATTGGAAAAGTGGAAAGTGCATGAAGACCTCACATGCTCCTTTTAGTGAACCTGAATATGTACTAGAAAGAGGGAGGTAAAATAAAAGACCGTTAGTGGTACACTAACCTCTACAATATTGTTCTGAGCTGTATATCTCCATTTATCATACATCATACGTTTTATATGATAATAAGGTACCCAGGAGCTTCTCTCAACCAAGAATACTGTTTGTTTCTTTTGTACAGTCTGTATAATGTGGTTGATGTGACCTTGTATGCACTGTGGAAGTTGAATAAACATTCATATTTGAAAAAAAAAAAAAAAAAAGTTAAAGAGACAGTGTAAAAAAAAGTTTTGAATAAAATAAATAATAAAAATAGTTTTAAAAAAATGAAAATGCCCCCTCCAGTGCGGGCCATGCATTAAGGGCGCTGCTCCCCCTATCCCTGCTGCCGCCCCCCTATCCATGCGCCCGGCGGCTTTGAGGATGCCGGGTTCATGGATTCCTATGGTGGGGGTGGGCAGGGGTGGGGTTTTTTTTGAAGCACCTGATTAGAGCCAGAGGCTTTAATAGGCTTCAAAAAAGGGTGGGCTTGGGGCGCGATCCCACCCAATTGTGTGACCATAGCGACTGAATTTTTGCTATTTTCACACTAAATTTCCTCCCCACCAATTAGGAGGCAGGTCGTAGAGACCTGTTTCCCGATTGGCCAAAGCACCAGGTGATCCTATTGAATGCCTGGCGCTTAGGAGGAGAGAAGATACGGAGGCACCCGCTGGAACAGACACCTCTGCCACCACTGCTGCCCGCACTCTGGAGGAGAGGACACCACGCCCGGTAAGACGGACTTCCCGTGGGTGGGGGGGTGCCTTTCAGAGTGTTGCCAACCCTGCCCCTGGGGGGCCTGTCAGTGCCATGACAGCACCCCCCCTCTAGATGACTGATCCCCCGGATGAGTAAGTGCTGTACTGCGCGGGGGGTTGCTGGGTGTTTGCCGCCCCCCCTCCCAAAAAACCCACCAGCCGCCACTGGCCCCCTACCCCCGTACTTTTTTTTTTTACAATCAGAATGTTCCTTTTATGAAAAGAAGGAAAAGGTGCAGTACATTTCAAAAGCATGGACATCAGCAAAGGGAGCATCATACGACATATCAAGAGCAAAAGTGACTGACTGATTCGACAGTGATCACTCATCTCATATACTCCAATTCTATGAGATATAACTATTACCAAGCTCAAAATACGGTTCTGTATGCAGGGGTACAATTCCTATTAATGTACATTAACTTGTATAAGGGAAGAGCAGTGTTGATAACTTTTCCCAAGAGCTCACAGAGGGAGGGGAACAAACATTCCATCTAAGAATAATTCCTCTCTTGGCATAATAGAATAAATATGTCAACAATAACTTGGTACACCTAGGTCTCTGTTCATCATCCTGAATTCCTAACAAGGCGAGTTCCGGTGAAACCGAGAGGGCCAACTGAAGTCTACCATTAATGAGCTCCACCACCTCCGCCCAGTAGCTGGCAATTTGCAGAGAGCTTCAGAACATGTGAAAGTAGGACCCTTCCTCCCCACCACATCTAGTACATTCTGGAGATCTCTGGGGGTATAGCCCATGGAGTCTTTGGGGGGTATAATAGTCCCTATGTATGAATTTTACTTGCATCAATTTATCTTTGGACAATATCAGAAGCTTAATACTGCCCTTAAGGCAGTCCTCCCAGTCCTCTCTGTCTAAATCTGGGATATCAGCCAGCCATCTATCCCATAGCTTATCCATTTGTGGGGAGTCCATGCTCAGCAATCCTAAATATAAGGACGACAGTGGTTTGGCTAGGGATTCTTGTGCTAACAATTCCTCTATGGGGTCCAATGCCAAGATCAGAACTGTTGGGAATTGAGCTCTCTCCGCATGCCACAGTTGTAAATAACGGAAATACATCCATCCAGGTAATTGAAATGGGTGCCTAAGGTCCTGGAAAGGGCACAGGGTTCCTACCTTAAACACGTCCCTAAGAGTGGTAATGGTGTATCTCGCCCACACTAGGGGTCTGGGATAGACCGCAGGTGGGGAAAGTTTTGTTTCCCCATAGTGGATTGTGTAGATTGTGTAGAAACCACCGTCCACACCCTCAAGGTCATTTTGGTATGGAGTGGAAGGTCAGGGTAAGCTCTACAACCACGATATGCAAGATTCGCTAGCTCCTGTAGTGATCCAATAATAGAAGCCTCAAGGCACTCCGCCGCATTACTCCTAGATCACATGAACCACCACCTGACTGTGACCGGGAGGGCCGCCCAGAAATATATCCTGTAGTTTGGCAAAGCTAGCCCACCGCATCTTGTTGAGAGACTCAGAGTTGATCTAGCTAGATGTGGGAGCCCCCCCCCAATAAAGGAACCAATGCATCTATCCAGCTCAGAGAAAAATGATGCAGGTATCCAGGCCAGACAAGACCAAAATGCCTATAGAAATTTTGGTAGGAATACCATTTTTAATAGATTGATTTGACCCAAAAGGTTCAGTGGTAACGAGTTCCACAAGGCACACTTAGAGCGAAGGTGGGACAGTACTGGTGCGCCATTGAGATCATAAAAGCTGGACAAATCTCGCCGAACCTGGATACCCAGATACCTGAACTCATCAACCCCCCTCAATGGGGTGTTTGTGGCAAGTTCCCTAGACTGGGGGTCTAAAGGAAAAAGAATTGATTTCAACCAATTTATTTTAACTCCTGAGAACTTTCCAAATTCATTAAAAACCTGTAAAGTTGCCGTTAGTGACTGTTTAGCATCCTGAAAATATAAAAGGGCGTCGTCGGCATATAAGGAGACTTTTTCCTCCAAATTGCTGACTTTAAGTCCCTTAATCTCCTCAGACTCCCGAAGCAATATAGCTAAGGGCTCTTAAGCTAGGATAAAGAGGGCTGGGGACAGAGGACATCACTGGTGGGTTTCCCTCTGCAGAGAGAAGAGAGGGGAGAGGGTATAGTTAGTACGAATACGGGCTTGGGTCCACTGTACAGCATATGCACCCATTGGACAAACTTCAGCCGAACCCGAATCTACCTAGGATTTCCCACAGAAAGTCCCATTCAACAGTTGAACGCCTTTTCGGCGAGGCAATGACTCTTCTACCACAGTTAGTATGGGAAACAGAGAGGTTGAAGAAGAGATGTCGAAGATTAATATCGGTGCCCTACCCGGGCACAAACCCAGTCTGATCTACGTGGATCAGGTCCTCCAGTGCCCGAGCCTGTCTATTAGCCAGGAACTAAGTAAAAATCCACATTAATAAGGGAAATGGGCCGGTAGGAAGAGCAATCAACCTCAGGATCCTTGCCCGGTTTGAGCCCCAATACAATCGATGTCTCTGACATCGAAACAGGAAGTGACCCCATAGTGAAAAACTGGTTGAAAAGAGAGACCAATCTAGGTGCCAACAACTCCTGGTTTGGAGAGTAGAACTCAGTAGGGAGTCCATCCATCCCTGGAGTTTTCCCTGATTGGAGCTGTGAGACGGCCGTCTGGATCTCCTCAAGAGAGATGGATGACTCCAGTCTCTCTCGCGATTCAGTGTCCAAGGTAAGGAAGGGAACCCTGTCTAGATATGCCTGGAGCTCACACGAAGTATAATTTACCTTAGTGGAACACAGCTTCCTATAGAATTGATGAAATCGTACATTAATCTCGCCTGGCCACCACAACACCTCCCCATCCGAGCCCTTTATACCTCAAATGTGGGTCACTGCAAATTGTCCCTTGGCCAACCATGCCAGCAAACTGCCATTCTTATTATCGAACTCAAAGACCCTCTGAGCAGTATTCAGCAGGGACTTCTTGGTCATTTTGGTTCTAAGAAGGGAAAAGCCTCTCAAGGCATACTGCCAATCTCCATATATGCTCTGACTAGGGTTTGCCACATATTCAGCCTCCGTTTGACTAGCAGCTTCCTCTAGCTCCACCAAGGATTTTGCTGATCTCTTTTGTTCTGTTGCTATACGGACTATATACTCCCCTATAGTCCAGGCCTTGAGGGCATTCCATTGCACCGGGGGGAGGGGGGGTGGTCTCAGCATTTGTTAACCAAAAATTACACATTCCCGCACAGCCTCCTGGATTCCAACATTCTCAATTCAATATCTGGACAGCCTCGACAGCCTCAAGTGTAGAGGAGCGTGATCCGAAATACCCCTGGGCAGAATGTCTATCGCCTGACCCTCCGGAGCATATCTGAGGACACAAACATTAATTCTATCTGGGAAAGTGTACGGAAAGTGGAGGAATAACATGTTAATGGCTTAGTATGAGGGTGAAAATCAGTAAGAGCAAAGGTATTGGCCCAATGTGACAGTCCAGGGGTTCATCTGGAGGCGGAGTGGAGCCTATCCAGGTCAGGGGAGGGAGTCAAGTTGAAATCCCCCATTACCACAGCATTATCTACCCCGTAGCTAATTGCTACTTGCATGATGGTGGACAGTAAAGAAAGATTCGCCAGAGGGGGCAGGTATATCCCCACCACCATGCAAGGCACAGAGGCTATAACAACATGCAGTATAATGTATCTAACCCCTGGATCAATTTTAATATCCAACAATTGAAGGGACAACTGTTTGTGAATTAGTATACTAACCCCTCTCGAGTAGCTGGAGTATGTAGCATGGTAATGCGCCCCCAACCAGGCCCTCTTAAGACCCAAGATTTTTGACCCCATAAAGTGAGTTTCTTGTAAAACCCCGGACCAACCCCCGCGTAATGGTACGATGTATGAGGTCGATGAGCTCTCCCCAATCATATGATTAAGTG
>BLSH010067637.1:68001-83662 GCA_018402905.1 Glandirana rugosa | reverse complement strand
TTCGTTACGTTTCTCTTGTCCTATGAAAGAGTATGTTCATGTACAATGTAGACGAGCGATCCGCGATCGCCGCTGTGCGGGCCCCTGGGGGCCCGCAGTATCGGCGAGAAGCGGAGGACGTCATATGACGTCCTCCCGGATCGACGGCCAGTCCCTGCCGACGTCATTTTACTATACGTCGGTAGGGAACTGGTTAAAAATACAAATAAATTAAGAAGATTTTAAACCTCCCGTGGATATCGTAAGTGAGAACAAAGCACATTGGAATGGCTGGGCCAGAAATCACATTGGAAAAAGGCTTCTATTTATTATGATAACAGAAATTCAGCCCCAAAATGTGAATTTATCCATTAAAAAATATGTAAACCCAACATTTCATTTTCCTGATATATGTCCGCTGTAACATGTACTTGTATGAGAAAGTATCCTGTTCTCTTTGCATTGCTTCCTTTGTGCGAATCCCTGGTGATCCTGGCAGTCCCTCTGCTTTCCTATTAAAAACTGACCACACTAACCACTTCAGCCCCAAAAGGATTTCACACTTTAGGACCAGAGCACTTTTTGCAATTCAGCACTGTGTTGCTTTAACTGACAATTGCGCGGTCGTGCGACGTTGTACCCAAACAAAATTTGCGTCCTTTTTTTCCCACAAATAGAGCTTTCTTTTGGTGGTATTTGATCCCCTCTGCCTTTATGATTACCGGTATAAATAAAAAAAGAGCGACAATTTTGCAAAAAAAAAAACAGTTTTTCTTACTTTTTGCTAAAATACAAATCTAAAAATAATAAAAAAAAAACATTTTTTTAATCGGTTTTGGCCGATTTATATCTTCCTCATATTTTTGGTTAAAAAAATCGCAATTGGCGCTTATTGATTGGTTTGCGCAAAAGTTGCCACGTTTATGGATGCTGAGAATTCATTTCTGGAGTTTTTATTTCTTTTTTTCATTTTTTACTATTAATGGCGGCGATCTGCGATTTTTAGCGGTACTTCAATATTGCAACGGACATGTCGGACCATTTTGACACTTTTTTGGGTCCATTGGCATTTATGCTTGGTGCTAGTGCTATAAAAATGCATTGATTACTGTGTAAATGCCATTGGCAGTGAAGGGGTTAACCTGGAGGGGGCGCTCTAAGGGTTAACTGTGTTCCCTCAGTGTGTTCTAACTGTATGGGGGCTGGGCTGGCAGGGGGGAGAGGAGTGATCACGGCTTCCATATACAGGGAGCCTGTGATCACAGCCCTTCCCCCTCTGTCAGAACGGAGATCCGTGTTTACATACACAGACCTCCGTTCTTTCACTGCGGGGGGGCCATCACGGGTCTGATCGAGTCCGTCCTACCCGTTCCCTGGCCCCCCCAGACACAGTAAGCACGCGAGCGGGCCTCCGGTGGTGCGTGGAGCTCACAATGCTAGTTATCGCGGCCGCCGTCAGGTGACGGTGGTTCGCGATATCGGGCCACCTTGCCACCGTCACGCTGCGGCGGGCAGTCGGCAAGTGGTTAAGCAGGAGAACACACAGTGATCAGTTCTCTAGCTGTGCTTGCTAGGAACTCAGCCTGATCGCCTCCAATGATCAGACTTGTTCTGACCCCCCCTCACAGCCTTTCACTGGAAAGCTCAGTGTGTTGCTGTTTCTCCTCCCTTAGCTCTTGTGCAGCTGAGAACGGAGGGAATGTGATCACTTATAAAAAAAAAAGAGATGAAAAGGGTATTTATGTTTTCATATCTATACACAAATGTTTTGCCTTTCATTTAGGCTGGGTTCACATATGTGCGAATTTGCATGACAGACGAGTGTGACTGGCTCTCAATGGAGCCGGTTCATACTGGTCCGGGGTGGGCGCAGAGAGGATTGAAAAAGGGTCCTGTGCATTTTTGGGTCCTGTTCAGGTGCAAATTCAGGCACAAATTTGGACCTGAATCGCACCTGAACTGGTAAACACACAGGCACCTGACCCCGGGCACAAACCTGTGGCCAAACATATGTGAAGCCTTAAACTGAATGGGTTATTTAACAAAGTGAGGGTTTACAATCACTTTAAGTTTAACTTTTCCTGAAAATAACAAGGTCTTATCAACTACATGTTCACACCCCAGCCATGCTTCAAAGCTTTTCATTTTTGGTAATTCAGGCAGTATGTTAACACAAAGTAGGAGGAGATAATACTAAAAATTATCCTCATATGTCCTGTATGAGGCACCACTATTAAATGCATCAGCCTGGCTGTTTGATCTTAATTGCCCTTCAGCACAATTCTATAATTGAAAGTTTATTCCTGTCCAAACATGTAGTCAAGTGAGTGTATGCAAAACTCATAACACATTGCGCAAAACTATGTAGTTGACAATACCACTGGAGGGAGACAAAACCTAATATTAAAAAATATTTAACAATGCATAGAGATGCGGCAGCCAAAATAAGGGCTCCTGTTTTAGGCATTTGTCTGCATTGAGCTAATTTTCTTTCACTATATATATACAGTATGTAAAGGCAAAAGCTATTTAAAATAACTAATCATCAGCTCAAAGGAACTCCTTAAACAACTCAAAGGGAAGTCAAAACACCTAAGAAGCAAACCATTTTTTCTGAAAGCTCTTAACCATACTATATCTTGCTTGCTTCTGAATCTGATGCCTGTGTGCATTCAATTTACCTTCTTTCATAGTCTTCACAGGTTTATCTTTGGCCTGTATTTGTTGTATATGTTGTATCCCTGGAGCATCCTTCCTCTTTGTGCATAAATGCCCCTGTGAGTAAAAAAAAGGGTGAGACAATAGGAGAGAAGAAAGGCAGGCATGAGGGAACTAAGGAAGGGAAATGAAGAAAGGATGGCAGGAGGAAACTTAGGAAGAAGAGAAAGTAAAGCGGGCAGGAAGAGACTAAAGAAGAGGAGATGGATGGATGAACAAGATGGGCAGGAGGGAACTAAGGAAGGGATGAGAAAGAGGGAAGGGTAAGAGGGAACCAAGGAAGTGGACAAGGAATGAAAGGGCAGTAAGGAAATAAGGCAGGATAGGCCAGAGGGAACCAAGGAAGAGGAGAGAAGAAAGGAAGATCAGGAGTAAATTAAGAAAGGTTGGAGAAGGGAGGATAGCGCAGGAGAAAACAAAGAAAGAAGAGAGAAGGAAGTAAGGACCAAAAGGAACTAATAAATGGGAGAGAAGTAAGGATAGACAGCAGGGAACCAAGGCATAACAGACACATCGATTTGCTTTGGCAGCAGGGGAGGGCTGGCAGCCTTAGGCCTGGGGGGCAAGTCCAGTCAAGTGGCCCATTGAACCACCGAATCAGCTCACCATCCATGCCCACCCAATGGGCCTAGTGGGATCCATGGTAGGGCCAGCCCTGGGCGCCCCCCCCTTTGCCTGCAGTTAGGGCCCAGGGGCGCAGCCACCAACTATTTCCTTCCTCCACAAGCAAAAAAAGTGTGAGCGGGCAGCAGCCATCAGCCATTTTAAATGTAAGTTAGCGTGGCCTGGGGGGCAATTGCCACCTTACCCCCTGGGCCAGCCCTCCCCTGTTTGGCAGACAGGTATTCAAATTCATCCTGCATATAGCAAATCAATAACTAGGTCCATAATGTTCATTTATGGCAATACAAAAATAGTCAGCAGCTCCCTCAAGAAGCATGCGCCCCAAAAGATTCCTGAATTAGGGGCCATTATGCAATAGGAAGTGAATTGATGATGGGCCCTACTAGTTCATTGTGGGACTGGTTTACTTAAAAAAAATCTATCAGCTAGAGCTAGCCAATCAGTGCTTTATCATCACATTGAGCCATAGCAAAACTGGAATTGAAAATGGTGGTTCAGGCACCTAGATAACAGTTAAATATTTCAGTAGCATAACTAGCTTTTTGTTATAGGAAAACCACTTGGTATGGCAGACTTGAAGTCAACATTTGAGTTTAAAACCCAACAACATGAAAATACAAAATCAGTCCTTGCAGTGCCCCCCACCATCCCCCACACTGCGATGACTAATTGCTCATTGTATCTAGGGTATTTCATAAAAGGCAATATCACCCACCTTATATTTTTCTACAGCCATATCACTAAACCTTTGGTTATTGTCAATGTTCAGGAGGAGCTTGAGGTAGAAGCCATCTTAGACACCAGGAGGATTCAGAACTTGCTTCAATACCTCATCCACTGGAAGGGTTTGGCTCAGAAAAACATTGTTGGGTGTCAGTTTAAACTGTTCATGTTGATACTCTGGTAAGAAGTTTTGATTGCTTTCATGCCTTATCATCCTGATAACCTTACTTCTTTGGGCCTAGAGGTCTTGGTGGTGGTGGTGGTGGGGGGGGGGGGCTTGTTGGGGTTTATTTAGGAGCATCTAACGCGCTCTCCCCACAGCTACTGCCATTCCTACTATCTCCGGATTGTTTCTGCAGTGCATTGGTTGCCAAGCAATGCCCCATCTACTTCTATTGGCCAATGGAGGCACACCCCATGGGTGGTTTTCTCTTTACTAGTCAATAGGTTGGCTCCATCTGCCTAGCCCATTTTCTCCTGATAAGCTGGCAGTGATGTGGTGCTTTATTTAAACATCACAAGCTCAGAGATTAGGGACTGTGATAGTGTTTGGTACCTGGCTCTTGTACCTTGTACTTTGTTAGCTTTGCTTGACTCTGGATCACTTTAGTTACTGACCCTCAGTATACATCCTCACTTTATGGGATTTTAAAGGCAACCCAAACACACTTTTCTTGTATAAAAAAAACATTTTATTCTCTATTCTTATTCTTTAAAAATACTAAAAAGTAAGTAAATTTATAAAATCTTTTTGTACAACCATGGTTTAACATATAGACATGAACAGCACACCTGAACAGTATACACCAGGGATAAGCAATTAGCGGACCTCCAGCTGTTGCAAAACTACAAGGTCCCATCATGCCTCTGCCTCTGGGTGTCATGCTTGTGGCTGTCAGAGTCTTGCTATGCCTCATGGGACTTGTAGTTCTGCAACGTCTGGAGGTCCGCTAATTGCATATCCCTGGTATACACCATAATAGCACACCTGTATTGCAACAAGTGGTATTCCCCAGCTACTTGCTGTTCAGTCCCACTACCATATGAAACAGTAGACGGTTCCAAGTGTAGCACCATGGTCTTGAACAGGGATACTGTCAAATCTAGTTTGCTAGATGGTAACTAGCATGGCTAATTGTTAGGGGATCTCCTGATTCTTTTCTTGACTCTGAGTTTGATGCACCTCTCTTTTCTGCCACTGGGTGCCACTGCTACTTATGGCATTGGAATGATAAGGTGCATATGAACCTCAAATATGAATGGATAGGTTGCTCTAGCCAATTGGCTGGGGTTTTCTTGGGCCCCATAGCCTGCTGGGAGAGCCTATTTATTTGGGAGGAGTCAGGTGATCGGTGTTCTGTGCCACCCGGGCGGCTTTCTGGGTGGACGTGTGTTGAAGACTCCCAGTTGCTAGGCCAGAAACCTGGGGTCTATCCGGAAGTGCCCGGTTGTTAGACAGTCTGAGGCCTACCCAGGACAAGCAGCAGCAGCGTGGGGTTGGGTCTTCATGTCGGAAGCCTAACCAAGTCGCACGGGTTCTGCCGGCCAGAGAACCCCTCTTTGTCGGAGGTGAGGGGACCGAGTTGCTAACGGACGACAACCATTCCTGTCACCAGAAGCAAAGTGTGAATCAGGGTCAGGGGTAAAGGGGAAACTGTAGCCCTCAAGGGACAACGCTCCTGTTATCAGATGCAAGAGTTCAGAGTCTGAGAGAGTACCAGAGCAGCCTTTTTCGCCAATCGGGGGTGGTGGAGAAGTTGGAAAAGTCTCAGCGGAAGGCTGTGAGATGGAGGCCAGGTCTGCAAAGCGGGGATACCAAGTTTGGTATGTGTATCGATCTGTGTTGAAGTCAAAAGTACAAGTTCAATAACAAAGGAAATAGTTCTCGTCAGGCACAGTTCAGTGAGAAGGCCTGTGGGACTGTACTACAATCTCATTGTCCTATTTTTGTGAATCTTGGAGTCTGCTAAGTGCTTTTGGACCCACCTAAAGGGTGTCCTGCCCCTAACCCTCTCTTCCCAATTCTTTACGGAAAAATAAATCTCTTTTGTTCTGCTTCATCAAAGTGTCTGACGCCCAACTCAATTCTTCTACTTGCATCCACCATGCCTAGTAACCCACTCTGAGGATGGATGTCAGCTGTCCCTGGCTCGGGAGATCACCATTAGGCCCCTAGGGACCAGGGCGATGGCTACACAAGAGTTGGGGATATCCAACGTCTTTCAAAATAAAGGTACAAATAATTTCTTCTGGGATTTTATATCACTCTGCTACATAGAACAACTTTGTTTTAGAGTCAATACATCATGCTCATGTAGCAGGGAGCTATATATATATATATATATATATATATATATATATATATATATATATATATATACAGTATCTCACAAAAGTGAGTACACCCCTCACATATTTGGAAATATTTTATTATATCTTTTCATGTGACAACACTGAACAAATTACACTTTGCAACAATATAAAGTAGTGAGTGTGCAGCTTGTATAACAGTGCAAATTTGCTGCCCCCTTAAAATAACTCAACACGCAGCGATAAATGTCTAAGCTGCTGGCAACAAAAGTGACTACACCCCTAAGTAAAAATGTCCAAATTGGGCTCAAAGTGTCAATATTTTGTGTCGTCACCATTATTTTCCAGCACTGCCTTAACCCTCTTGGGCATGGCATTCACCAGAGCTTCGCAGGTTGCCACTGGAGTCCTCTTCCACTCCTCTATGATGACATCATGGAGCTGGTAGATGTTAGAGACCTTGCGCTCCTCCACCTTCCATTTGAGGATGCCCCGCAGATGCTCAATAGGGTTTAGGTCTGGAGATATGCTTGACCAGTCCATCACCTTTACCCTCAGCTTCTTTAGCAAGACAGTGGTCGCCTTGGTGGTGTGTCTGGGGTTGTTATCATGTTGGAATACTGCCCTGCAGCCCAGTCTCCAAAGGTAGGGGATCATGCTCTGCTTCAATATGTCACAGTCCATGTTGGCATTCATGGTTCCCTCAATGAACTCCTCAGTGCCGGCAGCACTCATGCAGCCCCAGACCATGATACTCCCACCACCATGTTTGACTGTAGGCAAGACACACTTGTCTTTGCACACCTCGCCTGGTTGACACCATCTGAACCAAAGTTTATCTTGGTCTCATCAGACCACAGGACACAATTCTAGTTATCCGTGTCCTTAGTCTGCTTGTCTGTTTGGGGGATTCCTTGTGCATCACCTTTAAAGAGGCTTCCTTCTGGGACGACAGCCATGCAGACCAATTTGATGCAGTGTGCGTCGTATGTTCTGAACACTGACAGGCTAACCCCCAACCCCATTCAAACTCTGCTGCAATGCCGGCAGCACTCATACATCTATTTCCCAAAGACAACCTCTGGATATGACGCTGAGCATGTGCACACAACTTCTTTGGTTGACCATGGCGAAGCCTGTTCTGGGTAAAACCTGTCCTGTTAAACAGCTGTATGGTCTTGTCCACCGTGCTGCAGCTCAGTTTGAAGGTCTTGGCAATTTTCTTATAGCCTAGGCCATCTTTATATAGAGCAACAATTCTTTTTTTCTGATCCTCAGAGAGTTCTTTGCCATGAGGTGCCATGTTGAACTTCCAGTAACCAGTATGAGAGAGTGAGAGCGATAGCCCAAAATTTAACACACCTGCTCCCCATTCACACCTGAGACCTTATGACACTAACGAGTCACATGGCACCAGGGAGGGAAATAGCTAATTGGGCCCAATTTGGACATTTTCACTTAGGGGTGTACTTACTTTTGTTTCCAGCTGTTTAGACATTAATGGCTGTGTGTTGAGATATTTTGAGGGGACAGAAAATTGACACTGTTATACAAGGTGTACACTCACTACTTTACATAGCAAAGTGTAATTTCTTCAGTGTTGTCACATGAAAAGATATAATAGGGGGGCGTGACTGGAAGCCGACCCGAATGGACGCTTGAGCTCAGAGCTCTGCTTCAGCCCGCAGCTATACGGCACAAATAGGGGGCTCACGACAGCCATCCATGGGCAAATCGAAGACCAGCCACTCGGCTAAGTAGTGGGGATCCTCACAACCCCCTCCGGAGTCTGCTACCAGCCTCCGGGACTATTTTCCATCGCCCGACACATAGCCGGGCGGCATGGACAAGATGGTGCTAGCCTTCTCCTCCTCGACCGACCTGCTAGGTCCACCCAGCGGCTCTCCCCCTCCCCTCCGGAGCTCCATATGGATCCATCCGAGAGTCAGCCGACATCACCAGGACAGGAGGCCCCCACCTCGTCCTTGGGAGAGGTGAGTCATATGCCCTGGCTGGAAACTCCGGCAGCCAGACCAGATGGCGAGCAGGCCCTGACTACTGGCCGGCCCCCCGCATCATACACCCAGTGCACAGATGCTTGCCCGTGGCTCCTGCGAACTGCATCGGAACCATGCTCTCCTACCCCCACAGATGACTCAGAGGACTTTCCAGCCCTCGTTCCCTGGGAGGCGCCCACGGAGCCCCTTGGGCCTACTAAACTGCAAACACCCTCACAGGCCTACATCATTAATCATGTCTCTCCAAGAGACCAGCGGTCACCTCCAAAGATGCTAGCTCATCCAGAAATGGAGCCGGGCCACTGATATCCTACGCCCAAGAGTCTGGATCTCCTGCTCCTCTCCATAGTAGAGAACAGACCAGTCCTGCACCTCCATTATCCCTGGAACCGGCCTAGTACAAACCATAGGACACTCCACCCCAATCAAATCTCCAGGCTCCCATAGTTGTAGCGGCAGAGATACATCCTGGGCCCCCTGCACCCTGCATGCCTGCACAGCAGATGCCTCAGGATCACCCTCACCAACTTCCTCTGTCATGTCAATGCTACCTCCAAGCCATATAAGCTAAAGAGGACTTTAAACAGCTCATAGAGGATGTTAAATCCCCATGCCGCATAGAAATCCAGGCATCACGTGCAAATCTTAAACATCTGGCAGACAGAGTGGAAATAGCAGAAAAGGAGATGCAAGAAACTAGACTGGCAGTTCACCGCACACAACTTCAAGGTGCTGAGTATAACAACCTACTTCAGGACATGCAACATCATGCTGAGGACTTGGACAATAGGGGGCGCAGGAACAACATTTGGGTGCGGGGCCTCCCCGAGAGTGAAGATACTGAGGATTACAAACCTCTCTAACCGCTTTGTTCAATGACTTATTAGGGGAACCCCCCACTAAACGTATTGAAATGGACAGAGCTCACCGAGCCTTACACCCTAAGGGATCTACTTCCAAACCCCGTAATGTAATTTTCCAAGTTCACTCCTTTCCCCTCAAAGAAGCCATCATGAGAAAAGCATGCTCAACTCGTCAGGTAGTCTTCGACAATCACCAGGTACAACTATATCCAGATCTTTCCTGGATAACTTTTCAAAAGCAAAGGCTGCTTCAACCTCTCCTTCACTCACTGCAGGAAGCACATATCATTTACCGTTGGGGGTTCCCATTTAGTCTCACAGCTAAGAACCTAGGGAAGTCTGCTGTTCTGCAATACCCAGAAGGTGTACGAGCCTTTTGTGATACCATGGAGATTCTTCTCCCTCAACTTCCAGACTGGGACCTTGTCACCACCCCACCTCCATTGCCACAGGCCTGGCAGAGGACCACCACTGCCAAACAATCTCGGGGCTCGGATACGCCTCGCAAGAAAACTAAGCATAAGAATGGTTGAGCCACGCTGGGCTTCCTAACCCTTGGGTCTACATCTCCGGAGTTACCCAACTTGGTCCTCATCCCTCATAGCAGTTATAACTGCTACCAGATGATTACCCATGGTTTTGCCTTGTTTTTACCATATGCCTATCCCCCTAGTGCCCTTAAACTAATATGACCCAGCAATTTGGCTGACACTAATAGTGTCCTGTTAGTGATTGGTTTTTGGTTCACCATTCTCCCTGGTTCTCCTTCTACAACTCAACACCAGTTTCAGATAGGTGCGTTTGTGGATGCCCATTTTCAACACCATGGCTAAGGTACTGTCACTGAATGCCCATGGCTTAAATTCTAAGAAGAAGAGACATCCGGCACTCAGGGAATTCAGGCAGTCGGGGGCCAATGTTGTTATGATTCAAGAAACACATTTTGATGGGTTGGGTTCCTTTGCATTTGCCTCCAGACATTAGCCACAGGTATACCAGGCCACTAATCCCCACAAAAGGGCGGGTGTAGCCATCCTTTTTAAAAGGGGCTCCCCATTCATTGCTCAAAGTCCTGCATAGATCTGCGGGGACACTTTGTTATTCTACAAGGAAAATGGCAGACACAGCCAGTTACTTTCTGCATTCTATATGCCCCGAATGTTCATCAGCATAATTTTCTAACGAGAGTGTTTACCCGTCTTTTTCGTTCAACACACAAATACTTAATTATTGGAGGAGACTTCAACCTGACTCAAAGCATTTCTTATGATCGCCATGTGGTGAGCCCCTGAAATAATCAAAGCCGAGCTCTTATGGACTCTTCCGTCAACTAACCAGACATACGCTCTTTTTGATGTCTGGAGGGTTCTCCACCCTGGCAATCGACAATACACTTTTTTCTCTGCTCCTCACCGCACACACTTCTGTATAGATTACTTCTTTACTAACAACCCCACACTTCACATAATTAGGGTCGTGAAAATACTCCAGATTTCATGGTCCTATCATGCCCCTATCCTGATGACATTGGACCTAGGGGCACCCCATCGTAAACCCTGCCAATGGCAATTGAATAACTTTCTCCGACAACATTCTCCCTCTAAAATGGAACTGGAATCCTCCTTGAAACTTTATTTTGCTGAAAATGATTCCCCTGAAGTAGCCCTCCCCACTTTGTGGGAAGCTCATAAAGCTGTGTTTCGAGGGCGATGCATCTTCTGCTATGAAAAAAGATGCCCAGACTACCAAAACACAAATGGAAAGGGAACTTAGGACTCTTGAGACCCAACTTCAAGCTACTCCAACACTGGCCTTACTTAAACGGATTATCCATTTGCGTATGGTTATTAAAGACTTATCGATGGGTCAAATCCAAAAGACTCTGATCAGACTCAAGCAGGTATATAACGACAAAGGCAATAAAGCACACTCTCTGCTTGCTAGAAAACTCTCCGGACGTACCCATGCTCTGACCCCACTCCAAATTAAAAATAGGCGTGGAGAGCTACTAACCCATCCCCAAGAAATCGCCTACTGCGGAATTTTACATGGACCTATACAACAACCCAGGGATACCCCACAATCCCCCCTCCGAGGAGTTGGAAGATTGTATACAACAATACCTACGCCAGAGCAAGGTCCCCCAATTTCAGCCCTCTGATCTACTCTCCCTTAACACACCGATCACAGAGGAAGAACTTTTGCTAATTGTTAAACAGATGCCCAATTATAAATCCCAGATGGCCTACCATATGAGTTTTCACATGTGTGCCATACTGATGGCATACATGTGTAAACTTTATAACGCCTTTCTCCAGCAAACCCCTATTCCGACAGACATACAAAGATCATTCCTCACTGAATCCCGAAGCCAGATAAGGACCCATCCCTTTGTACTAGTTACAGGCCTATAGCCTTACTAAATTCAGATTTAAAAATCTTCACCAAGCTTCTTTCAGTTCGTTTGAATATGGTCCTACCCTCCCTGATCCATAAAGATCAGGTGGGCTTTGTTCCCTTTCACCAAGCAGGGGATAACTCAAGGAAAGTGATAGACCTGATACTAAGCCTAGATGCAGAAAAGGCTTTTGACCGCCTTGGATGGCCTTCCTGTTCGCTACACTAAGGTATATGGGATTCAAGGGACCCTTTCTCTGAGCCGTACAGAATCTCTACACAAGCCCGTCATCCCAGGTTAAAACTCCCTTTACCCTGTCAATTTCATTTAAAATAGCTAATGGTACCCGGCAGGGCTGCCCACTCTCCCCATTACTATTTGTGCTATGCGCCGAACCTCTGGCAGCGTCGATTCACAATAACCCAGACAATCGTGACATATCGGTTAGAGGGAGGGAATTTAAGATCTCATTGTTTGCAGACAATGTCATACTCACCTTGACCCAGCCCAGGATATCCCTACCAAACCTGCAAGCTGAGCTAGACAGATATGGGATTATATCAGGCTATAAAGTTAACACGTCTAAATCAGAGGCCCTCCCAATTAACCTTCCTGAAGCAGAAGTCAACCACCTCCGGGGTACCTTCCCCTATAACTGGAAAACCGCCACACTAAAATACTTAGGGATAAACATCACTCCAACCTTTGATACAATATATACAGCCAACTTTCTGCTCCTGTTTAAATCGATTAGAGAGATGTTAGAAAAGTGGAAGGATCACCATATTTCCCTCCTAGGGCATATGACTTCGGTTAAAATGGTCCACCTTCCTAAATTGCTGTACAGATTTCAAACATTGCCTGTCCCTTACTGTCACGTACCTGGTGGTGGAGTCTGATTGTGCAGAGGGCAACCTCTCTTACGGCCCTTGTTCGGGAACCCCTGTTAGAGGAGACAGGAGATTTCGGAGCACAGGGGGGGCACGAGGGCTGGTGCGGATGCAGATGGTGTTGTGAGGATCCTCCAGGAGCTGGTGCAGACAGAAGAGTGGTGATGCAGGCCAGGTCGGTAATAGGCTGGCTAGTGCGGTACAAGGGAGCAGGCAAGCGGATCGTCGGGTGCAGGCAGGGTCATTAACAGGCAGGCGGCTTAGGTACAAGAGGGTTAGGCAGAGGCGTGGTCGTAGACAGGCAAAGGGTCGGTACAGGCGGAGTTCAATCAGAGGTCAGGCAAGCCGGGTCACAGATACAGGAAGACTGGAAAGACAGGTCACTGGGACACACTAATATGCTGTAGAGCGGACAGCACTTGCTTCCCGGTGCAGTCCGCTTAAATGGCCGCTATTGGCGCCATTAGCGCGCACGCGCACGGAGGGCCAAAAACGGCCAGGAAGTGCTATTTCCCTAACATTGCCCCCCCCCCAAGGGGCAGCCCAACCGGGCTCTCTTGGTCGGATTCCTTCTCCAGAAGGTCCTGATCAGGGCTTCCGCATGTACATTCTCTTTAGGCTCCCAAGAGCTCTCTTCGGGCCCATAGCCCCTCCATTTAACCAGGTATTGGATGGTGCCACCTCTCCTCCTGCAATCCAGAATGGACTCCACCTCGAATTCTTCCCTTCCATCAACCAATACTGGAGCCGGTGGGCCTGTCTGCCGATCTGGAAAGGGGTCGGAGACCCTAGGCTTCAACAAGGACACGTGGAAGACTGGGTGGATGCGGAATGACTCAGGCAGTTTCAGTTTGTAGGCCACTTCATTGACCTTTCGTTTGATGGGAAAGGGTCCTATGTACTCCAAGTTTAGTTCGCCACACCTTTTCTTGTCATAAGTCTCTTTATTGGCCGCCTGTGTTCATGCCACTGTCTCCTGCAGGAGTTTGTTATTGGAGGAGAAGAAATTCAGTAAGTCATTCACAGCTGGCACTGAGTTTTCTGGGCAGGCGTTGGACAAGAAGGCGGGATGGTAGCCGTAATTAGCAAAGAAGGGTGACTGCTGGGTCGCCAAGTGAACCGAATTATTATATGCGAACTCCGCCAGCAGTAGGAGCGTAACCCAGTCATCCTGGGAGAACGATGAGAAGCAGCGTAGATACAGTTCAAGAGTCTGGTTGGTACGCTCCGTCTGGCCGTTCGTCTGGGGATGATATGCGGAGGACAGAGACAGGCCGATCTTCAGGGATTTGCACAAAGACCTCCAGAACTTGGACGTGAACATCTGTTGGAATCCCGTGTAACCGTACAATTTCTTTAATGAATATTCTGTCCGTCTCTGCGGCCGAAGGTGTGCCTTTCATAGGGAGAAAGTGGGCCATCTTGGAAAGTCTATCCACTACCACTCCCCTTCAGAAGGGGGTAATTCCACAATGAAGTCCATGGATATGTGGCTCCAGGGCCTCTCCGGAACAGGTAAAGGTTTAAGAAGGCCCCAAGCCTGAGTCTTACTCCCCTTACATCAGCTGCAGGTAGTGCATGATCCCACATAGAACTTACAGTCCTCTCCAACTCGGGGCCACCAGAAAGTGCGTTGCACTAGTTCCAAGGTCTTGCGTGCCCTGAAGTGCCCAGCGAGGCGGTGGTCATGGCAGAGGTCTAAGATTGCGGTTCGCAGATGCTCCGGTACGAAGATCTTAGTGCCATGCAAGAACAACCCGTCCATGGGCTACATAGGTATTCCCGGGAGGGAGTTTGGCCCCAGGGAAGTTTGCCGGATCCGTGACAGCACCTCCTCCTGCAACAACAAGAAGTTTCCTGGAGACAATATAGTGTCAGGAGTTGCTAGAGCTTCCGGTATGTTGAACATGCGAGACAAGGAGTCCGGTTTGGTGTTCTTCGAACCGGGCCTGTAAGTGATGTGAAAAGTAAATCAGGTGAAGAACAGCGCCCATCTGGCTTGGCGGGGTTTTAGCCTCTTCGCAATTCTCAGGTATTCCAGGTTGCGGTGATCCGTATAGATGAGAATTGGATGTGCTGCCCCCTCTAGGAGATACCGCCATTCTTCCAGAGCGGCCTTGATAGCAAGGAGTTCACGGTCCCCAACATCATAGTTCCTTTCAGTGGGGGATAACTTGTGTTAAAAAAATGCCACTGAATGAAGCAGCGCCTTAGTACCCTGCCTTTGAGAAAGAATAGCCCCGACTGCCACCTCGGATGCGTCAACTTCTAGAACATAGGGCAGAGCGGGGTCTGGGTGCTTAAGGATGGATGCAGAGGTGAACAGTCTCTTAAGCCTCTCAAAGGCTGTTTGCACCTCAGGAGTCCAACGGAACGGGACACCCTGCTTGGTCAGGTGTGTGATAGGAGAGATGATGGAGGAAAATCCCCGGATAAACTTCCTATAGAAGTTTGCAAATCCTATAAATTTCTGGATTCCTTTTCTGTCGACCGGGGCAGGCCAGTCCAGAATGGCAGAGACCTATTGGGGGTCCATCTTGATGCCTCCGACAGAAATAATAAGTCCAAGGAATTGTATGCTTGCCTTCTCGAATTCACACTTCTCTAGTTTAGCATAGAGGCCATGTTGACGGAGACGACCCAGTACCTGTTTGACATGGGAACGGTGGAGCTCCAGGGAAGGTGAGAAGATCAAAATATCATCAAGGTAGGCGATGACAAAGAGGTCAAGAAAGTCCCGGAAGATGTCGTTTATGAAGTGCTGGAAAGTAGCTGGGGCATTGCATAAACCAAATGGCATCACCAGGTATTCGAAGTGACCGAAACTAGTATGAAAGGCCGTCTTACATTCGTCACCTTCTCTGATCCTTACCAGGTTGTAAGCTCCCCGGAGGTCCAGTTTAGTGAACACAACAGCGGTCCCCAGGCGCTGGAATAACTCTGGGACAAGTGGAAGCGGGTAGCGATTCTTCACCGTGACTTTATTGAGCTCCCAGTAGTCAATACATGGGCGCAGGGAATGGTCCTTTTTCTCCACAAAAAAGATGCCTGCCCCAGCCGGGGAAGTGGAAGGACGGATGAAGCCCTTGTTGAGGTTCTCTTCAATATAAGACTTCAGAGCGCTGAGTTCCAGCTCAG
>BLSH010067637.1:54976-67991 GCA_018402905.1 Glandirana rugosa | reverse complement strand
CCATGACCCAGCAGAGGCAGTTGTACCGGAGATACGATTTGATCTCTTCACACTTAAGCTCTTCCGTTCGTATGTTAAGGAACCTGAATAATAAAGACAGCCTCCGTAGTTCTACCTGGGGGTTATCCAGAGACGGTAAGACCTGACCGGACGGGGCCAGCTGTCTTTTCCTTAGGTCTTTAAATATCCTAAACGTTTGAAGATATCCTTCAAATAGGCCCCTAAAAGGAGGTAGTAGAGAGGATAGTGTGTGGACTGGTTCGTCCCACAGGGCAAGGCAACCTGAGGACTCCACGTTTGTCGGAAACTCTCCGAATTCTTGATGCCTCCGACAGAAATAATAAGTCCAAGGAATTGTATGCTTGCCTTCTCGAATTCACACTTCTCTAGTTTAGCATAGAGGCCATGTTGACGGAGACGACCCAGTACCTTTTTGACATGGGAACGGTGGAGCTCCAGGGAAGGTGAGAAGATCAAAATATCATCAAGGTAGGCTATGACAAAGAGGTCAAGAAAGTCCCGGAAGATGTCGTTTATGAAGTGCTGGAAAGTAGCTGGGGCATTGCATAAACCAAATGGCATCACCAGGTATTCGAAGTGACCGAAACTAGTATGAAAGGCCGTCTTACATTCGTCACCTTCTCTGATCCTTACCAGGTTGTAAGCTCCCCGGAGGTCCAGTTTAGTGAACACAACAGCGGTCCCCAGGCGCTGGAATAACTCTGGGACAAGTGGAAGCGGGTAGCGATTCTTCACCGTGACTTTATTGAGCTCCCAGTAGTCAATACATGGGCGCAGGGAATGGTCCTTTTTCTCCACAAAAAAGATGCCTGCCCCAGCCGGGGAAGTGGAAGGACGGATGAAGCCCTTGTTGAGGTTCTCTTCAATATAAGACTTCAGAGCGCTGAGTTCCAGCTCAGAAAGCGGATATATCCTTCCTAAGGGAAACTCTGCACCAGGGAGGAGCTCAATGGGGCAGTCATACGGTCTATGAGGCGGAAGGGCCTCAGCCCCCTTCTTGCTAAAAACGTCCAAGAAAGTGTGGTAGACGCTGGGGACGAGCTGATGGATCTCGGGCTCTGGGTCAAGATCCAGGGTTAGTAGAGTAGGGTCTGTTCCAGAAATTCGGGGAAAGCAGTGTTTGTGGCAGTACGTTGACTGGAACTGAACTTTCCCAGAGGACCAGTCAATGGTGGGGTTATGGGCCTGAAGCCAAGGCAATCCTAGAATGACAGGGAAGATGGGAGAGGCTATGGCCACCCAGCACCGTTGTGGTCAGAGGGGTGGTCTCCTGTGAGACCAGGCCAGATTTTAAGGTTGTGCCATCAGCCAGGTGTACCGCCATCCTGCGGGTCTTGGGTTGCAGGGATATCCCATGTTGCGCAGCAAAAGTCAGATCCAGGAAACAGCTGCAGGCACTAGAGTCTACAATAGCGGGAACGGTAACGGCTCCTCCGGGAAACTGTAGACACAGAGAGAGGGTGAGGTGAGCTGCCCTGACTGGTGCTGGTTGCGGAGAGGTGGCTAGGCATCTTCCCAATTTGGATGGGCAAGAGCGCAAGAAGTGCCCCCGCTCTCCACAGTAGAGGCAGATCCCGAGGTTTCTTCGGCGCTGGCTCTCTTCAGAGGTCAGTGCTGGGCGCGCCACGCCCCGCTGCTGGGGTTCAGGTGGCCTCGGAGGAGGAGAGGTGGGTATGATGGAGCTGGCCAGGGTGCCTTTTGGCAATCCCCCAGTGGGGGTAGCATCCAGGAAGGTCGCAGGTTCCCCTTGGCCCTTTCCGGTCTGCATTCTCGAAGGCGCCAATCGAACTGGATGGCCAGATCGATAAGCCTCTCCAGGGAGACTGGCGCCCCAACATGGACCATCTCATCTTTCAGGGGGTCGGCCAACCCCCGCAGGAACTGGTGGCGCAGATCAGCTTCATTCCAGGCCACGTCGGAGCTCCATGCCTGAACTCGGATGCATACTCCTCCGCCGGACGGCGGCCTTGTCCGTGGGCATGGAGTGCGGCTTCAGCAGTGGCCTCCTGATGCGGATCTTCATACAGCTGAGCCATAGCTTGGAAGAACCGGGTTAAATCTGACACTTCAGGCTGAGATAGTCCCAAAGTAAGGAAATCACCAGCCCCACCTTTGTGGATTCCAGGGAGAAGGTGTGGGGCTGCAGGCTGAGATAAAGTTTGCAGGCACAGTGGAACACTCTGAACTTCCTACGGTCCCCTGAGAACCGTTCAGGCAAGGGCACTGTGGGTTCCGTTGCAGGCAGACAAGCCTCTGATGGGGCAAGGGAGGCATATTCCAGGAGCTGGGTCTGGAGCTGGGTGTAGTCTGCTTTCAGGTGCTGCACGGCTCGAGAGAGACCGTCCAAATGCTGACAGAGTCCATGCAGCGGAGAGGGCCCCTGCTCAGACTCAGACATGGCTGTCCACTTCTGTCACGTACCTGGTGGTGGAGTCTGATTGTGCAGAGGGCAACCTCTCTTACGGCCCTGGTTCGGGAACCCCTGATAGAGGAGACAGGAGATTCCGGAGCACAGGGGGGGCACGAGGGCTGGTGCGGATGCAGATGGTGTTGTGAGGATCCTCCAGGAGCTCATGCAGACAGAAGAGTGGTGATGCAGGCTGGGTCAGTAGTAGGCTGGCTAGTGCGGTACAAGGGAGAAGGCAAGCGGATCGTCGGGTGCAGGCAGGGTCGTTAACGGGCAGGCAGCTGAGGTACAAGAGGGTTAGGCAGAGGCGTGGTCGTAGACAGGCAAAGGGTCGGTACAGGCGGAAGTTCAATCAGAGGTCAGGCAAGTCGGGTCACAGATACAGGAAGACTGGAAAAACAGGTCACTGGAACACACTAACACGCTGTAGAGCAGACAAAACTTGCTTCCTGGTGCAGTCCGCTTAAATGGCCGCTATTGGCACCATTAGCGCGCACGGAGGGCCAAAAGTGCTATTTCCCTAACACTTAGGAAAATCTGCCAAAAGTTACAGACGGATCTGACGTGCTTTGTCTGGAACTTTAAAACGCATAGAATACCCCGCTCGGTTTTAACGGCTTCGTGCTCAGATGGGGGATTGGCATTACCCAGTTACGTGCTTTCGTTTCCTGGTTCCCAGGACGCTCATATAACAAATGGACAGAGATTGAGAAACTATGGCTAGTGCCAGTACATCCCAACAATTTACTCTGGAGTGCGAATGTGGAGGTGCCCTCATCCAGAATGCTGGGGTCCATGCTTCAGCTTTGGAAGCTTTGGCATAGATTAGCCCACAAACATGGGTTTTGCTCTGCAAAATCATTCTTAACCTTTTTCCTGTACAACCTAAAGCTGCCTGACAGTCTTAGCCACCAGATGTCTTCTCCATGGGCTTCTTGAGACTTATTCCACTATGGACACTTGGTAGACCCGCGGTCTTGCAAGTTGCTACAATTTCAGGAGCTCCGAGATAAGTTTGACCTACCCCACCAGGTATTTTATGGGTACCTGCAAATCTGTAACTATGCCACCACAATAGCACCAGACCTACAATTTTCCGCCCCATCCCCCTTCTAACACATAATTTCACAGAGATCCATGAGAAGAGGTCTGATTTCCAACATATACTGACTGCTAAATGACTATCCCATACCAGCTATGGGCAAACATGCATATAAAAGGATTGGGCGAGGAAATACCCATACAGCAGTGGCAGGCTATCTGGACGCAAGCAGCTAAGAGCTCCTACTTTACCTTACATAAGCAGAATGCTTATAAATTTTATATTTCTGGTACATGACCCCAGAGGTACTCCATGCTTTCTAAACCTCTAACTCAGACCACTGCTGGTGCTGTCATAGGAATAAAGGAACTCTCCTCCACATTTTCTGGAACTGCCCCTTGATAACTGCTTTTTGGGACACGGTCCAACAGCTACTAACCCGACTATTTGAAACCTCAGTTCCAATGACCCCAAAGCTTTTCCTACTGGGTCTAATGACCCAGCAATTATTTAAAGCAAATAAGAAGCTACTTAGACATATTCTGACAGCAGCTAGGTGTCTAATAGCTCTTAACTGGAAACAGCGATTCCCTCCCTCTTATGACGCTTTATATGCGAGGATAAAAGATGTAGAGCTCATGGAGAAAATGACAGCAAGGATACAGGATAGGCTGGAAACAAAACTTGGGTGTTTTGGCTCGCTTGAGAGGACCCGCCCTGAGACAGCTGGGATCTTTTTCTACACACTTTTAGTTTTCTTCTGACCTAACTATCCTCCCCTATATCTTTCTCTTCCCTTCTCTTTCTTTCTTTTTTCTTCTCAATCTCATTTGTGTATCATATGTCTAAAGTTTGTTTCAAGACAGTCTAAAGCAATGGTTAAGCTCTTGAAAACATAGCTGAGTTCTCGGAGAACTCGAAAACCGATGTTGTTGTTTATTTAAAGTACCATGTCTTCTTAGATATTAATGCGGTCAGTAACCTGTATGCTATACTTGCTGGATAAGCTTTCTCCTGTTTGGTTGAATTGAATAAGAGTTAATTTTGGATTTTGTCCTATACTTATCTTCTGTCATATATACTAATAAAAATTGTTATTTGAAAAAAAAAAAGATATAACAAAATATTTACAAAAATGTGAAGGTGTGTATATATATATATATATATATATATATATATATATAGGAAGAAGTTCACTCCCCGACACCCCTGGCCACCATTGGGCCAGAATTTTTCACCGCCATGGGAGAGTTTGCATCAAAGTGCCAGAAGGGCAATCCAGTGTGTTCTGGGGTTGGGTCTCAGAAGCTGAGGGTCTTCTCAGGGAAACTGCCAGTACACACTGGTGAAGAGGAGTATGAAGTCTGGATGGAGCAGGCCATACAGGCCCTGGAAGAGTGGGACTTGCTAGAGGCCCAAAAGAAGCAACGCATCAGTGAGAGTTTATGAAGAGCCACTGCTGAGTCTATCAGGAACTTCAGATTCAGCAACACGACCTGTACAGCTTATGATTACCTGGCCATGCTACAGGAGGAGTTTGGGTGGACAGAAAAGCAGCTGACCTGATCTATCAGTTTGAACATGCCCTTCAATGCCTAGGTGAACGTCTGTCTGAATACATCTGACGGTTTAACAAAATGCTAAACCAGATTGTGCTAAAAAGGGGAATGATGCCTTCAGCCATAGACCTTGCCATAATACAGCAAATCCTAAAGGGGGCACTAAGCTCCTACCCAGTCTGGCTTCAGCTGAAGACCTCTGCGGGTGTTATGTCCTTAAAATACCCAGAACTCATCACAGTAGTGAGAGCAGTGAATCCGGCTACCCCAGTCTCACCATCTGATTTGGTGGGGGGAGAAAAGGATGGGAACCCTGTTGAGGAGTTCTATCCGAAGAACACCCCTCTCTCACCCGAATGGAAAGAAAGAGCCAAGACTCAGCTCCTGAGATGGCAGGCTACATTCTCGAAGAGTGAATTCGATGTGGGGTGTGCGAAGAGTGCCCACCACCGGATCAGTCTACAAGAAGATAACCCGTTCAGAGAAAGAAGCCGGCGGATTCCTTTAGGGGGCTTGGAGCACCTGCATGAACAACTGGCAGAATTGAAAAGAACAGGTATCATCTGAGAGTCCCGAAGTTCATACGCCTCTCTGATAGTGGTGGTACGGAAGAAGAATGGGTCACTGGGGCAGTGTATCGACTACAGGTCGCTGAACCGCAGGACCATTCCCGACCAGTACACTATGCCAAGGATAGAGGATGCCTTGCAAAGTCTGTTAGGGGCAAAATGGTTCAGCGTACTGAACCTGAAGAGCAAGTACTATCAAATCCCCATACACCCTGAGGATCGGGAGAACGCCTTCATTACCCCGGTGGGGTTCTTTGAATTTGACCGCATGCCTCAGGGCTTGCCCGAAGGTTAATGGAGAAGACTGTGGGTGATTTGAACCTGATCAAGGTGTTGGTGTATCTAGATGATATTATTTTCTTTGGGAAGACCTTAGAGGAGCACGTAGAGCGTCTAGAGAAGGTTCTCAAGAGACTTCATGACGAGGGGCCGAAGCTGTCTCTGGAGAAGTGCCAGTTTTATCAACTCTCGGTCAACTACCTTGGTCATATTGTGTCTGCCGACGGAGTGGTCACTGACCCCCAGAAGCTGGAAGCTGTCACCTCCTGGCTGAAACCCACTAATGTGACCAAGCTAAGGTGATTCCTGGGATTCTGTTCCTATTACAGAAGATTTGTTGAGAGGTTAGCTAAAATAGCTCACCCCCTCAATGAGCTAGTGAAAAGCGAAGAGGAAGACGACGACCCAGATCCGACTAAGCCGGTCAGACCACCTGGAGGACCAAGAAATCCCAGAGAGTCCATTCAGGAACAGTGGACTGCCCAATGTGAAGAGGCCTTTAGGCAGCTGAAATGGAGCCTAACAACAGCTCCAATTCTGGCCTATGTAGATCCAACCAAACCATATGAACTACACGTTGATGCCACCAAGATGGGTTAGGCGGGATGCTGTATAAAGAGCATGAAGGCCACCTACGGCCTGTTGCCTATGTGAGTCAGAGTTTGGCACACACCAAGAAGAACTATCCCACACACAAACTGGAGTTCCTGGCCTGGAAGTGGACAGTGGTGGATAAGCTGAGGGATTACCTGTATGGAGCAGAGTTTGTAATCGAGACTGACAATAATTCCCTCATCTACATCCTTGTTACCGCTAATTTGGACGCCACGGGTAACAGATGGTTGGCAGCTCTATCGGGGTTTACTTTCAGCCTGAAATATCGACCAGGGGTCAGGAACAAAGAAGCAGATGCTTTGTCAAGGAGGCCCCATTGTTCCAGAGACCTTCCAGAAGACTGGGCTCAGCTGACACCTGAAAGGGGAAGAGCCATATGCCAAGGAGCAGAACACCAAGCTGGAGGCAGATCCAGGGCCGTAGACATTGGAGTATCAGCCACTGGTGTCCCCAGATGTTATTGCAATGTCACCCAGGTCAGGGATGAAAGTCTGCCAAAGCTTTCTAAGAAGGATATGGGAAAGGACCAGTTGGAAGATCCTCTCTGTAGCTTGCCATTAAAGGCTTTGGAGAGTCGACACCCTGATTTGCTCCTCGCTGACTCCCTGAAGGAAGCACGCCTGTTGCATAGAGAATGGGATTGGTTGCAGTTGCACCAGGGAGTGGTCTATCAAAGGGGCCCCTCTGATTATCCTGAAGAAAAATGTCAGTTACTTCTACCAGAAAAATATAGGGAGACAGTGTTGACTGCCTTATATGACCATCATGGCCACCTAGGGTCTGAGAGGACTTTCCGACTAGTGAGGGACAGATTCTACTGGCCCTGTATGTGGGCTGAAGTCAAGGGTTATTGCCAGTTCTTCCACAGATGTATGCAAAGGAAGACTTTGCCTCACCAAGCTGCCCCAATGGGCTATCTTCAGAGTCAGGGACCCCTGGAGCTGGTGTGCATTGACTTTCTGTTTTTGGAGCCTGATCTGAGTGGACAGGGAAATATCCTGGTAGTGACTGACCACTTTACTAGGTATGCCCAGACATTTCCCACGAAGGACCAACAGGCATCCATGGTGGCCAAGATCTTAGTAGAAAGGTTCTTTCTGCACTATGGCCTGCCCCAACGTATCCACTCTGATTAAGGAAGAGACTTTGAGAGCAGTCTTAGTAAGAGACTTTTAGACCTGTTGGGCATCAAGAAGTCCAGAACCACCCGTACCATCCTCAAGGAGATCCAAAACCAGAGAGGTTCAACCGAACTCTACTGAATATGCTCGGGACTCTAACTTCAGAGCAAAAGCAGTACTGGAGAAAGCACAAAGAAGCTATCGTGCATGCTTATAACAGCACTGAAAATTATGCCACAGGATACTCTCCCTATCGCTTGATGTTTGGGTGGGAGGCTGCCAGTAAACTTGGCTTTTGGCACGTCCCTCAGCAACTTCTCACAAAGGGTATGTGGACCGCCTGCAGAAAAGCCTGAAGACTTATGCTAAGGTTCAAGCTGCCTCAGATACCCAAGGAAGGAGGAACAATAAAAATTTTGACCTCAAGCTGCGAGTGCAGGACATACAACCAGGCGACAGAGTGCTGCTGAGGAATCTGGGTGTCCCTTGCAAGCACAAATTGGCTGATTGCTCAAAGTCACAGCCCTGTCATCTGAAAGCAGCTCCCAGGCCTTCCAGTGTACCAGATCCACCCAGAGGGAGGTACAGGCCCTCTGAAGACTTGGCATAACAACCATCTGTTGCCTCTGTCAGAAGCAGTTCGCGTGCCACCACAGCCAGATTCACAGTCTACGCCCACAGCCTCTCTGAGATCCCGACCAGTGAATAGATCTCAGCCTGTGCCCCTTGCAGAAGACAATAAGGACAGTGAAAATGAAGAGATGGGAATAGACTGGTTGTGGCCATCTCAAATGCCAGAGCCTGCTACCCCCCTTCTTCTCCTTCCAAGGTGGCAGACATTGGGAATCTCAGACCAGAGGCTCCAGAATTTTTGCCTCAGAATACATCTCTGGAAGATTTGGAAGGCCTCCAATCTTCCTTGCTGGCAGCAGATTCTGAGGATGCTTCCCCCTTCATTAAAGCTGAAATGCAGGAAGCTGAAGCAGATGTGCAGGAGGAAGAAGTGGCCATGGATGAAGACGAAACCAGTGTGCTTGTAACACCAGAGCCAAAAGAACAGAGAGAGCTAAGGGTTATTCACCCACCAAAAAGACTAACCTATGGCGCTCTGGATGAAAGCTCTGAGAAGGTCGTGCTCACTTCCAAAAGGACTCTTGAAGTGCCTGGTTCTTCCAGCACTGATTTGGTGGAGGACAACCCCAACTCACCCCCTGGCACATCTAGGCAGGACATTCCATGTATGACAAAAGCATGTAACAGGTCAAGGACTGTTATTTCCTTTGGCGGACCAAAGGTTCTTTAGTATGGGGAGGATGTATGCATTTCAGAGACAGTGTGCAGTGTTATTTATGTGGAGCTGACTCCGTCTAGTGGCAGCAAAGACTATGTCATCACATCCTGCCTGTGATTTATTCCAGCAGAACAAGGTATTCTGGGGAATGTAGTTCATTTGCAAGGATTTGTCCCCTGGCTGTATTGAGTGGAAACTACAACTCCCAACAGGCTGTGGAGCAAAGGAGGTTTTCTGAGAGAAGAGGTGCCTGGTGGGAGAGACTATTTAAGCAGAGGCTTTGGGCCTAAGGCTGTCTCTGGACTGGCAAGCTGTGTTAAAGGTGGTTGAATTGCGGCCTACTCCCACAGACTGAGTAATTCAGATACCCTGCAGGGCTTCAGTGAGCAGCCTAAAAGACCTGCCCTACACCAAGGGGGGCCTGTTTCTGATCCCTACATCCCGCTTGGACGATCGATTCGGGAGAGCCACAGTGAGAGGTGGGGAGGCCAATCCTAGGAGCCAGGGACTGGAGTGACCAACATCATCATCATCTCCAGCCTTGTCATTAACCTCATGCTCATCGGCGGATACATCATCTGCATCCTTTGATCCTGTGTGGTGAGAGGGCAGAACCCCATCTTTACAGACACTGTGCACATACAGCCAGATTCTCCACATTTACTAGTAGTCAAGGACTAGTTTTCTTAACTTTGGGAATAGAAGTAGAGTACAAGCATTCATACATTATATAGGATTGCTGTTATTTGTAGTCCTACAGCTTAAAGTCGGTGATCACTGTGAAGCTTTCCTTGTTCTGCTGCAGAAGGAGTGCTTTGTACAATTACAGCACACTTCCTTGGAATTTACTTTGTTGCATTGTTTAGCCTTTGTTTGCTATATACCATTTAATCTACAGCAGCTAGCTGAAGATCAACTGAACTGTCAAGCAAGGAACATTGAACTACAACTACTCTTCACCCCCCCCCCCACTTAGTGTGCATATACTACTTTGCCAAAGTGTGCTATAGAGCTACATTTACCAAAGAACTTTCTCCCTTAGAGCAGGCTGAATATAGCTGCATTTTTAATTCTGGTGTTGTATTTGTTTATCTACAGTTTGCCTGTGTTATACTATTTTATCTACTGTTTGCTGGTGTCAGGTGAGTAAGCAGTAGAGAGTGCTCTGACACTTCAGGAGTCATTCCCCTGCTCTCCTGTGCCCCACTCTCATGTACCCCGCTTACATACATACTGATTCAATCTATAGAGTCATAATTAATATACCTTGTCATTCATTTGTGTTTAACCTGTGTTCAGTTATGAGAATTATTTGATATACCCTGTTGAGTCCAAGTTCTTCCTAAAATATACATACTATGAGTAAACATTATTGATTTCCTCAATCCTGTGTATTTCATCACTGTGTCTTACTTAAAGGGGAAATAACACAATATTACTAAAGCTGGGACTGGCAATTAACCCTCAGCTGAGCAGCTCATCGCCCTCCTTGATCCTCACGAGATTGTATGCCCCTCTCAGATCAAGCTTCGTGAAACCGGTGCTCCTTTGAGGTAGTCAAATAACTCCGTAATCAATGGAATCGGATAAGCATTCTTAACCAGTTAACAACCGCCCCATAGACAAAATACGTCTGCAGGGCGGTTGCTTAACTCTGGGAGGACGTCTATTGACGTCCTCCTAGAATCGCGCTTCCTGCACGCCCCCTGGGGCACGCACACAGGAACATCTGTGACCGTTGGGTCCAGGGGACCCGACACATCACGGATCACGGTGAATGGCCGCTGTGAGTGGTCTTTTACCACGTGATTGCGCCGTCAAAAGCGCCGGCTTTTCTCTCTCCTCTCCGCACCGATCGGTGCATTGCGAGAGGAGAGAGGGGGAGAGAGGAGGTGCTGCAGTGCTGTGGGCGATGTGTAATGCCAGTATGCACCCCCAGTGCACCCCCAGTGCTCACCCACCCATCCTCACCCAATCCATGCTCACCCACCCGTCCTCACCCATCCATCCATCCATCCATGCTCACCCATCCAGCCATCCTCACACAGCCATGCTCACCCATCCAGCCATGCATGCTCATCCATGCTCACCCAGCCATCCATCCATCCATGCTCACCCACCCAGCCATGCTCACCCATCCATCTATCCATGCTCACCCATCCATCCATGCTCATCCATCCATCCACGCTCACCCATCCATCCATCCATGCTCATCCACCCAGCCGTGCTCACCCAGCCATCCATCCATGCTCACCCACCCTGCTGTGCTCACCCATCCATGCTCACCCACCCAGCCGTGCTCACTCATCCATCCATTCATGCTCATCCATCCATGCTCACCCATCCATCCATCCATGCTCACCCAGCCATCCATCCATGCTCACCCACACAGCCGTGCTCATCCAGCCATCCATCCATGCTCACCCAGCCATCCATCCATGCTCACCCACCCAGCCTTGCTCACCCATCCATCCATCCATGCTCACCCAGGTATCTATCCATGCTCACCCATCCGGGCTCACCCACCCATCTGTGCTCACACACCCATCCGTGCTCACCCACCCATCCGTGGCTCATCCATCCCATCCATGGTTCATTTGTGCCTCATTCATGCTCATCCATACCACATCACTTCTCATCCATGACACATCCATGCCACTACAGTGCCCATCCGTGCCACTACACTGCCCATCCATGCCACTACAGTGCCCACCCATGCCACTACAGTGCCCATCCATGCCACTACAGTGCCCATCCGTGCCACTACAGTGCCCATCCGTGCCACTCTACTGCTCATCCGTGCCACTACCCTGCCCATCTGTGCCAATACACTGCCTATCCATGCCACCACAGTGCCTCACAATAGTGTAAAAGGTAGTCAAATTAGATTCTAAATGTATGCCCCTAGAACACCTGATGGTGCTCCCTGCATGTTGGACCTCTGTATGTGGTCAGGCTGTGTAAAAGTGTCACACATGTGGTGTAGCCATACTTGGGAGGAGTAGCAGAATATATTTTGGGGTGTCATTTTTGCTATGTACATGCTCTGCGTTAGAATTATTGTATAAATGGACAACTTTGTGTAAAAAAGAAATGCGTTTTAATTTTCTTTCCACATTCTCCAAAAACTTGTGGAAAAAAATGACATGTTCAAAAGACTCATTATGCCTCCTAGAATATACGTTGGGGTGTTTACTTTCCAAAATGGGGTCATTTTTTGGGCGTTTCCATTGTCCTGGTGCTCCAGGACCTTCAAAAGTGTAAGAGGTAGTCAAGAAATTATGTGTGTAATTTATGCTCCTAGAACGCCTACATGTTGGGTCTCTGTATGTGGACAGGCTGTTTAAAAGACTCACAAATGTGGGATTGCCATACTCAGGAGGAGTAGTAGAATGTGTTTTGGGGTGTAATTTGTGGTATGCATATGCTGGGTGTGAGAAATAACCCGTTAACATATGACAATTTTGGGGGAAAAAAAATCTTCATTTTGCAAAGAATTGTGGGAAAAAATTACAACTTCAAAAAAATTCACCATAACCCTTTCTAAATGCCTTGGAATGTATACTTTCCAAGAAGGGGTAATTTGGGGGGTATTTGTACTTTCCTGGCTTGTTAGGGTCTCAGGAAATTAGATAGGTCGTCAGTAGTGTTGAGCGAACCCGGACTGTAACGTTCGGGTCCGTACCGAACTTTAGGGTGTCCGTGGCACGGACCCGGACCCGGACATTTCAAAAATCGTTCGGGTTCGGTCCGGGGTTCTGCTATTTTACTCCACGTGTTGAGAAGCTGCAGGGCAGCCAATCAACAAGCGTTTCACTGGTTTGCCCTTAGAAGCCATCACAGCCATGCCTACTAATGGCATGGCTGTGATTGGCCGGTGCATCATGTGACCCAGCCTCTTTATAAGCTGGAGTCACAGTGCTGCAGTCACATGCTCCTTGGGTTAGTATAGGGAAAGGTAGCTGACGGCGTGAGGGACAGATTTTAGCCATTTTAAGACCTGATCCTGCATCCTGAGATAGATTACTTTACTACTGCTGTCTGTGCTGTTGCTCTGAGGACAGATAGCAGAAATTAGAGATTTCACATACCGCTGCTTTGAGTTGCAGAT
>BLSH010067637.1:29542-40044 GCA_018402905.1 Glandirana rugosa | reverse complement strand
TTTTTTTATATATTTTTTTGTAAAAAAAGTAGCCAAAACCGGCTAAATATCGCCGATTGCAATTTTTTTTATCACAAATATGAGGAAGAATATAAATCGGCCAAAACCGATGAAAAAAATGTTTTTTTATATATTTTTTTGGATTTGTATTTTAGCAAAAAGTAAGAAATTTTAGTTTTTTTGCAAAATTGTCGCTCTTCTTTTGTTTATAGTGGCGATCAGAAATGACGCAGCAGTGATCAAATATCACCAAAAGAAAGCTCTATTTGTGGGAAAAAAAGGGTGCAAATTTAGTTTGGGTACAACGCCGCACGACCGCGCAATTTTCAGTTAAAGCGACGCAGTCCCGAATCGCAAAAAGGGCTCTGGTCCTAAAGGGGGAAATCCTTCCAGGGCTGAAGTGGTTAAAGTAGGTGGCCGTAACAAACCTGCCTCCTTTGATGGATATTTTCAGATCCAAAAAATTAATGACTGACTGACTGGATTCGTATTTGAGTTGTATCCCCCTCTCATTAGAGTTCAGGTGGCCTATGAACTCTTTCAGATCTGGGATGTCACCATCCCATAGGAGGAGGACATCGCCTATATACCTAGCCCAGAGAACTAATTGGGGTCCCTGGTAGGCATTGACAACATCCTCCTCCCACTGGGCCATAAAGAGATTGGCAAGACTGGGCGCATATTTAGCTCCCATCGCCACCCCTTTTTCTTGATGATAAAACTTCTGGTCAAACCAGAAGTCATTATAGGAGGCTGCGAATTCCAATAATTCCATCAAGAAGCGGATCTGTTCCTGGGGCAAATCCGAATCTCGTTACAAAAAGTAGCTCACAGCATTGAGTCCCAGCACATGAGGTATTTTGGTGTAAACTGAAGTGACATCTGCTGTCACCAGTCACATCCCTCCACTGGGAGTGTACTTAGAAAGTAGATTAATAACATGTATAGAGTCTTTGACATAAGAAGGCATACCCTGAACCAAAGGCTGCAGGTAGAAGTCTATATATCTGCCCACCCGGGACGTAAGGGAATCAATACCGCTAACTATGGGACAGAGTGGATTTGATTTAATTTGAGTCAATTTAAATCATGATTTAAATCACTAGTAAAAAGTCTTGATTTAAATCATAGTTTTTAAAGAGCAACTGTCATCTCTGTCCCGTAGTGGCTCTTCCTCTGACCCGCTGTTGATTTACCAATCGTCCCATTCAATTTAATGGGACGGCTAGTGATGCGGCAGTGACACAACAAGGTGAGGGACGTGGCAGCAGCAGGTGAGTGGATGCCACTAACAGGCGCTGCCATGGTGGATCTGAAATGACAGGTGCTCTTTAAGTATAAGGATTTATTCTTGCTGGTAGTTAGAATCTTTAATATTTGCAAACAAAATGAAGGTTTTCTATTTAGAATAATAAGCTGTCAGGTTAGTAAAACAGCGATCTCGGAACCGATTCAATATTACAGTTTGTAGTGTACATAGATTGGTAAAGCAATGGGATAAAGGAATATTCCTGAACTTTATTTTCCCATGGTTACTGTGAAGTTGTGTAAATGCATCAATGCAGTGCATGTTATCTCAGCTTGCAGAGCTTGGATTCATTGAATGAGTTTACCAAATATGTAAATTCCTCTTTCATTCATTGACAGACACAGCGCTACATTATTCGTAACCATAGGGTTATACCACCCCCTACAGGAGTAGGACACTAGGCAGAAAAAAAACTTGGCTACACCTATGGGTAGGCCTAAGTGGTATACACCCCCCTCTCTGCTATAGGTCTTCAGTTTTTTTCTGCCTAGTCAGGAGTAAGGACTTAGTTCCCTGCTAGGATCTCTAGTCCTGGCAATTTTTTGTTTGTCATTTTCTTTTTTCCTGGATTTTTTTCCGGTGAGATCTACAATCGGGCTGGGTGATGGTCTGGTCACTAAGTATCCAGTGGTCTTCCCAGTCTGGCCAGCGAGTGTGTGCAGACCGCAGCTACGCCCCACTGGATGGGGGCTGGCCCTGCAAGTTAAAAACAAGGTCGCATACCACCAGGTCTAGGCCCGAGTCACATCTTTCCTCATGGCCGACAGCCCCCCCACTTCGTTGGTGAGAAGGATCTGTCTGGGAGTGTTACCCGCATGCTTTCACTGGATAACCTCTCCTTCCCTGGACAGGGTGTGGGGCACGGGTACTCTCTGGGGTGGTCGGTCCCTTCGGGGTTTTTCTCCTCTCTTCCTCCCCCTCCCGGGTGAGGCCCAGGCTTCTGGTCTAGGTGCCTTTTGGACACCTCCCACCCTTGGGGTCGTTACTGGAGGGGGGCACCCCTTGGGCCCACCTGGTGACTTGGTTGGGCCTAGGGGGTGGGTGACCAGATGGCCATGTTCAGGGCCTCCTGCAGGACCCTCCTGTAATTTGGGCTGTGGCTTTTGTGGCCTACTAGGCACGGTTTTGCGCCCAACTAGGCCTCACGGTCGCCTCCTATCAGAAGGGCAGCACTATGGGGGATCTGAGGGTGACCCCTTTTGGGGTCCTCTAAGTGGGCCCTCCGTTGGTGCCCCCGGTAAGGGGCCTTGGTCGGTGCAACCTGTGAGGGGCCTTGATCTGCGCTCCCTATGAGGGGCCTCAGCCTGTGTTCTCTGTGAGGGGCCTCGGTGGCTCCCCCTGTGCAGGGCCTCAGCCAGTGCTCCCTGTGAGGGGCCTCAGTTGCGCCCCCTGTGCAGGGCCTCAGCCAGTGATCCCTATGATGGGCTTCAGTGGTGTCCCCTGTGCGTGGTCTCAATATGCGTCCCCTGTGTGGGGCACCCCCTGTGCGGGGCCTTGGTCAGCACCCCCTGTGAGGGGCCTCAGCCTATGCCCCCTGTGCAGGGCCTCAGTGATGTCCCCTGTGTGGGGTCTCAGTGGCGTCCCCTGTGTGGTGCCTCGGTCGCCATCCCCTGTGAGGGGCCTAGGTCAACGTCCCTAAATGGCACCCCCCGCCCTCCCCTGCCTTCTGTCTGGAATGATCCTATATCTGGCTCTGTTGCCACAGTCCTGGCCCCCCATTGTGGGTTGGTGACCATGCTCCCTGTTCTGTCAGATAGTATGGATGATTCCTCCACAACTGAAGTGGCGCACGAGAAGGCACTGGTTGTCGCACTTATTACATCTATGCGGAAAACGTTAAATATGGGGAATGCAGCTGTGGCTGTGGCAGAGGCCCGGTTCCCTTTAACATCTCCCTCCTATTTGGCCAAATTTGCCCATGAAGAATGGGAGTGTCCAAAGCGGCCCTTTGTGCTTCCAAAGACGCTCATGGTGAGGTACCCCTTTGGGGGTTCCTCCTTAAGAAGTGGACTGTTCCACCAGTAGTGGATCCCCCTGTCTCTTGGTTGCACAAGGCAACCATGATTCCAGTAGAGGAATCTCCTGCTTTTGCAGATCCGGCAGACATACCTGGAGGGGGAGGAGAACCCCCCTGCCTTTGCTGAATTGGTGGACCTGTTGGTCTAGGGGCTGCGGTTTGTCTGCTGTATCTCTTGGACGCAGTCCCCCTGGTCGTCACTTTGGGGCTACCCTGGATGACATTGTTATACAGTCTGAAAAAGGAAAGGAGACTCGTCACAGACGTGGTCCTCTTTTCACGGCACAGTTTTTTCTTTCTTCAGGGTCCACTAACAGGGGTTCAAAACTTGTCAAACCCTCCTTGGGAGGTTCCAAATGGACCTGGTCTGGCAAGCCAAGAGCGGGATTCTCTGAACCGTGGACAAGGCCCCTTCAGCATGAAGATGCGCCCTCACCCGTGTCTGGAGTGGGAAGGCGTCATGATCTTGTCCGGTTACAAGATAGTGTTACGGCCTTGTTCCCCAAATAGGGTTTTCCTCCAAATGTGCGTCTGTAACCAGACAGTTTGCAGTTCTCCTCATGGGGCTGTACAAGCCCTGTTACTTCAGGGTGTGATTGTCCCGGTTCCTGTGTCAGGAACGGTTTCAGGGTTTTTATTCAGACCAAAAGATGGAGGGCATGGTGTGTTAAATTCTGGACCTTAAGGTCCTGACCTGCTTTGTGTGGGTACAGTAGTTCAGAAGGGAGTCCAGCCACATGGTAATGGCATCCCTTCCTCATTTGGACTTTCTCGCTTTTATTCACTATCACGAATGCCTGCTTACACATTCCAATTAGTGCCCGACCCCAACACTCCCTCCGTTTTTGCTGTGGGAGAAGAGCATTACCAGCTTGTGGTTTTGCCTTCTTCTGTGAGTGGATTCCTCGACTACCCCGAGGGGCGACATAGCTCATATACAGACCTTGACAGATTTAAGTTGGCGTCTATACTACCTGAAGTCTGCTCTGGCTATTTCCAGAACATTGGATTATTATACCTCTGGACAAACTCCAGGGGTTGCTTTCTTGCGTTTCATCTTGGACCTGATGGTATATACCTTTGAGGCATTTCCATTTACACGGTCCCATACAAGCTCCCTTCAAGGGGGATCCTGGAGTCTACCTCTAGAAAAGTCTACCACCGGATGTGGACAGCGTTTATATCCTGGTGTGAGTCACTGGGCACTCACCTTCGTTCTTTCTCTGTGGTTCCAATTCTGCCCTTCCTTCATGGGGGGTTGAGCAGAAATGGGCCTTGAGTATCAAATCAAGGACTAGGTGTCAGCCTTGGCAGTCTTCTTCAGTGTCCCCTGGTCTCTCACTCCCTGGTGTGTACCTATATTCAAGGGGCTCGACGTCTGTCTCCACCGGTGCAGTCTCTTCTACCGCTGTGGGATCTGGACTTGATGCTTTTGGTCTTACAGAAGCCTCTGTTTATAAAGATTCAGGGGATTCCCCTGCTTACTCTGTCTCAGTAGGTGGCCTTTGTTGGTGGCTATCACCTCTGCTCGCAGGGTGTTGGAACTAGTGCTGTTATCTTATTGTAGACTATGAAAAAACCCAACTGGGACTTTAAAGGGAAACCAACTCAGCAAGAATTTGCACAAAATCATAAAAATGTATACATTTTATTGTTGCATTTAAATGAACCAAAACAGAAGGTACTCTCTGCCAGTCTCAAGCAGAATATGGTGGTTATGCTTTTTTCTTTATCTATGGTCAATTTTATTAACTGCTGTACAATCCAATTGCATCCAATGTCATGTTTGTTTTTTCCTATTTGTCCATGAACCTTCTGTTTGGGTTCATTTTAAATGCAACAATAAAAATGTATACATTTTTATGATTTTGTGCAAATTCTTGCTGAGTTGGTTTCCCTTTAAAGTCCTAGTGAGGCTTTTTCGTAGTCTGTAGTATTAGGGATGTGGGAAAGCCTCTCATTTCTGGTTTCCAACACACAGCAAATATAATCTCTACTTATCTTATCGTACACCTTACCAGGTGTTTCACAAGGATATGGGGTTCTTTGCCTTGTCCACTGTTCCTTCCTCTGATTTCCTTTTGAATAAGGACTTGTGTTGCCTTCTCTGTATCCCAGATCAATATATCCTAAGGAATTTGCCTTCCATGTCCTGGATGTGGTTCAGGTGATTCAAGTGTATTTGGCAGCCAATGAGTCTTTTCAGAGGGCAGACTGTTTTTGACGGGCCAGGAAAGTGGCTTTCTGCTTTGTTTGTGACCATTTCTGGGTGGATCAGACAGATGTTGCCTCTGACCTATTCTGTCAGGGGTCAGGTTCCTCCTTTTCCCTGTTACGGCGCACCCTACTCGGGCGCTTGGTGTTTCCTGGGCCTTTAGTCATCAGGCTTCAGCTGCGCATATTTGCAGGGCGGCCACTTGGTCGTCGGTGTACACTTTCACAACATTCTACAATGTGTATGTGCTGCCATCTGCAGATGCTTCTTTTGGCAGCAAGGTTTTGCAGGCTGCTGTTTAGAGGGTGTATTCCCTCTTGAGGGTGTTTTGTTCAGGTTGGGCTCCAGTTGTTCTGTGTTGAGCTCCTGTTACCTGGTTGGCTCTTGTGTTAGCCTTGTTATTTTTCGTTATCCCACCCCTCATGTTTGGCACTGCTTTGGGACGTCCTTATGGTTATGAATAATGGAGCGATGTGTCTGTCAATGAATGAAAGAGAGGATGGGTTTCTTGACTTACCGTAAAATCTATTTCTCTGAGTTCATTGACAGACACAGCACCCACAGCACAGCTAAGGAGTTTATAATACTTCTGACACTGCTAGTTACTAAACTGAAGGCCTATAGCAGAGAGTGGGTGTATACCACCTAGGACTACCCATAGATATAGCCAAGTCTTTTTTCTGCCTAGTGTCCTACTCCTGTAGGGAGCGGTATAACCCAATGGTTATGAATAATGGAGCTCTGTGTCTTTCAATGAACTCAGAGAAATGGATTTTACGCTAAGTCAAAAATCCCATTATTGCAAAATACACAGCCTCATGCTACATAACTAAGCTCCATTTCATGCCGTATAAACAAAATTATTCATGTATCCTAAATAGAAAACTATCTTTGGATAGATTTTTACTCCAAAAGCATTTTATTAAATTAATTTGAAAAAAATCGATTCAAATCAAAAAAATCCTATTTAAATAAAAAAAAACAGATTTTTTTATTTGTTTTTAAAAAATCATTGATTTTATCCACCCTGCTTTGGGACAATAATAATAATAATAATAAACTTTATTTTATATAGCGCCTTTAAAGGTGGCTTCTCAAAGCGTTTTACAAGGAGAACACAAGAAATACACAGGATAACAGGGGATACACAGGATAAAACACAAGAAATACATAGGATAACAGGAAATACACAGGATAAAACACAAGAATTACACAGGATAACATAACATAAGGGATAGAGGGACAACCCGGGGGGCAGATAGGATCTTTATGTACTTTGGGTAAGTAACCGGGGTGCTTTGGGGACTAGAAAACGGGCTTCCTTTTTAGCGAGGATATCACCTAAAAGCCCTTTATCAATGATATTTTTAAGCTCTTTCAAATACTGGTCCTTAGGGTCAGAATTCAACCATTTATATGTGGCCTTGTCCCCCAATATGTTATACATTTCGGATAAATAGTCTTTGCGGTCTAGCACCACAATTCCTCCACCCTTATTGGCTGGTTTAATGACGAGATCTTTATTATTACATAAAGAATCAAGTCCATCTTGAATATTTTTGTTTAGTCTAGCTTTTTTAAATTCCATAAGTTCCAAATCCCTAAGGACTACCTCGCTAAAGACATTTAGAGGGGGAGCTAGTGTCCCTGGTTGATTGAATAGAGACGCATTAGAGAGGCCTTTATGTACATATTCCGAAGAAGTCAATCTATTTTCTTTAATCGGATTGGACAAAAGGTATATTTTGATATTAAGTTTACGTACAAACTTATATATGTCCATATATGTCTCAAACTTATAAGGTTTCTAGGGGGTGCAAATTTGAGTTCCTTATGGAGAATACATTTTTCAGAATGGTCCAGAACTTTGGAGCTGAAATTAAAGACACCTGCCCCCGTTAAGTTTTTTGCCTCTTTAGATCGTATGCGCCTCCCCCCTCTAACCCTTCTTCTTGTTCTACCGGTCTTTTTACTGCCTGATTGGGACGGAAAAAAACCCCAACTTTGGCCCTTGGGTGCATTCACCCTCTGTTGCTCGAGTCCTGATGGGCCACTAATAGCTGGTCCATGGGAGGCTTAAGTTTGAGCAACTGCATTTTCCCTACTTGGCAGGGGAGTCAGTGGGCCATAACCCATATTATATCCAGTATCAGGACCATTTAAATCCCGAAGGGGAAAGAAATTGTTACGGGTTTCAACATTATAATCTCACTCATTATGTTGATAGGGAACAGCCTGCCTGTTAATACCACAGTAGGGTCCATTGTTATGGTCTCTTCTATTCATATTCGGATGTCCAACATTCCGAAAAGGCCTAGATTCATACCCCTGATTCTCAAATTCATAGCCCTGATCATATCTTGAGGGGCCAGGTCTTTGTGATGTTCTGCATAAAAATAATGTTGCGCTAAAACAAATCAGTGAAAAATAAGTGAAACGGTTCAATATAGTGTAAGGGATTCAATTGAGAACCCAAATTCATATATAATATAAACAAATATAATAGACAGTTGTAAGTGCAAAAAAGTGCAAAGGTGGGGATGTGCATACAGCCGCTATCCACCAAACATTAGGAGTAGTCACTAAATATAGATTGTAGTCCCAGATATCATCATAGGGAGGAATAGGGGTGATGACACAGTAGATATGAAGGGGGGACACCCAGAGTCCGCTGAGAAACTTGCTTATTCACCACCACCACCACCAGCCTGATGTACACCTCCAGTGCTAAGGGGGTAAGTAGAGACCCTTACCAGAACTGGTGACCCACTATCGCTAGTAAGGGTCAGAACCGTTAGCAGAAATAACCCTCTGCGGGGTATATTGATGGAAGGAATTCCCTCTAGATCTGCAGGGCTCTTAAATCCAGTGCAGCAGCGCGACTCAGCGGTAACCAGACAGATCTTCCGTATGGGGCAAGCGATCAAGAGCTCAAGCAGACTCCCCCAGTATATGCCATAGAAGACATAAAAGCCACAATAGTGTAATAACGTAAGGGGTTCTTTATTGAACAAAAATAAAACAGGTACTCACAATATTTCAGATCAAAGTGCGCATTTAAAATCAGATAGCTGGCAAATTCCTGACAGCCTGTACTCGTGGGATCACGTAGGCGTGGTGACGTAAGCACGTAAGCTCCGCCCTACATGTTTCGTCACAAATGATGTCTTCCTGGGGCACGGGCAACGTCTCACGTCACCACTTTAAATATTTCCTGGTTGCGGTCCACGCCTCGCTCCAAGAGATGCAACCACAGACACATATGCGGCCAAGCCTCAAATCACGTGGGGCAGAGCAAAGGACCAATGACGGTCACATACAGCAAATATGGAGATTGCTCAGAGCGAGGGAAGTGTCAGCAATCAGGATCGAAACATATATTAAAAACACACATCCTAACAAAATAAATTAAAATATAGCCATCCTAGTTCATTACTCCCAGCCAATCAAAAGGTTGCATCCACAATATTAAAAAATATTTAGGATCTCATTGTATTCCGGAGCGTAAAATCCCCAACAACCAATAAGGACTAGGCCATTATAATCAATGCATAACCATCTCGGAACAAAGATGTTACTCCAAGTAACTACACTTCTTAGACATTTACCTAAAAATTATAGCAAATTACATCCAGAATTACATTAAAAAATTTTAACAGAAAGTAAAAAAAGTAAAAAACATAAAAATCCTAAAAATAAAAAGAATCATAATATCCCTCATAGTGTTGTCCTAGGTTCTCTGTTCTCTTTGCATAGGAGGATGAGGTAGGCAATTATTACCCAGGTAACGGCCACATCCGGCCAGTTTATCACACACTTCCGGTTTCCTGTTTACCACTTTATATACACATCTGTTTTTAGATTTTTTATTAATTTATCCAATATCCAGCACAATATGCACTTTAAGGAATTATTTTCACACCCAATTATTTTCTACCACCATTCCCCACACACAAATATCAACTCCAATCTTAGGGGTTATTTATGTTAGCAGTTCCGGTTTCATGACATCCTCTGCTGACATTCTTCTAGTTGACACATACATCACCCTACTATAAGTCACTTCCGGTCTATAAAGTGGTTCACCATATAGACCCTTCACATTTTAAACTTTTAAATTCTTGGCACTTATGCAATACAGTAATTATTCTTTTCATACATATTTATCAAAGTGTGTTTTTGGAGGTTGACACACTTGGAATATAATTTAGTTTCCAACACATTTTATTACATTTATTCCGATTATCATGATAACATTATTACAAGCATATCGGAACATAATTTTTAGTTGTTTTTAAAATGAACAAAGGATTATGACACCATAAATATATTTCCCACAAATATTTTATTTATGAACCGTATTCGGTTGGACACATCTCTATTCTTCCATTTTGTGCTTAGTCAAACATGTGCAGCTCTGAAAAAGAGGCTTGCAACTCAAGCCATTGACGCCATTTTGGAAGCAAATTTTGACATCCGGTTTTAGCCCCGCTGGGGGCGTTTCTTTTTTCCTTTTATGGTTTGTTATAAATAAGGGTAGTGACAAGGGGGGGTTATACCCCAGATGACGGCTGTTGGAGCCGAAACGCGTCGGGTGTCCAGACCCTTCTTGTCACTTTTATCTTGAGAGCTCTCTTTATATTTTTAAATTGTGAGTATCATTCCATTTTTGCGCAATAAATTTCCATGTTATACAATATCACACTATTGCGCCTTTTTTTCTTCCTATATTGCACACGGCTGTGGTATATTGTTTGAGAGAATCTATCTAGAACGAGTTGGATCATCCAGCCTGGTAAAGATTCTCTTCTCGGCTACCCGGACCATAAGGATTGATGACAACAACCCTAGATTGCCTGGATCGACCAATCTCTCCATATACCTTCTGATCGGATCGTGCGGATGATGGGAGATCACCACTGGTGCCATTACCTGCTCATTTGCGCATAATCTATGTGCTT
>BLSH010067637.1:0-16108 GCA_018402905.1 Glandirana rugosa | reverse complement strand
TTCACCCGATGTTAAAACTGCCCCAACGACACTCCAAAAGAACCTCCATCAAACAATTCCGTTCAAGATATAGTCGAAATATCCTCCCCACACATTCCTACCGTAGCAATTCCGGCGAATTACTGGATTATTTGTATTTGTAACCGCTCGTTGAGCGACTCTTACTTGTATGCTACCTATGCTCTTGTTTGATTTTGAAAACAATAAAAACTTTTCTGTTAAAAACACCTTTTACATAGACACTCTCTTATCGACTTCTGGCGAGAAATGAACCCCACGAAGCGACAGTTTACCTTCTATTCACACCCTCATAAGGTATCATCTCGCATAGACCATCTCCTCCTCACAGTGGGAACGACTCCAGCAATACTTGAATCAGTGATCCTTCCCATCGCTTGGTTGGACCACTGTGCGGTCCTGACCTCTATTGAATCTCTGATCCCAAGGCAATCTGACCACTCCTGGGCCTTAACGATGCCATCCTTACACACCCCTCCTATAAAGCTGATATAGAACTTGCCTTAACAAACTACCTCCAAGAAAACCTCACAGCAACCCCGTCAAAATTGTAGCCCACTTTCGCAGGCACCTAGCGGCCCTGTATGATTCTTACTCTTCCTTTGACACGGCCTGAGCCGAGTCTCTACTCTCCAGCGTCACTCTCCCTTCCCTCTCAACCACCCAGAAAGAATCCTTAGATGAACCCTTCTCACATCACGAGGTCCACTCCGCTATCAAATCACTGAAAAATAACAAGAGACCAGGCCCCGATGGCTTTACAGCCATGTACTACAAGCATTTTGTGCCCATTTTAGTCCCAGTATTAACTAACGCTCTCAACGATGTCCGATTAGGCTCCGCATTCCGCCCTGAGTCTCTCTCAGCTGTTGTCTCCATGCTGCCCAAACCCTCTTCTGACGACTCCTCCTGGACCAATTATCGTCCAATCTCTCTGCTCAATCAGGACATCAAACTCATGGCCAAAATCCTATCAGCCCGACTGAACAAGTTAATAAGCTCCCTTATCCACAGGGATCAGGTGGGGTTCATACCAGCCAGGCAAGCTGGAGACAATGTCCGGAGAGTGGCTCTTCTAACCCACATAGCTCGCACCCACAATATCCCCACATGCCTACTATCCCTAGACATCAGAAAGGCTTTTGATACCTTATCCTGGCCCTACTTAACCCTGGTGCTGGAGAAATGGGGATTCGGCCCAAACTTTCTGACATGGATCTGATCCCTTTACTCCTCCCCATCAGCCTGTGTAAGGTACGCAGGCTTTAAGTCTGACCCATTCCCTATCCGCAGAGGCTCCCGCCAAGGATGCCCCCTGTCCCCTCTCCTCTTTGCCCTGGCCATCGAGCCCCTAGCACAACTGATCCGTTCCAACCCAAACATCCGGGGGATTGAGGTGGGAGGGCATCAACACAAACTGTGCCTCTTCGCGGACGACGTCCTCTTGTTTCTCACCTCCCCACTCATCTCGTCTCCTAATCTTCTTCAGACTCTGTCCGACTTCGCTTCTTCAATATCAGGACTGAAAGTAAACCCTGAGAAATCCAAGATACTTAACATATCCCTTGACCCCAAAACGCAAGCCCACCTGCAACAAAATCTCCCCTACGCTTGGGTAACATCAAGTCTCCCCTATCTCGGGATCCAAATCCCCCCCCAACCTGTCAGATATGTACGCCGCAAACTATCCCCCAATGCTGTCCCACCTCACCCGTCTAATGTCGGGATGGTCGAAACTCCCTCTCGCCTGGCTAGGATGAATCGCAGCGGTGAAAATGTCTATTTTACCCAAAATATTATATCTATTTAGGGTCCTCCCAGTGGAGGTAGCCTCCCACTTTCTGAGAATCCTTCAGAAGAGGACTTCCCAGTATATCTGGGGCAACTCGCGGCACAACTAGCTCCCTTACCCAAATGGCACGCCACTCATGAAATCCCTCTTTGGGTGTCTCTAGAGGCGGTCGACTGTGACCCTTTAGCCACAGCCAACCTTCTTTGGCTAAACTCAAAAGCTCGAGGGCCCGCCCGCAACCTTGGTCACCGCTCATAGCCTCAAACTTTAGGACAGACTTCAAGGCAGGTCTGCAATCCCCACACAATCCAATGTTATCCTTCTTAAAAAATCCATCATTCTACCCAGCCTGGTCGTCTCCAGCCTTGTTCAACAGATGGACCGACGCAGGCCTCCTGCGGGCTCATTCCTTCACTACCCCTGACACTATCAAATCATTCCCCACTCTCCAGGAGCAATACCACCTCCCCAGCTCCGAACTGTTCCGATACCTGCAACTTAAACATCTCTTCACCTCACACGTGCGCACCAACTCCTCCCTGCCCACCTTTTCACCATTCGAACACCTTTGCAAAACCGACCCTCACGCCAGGGGCACCGTATCCACACTCTATGCCCACCTGCTTGACCCCTTACCTACATCACAGATCCCCTACGTTAAGGCCTGGGAAAAAGACCTCCAGCAATCTATCGATCCCGAAGACTGGGTCGAAATTTGGGACTCAACCAAATCCTCCTCCCAGAACATTGTGGCTCTTGAGACTTCCTACAAAGTCCTCATGAGATGGTACCTAGTCCCCGCCCGAATAAACAAATTCTTGCCCTCATACTTCCCGCTCTGCTTCCGAGGCTGCCCAGACTTTGGAACTCACCTACACATCTGGTGGAACTGTCCGATTGCGGAAACATTCTGGGCCCAAATATTTGAAATTATCACCAAACTTACGGGCCGTTTCATAGCCCCTGACCCCAGGACAGCACCTTTAAACTTGAAACCTACAGAACTCTCCAAATCCCAATTCAAACTTCTCCTGCAGGTCACCACGGTGGCAAAACAAACCATCGCCCATGCATGGAAATCCCCACAGCTTCCAATCGCTGAAACCAAAAACAGGGTCACGAAGGCTATGATCCACGCCAGAATTGAAGCTATAGTCACAGATAAGCTTTCCCGACATGAGCGTATCTGGGCCCCATGGCTAACCCACTTTGCCCCCCCGGGCTTCGATCTCTCTCTTTTCAAACCCTGAACACTCTGCGAACCATTATACACAGCCCCAGCAGACCCTCAACTTTGACACTGGAGCTCATGCGACCGGCCCTCCCCAGATCCACCACCTCTCCCCTGACCCTCTCCTTCCCCTCTCCCCTTCCCCCCTCCCAAACCTGGGACCACCTTACTCTTTCCCCCTCTTCATTTACGTACTCCTGAGTATATATATCTTCTCTCACTCCACTTTTCCTCCCTTTTTCTACAGAGCGACAACTCCAGGCTAACACCCCCAGGACGCCCCTGGCTCTTGGACAAGCACCTACTAGGCCCGAGCCTTGCCCTCAGCCCTAGAGATGGGGAGACTCATTCCATAATTACCTTCCCACCCATCGGGCAATCTTGCCCCATCCTCTCCCCCCTTCCTCACAAAATGCTACAGGGCAACTACAGCTCAGCTTTTCCCACTTTCGGCCTCCTGTCAATATATTTTGTGCTTGATCTTGGAATGTTCCTGGATAAACAATGCATTTCTCTGTAATGTTGTTGTTTCTTCTCAATAAAAAGTTTTAACCAGAAAAATATATAATAAGAAAAAGGGGAAATAGAAAAAGTTGCTTGCTGCTCATGGATACATGGATAGATAAATACATAGATAGATAGATACATGGATAGATAGATACATAGATATATAAATGAATTATGGAAAGTTATATTTTTATGTATCAACATATGAATGGATTATTTATTATATGTACAGTGTCAAGTATAATGTATAAAAGCATATATTGTATAATTATTTGGTTAGTGGAATTTCCTGGAATAGAATAATTTTTATTAATTAATAATTTATATTATGGATTAATATAATTTTTGATATATCAAAGATATTATTTATTTCTTCCTTATATTTAACATAGTTATATATATAATATAGTTAAAGTTATAAGAATTTTACAAAAAGTTAAATAAATTTATGAAGTTGAAGGAAGAATTCTTTGATATTATGTTATAATTAGATGGAAAATTAATTAAAATTAAAATGAATAAATATATTAATCTATAGTTTCTTGATGAAATGAGATAAAAATGAAATTTTTCACAAGAAAATATTTCAGAGTATTGGGAAAATGCTTTTGTACAATATCTGGCATACTAAATTGTTGTTTATTGGAAATATTTCAGAGAAAAGTATTATTTAAAACGAATGCACTTTTGTTGATAGTTATAGTGCATTGAGGGGGATTGTTGGACATTATGAATTTATAATATTATTTTGAATAATATTGGGCTCTGAAATATATGAAATGTATGAAATATAATGTAATACGTTAGTTATATGTAAGGTTATTTCAATGTGCTTTTGACAGAGAAGCAAAATTGTTGTATGTGCAATTCTATTTCAAACCTCATGTGAAGTAATGTTAGGAGGAGTCATGCGGGTCTTTCTATAGACTTAAAGGCCATATAAGTAGGGAAGGTTACTTTGAAAAGAGCTGACCTAAGGTTTACAAACAGTATAAGAATTTGTGACGTTGAATGTTAGCTAGGGAAGAGATAATGGAGGGTATGAAAGCCTACATTCTCGGAGACGTGACGTGAACACCTGTCAGAACTCTTCCTCCTCCTGACTTACATCTGAAGCCATACCATATCTCATCATGTAGACTTCATATTATGTTGCTACGTACGTTTGTCTGATGTTATGTTATGTTATGAAGAATAAACCAAAAACATTTTCTAATGATGAAAGCTGAGAAAGGATTTTCAACAAGGTGATGCTGTGCCGGCATTAATATCCCAAAATGTATCAATGCACTTAGTTACAATCTGTTTTACTTCTGGCTCGGGCACCCAACCTGGATCTAGCCGCCAGGACCGAATGCCAATTGCTCCAGGGAGAGACAGCACCACCTGCAATGGTGAGTGATCTGAGATCCCTCCCGCCAAATACTCAACTTCCGTCGCAAATGGCAAAAGATCCGGGCTACCAAACGCAAGGTCTATACGGGAAGAGGAGTGGAAGACACGCAATAAATATGAATATTGTTTAGTACTTGAATGTCTCCATCTCCAAACCTCCCTAAGACCTGCTGCCTTGGACCAATGGGCCAATTCTAAGTTTGGGTACCTAGAGGGATTAGTTGTGTCCAAGGAGTAATCCAGAACACAATTAATATCCCCCATAATTAACACCTTCGCAGGTAGGAGTGGTGCCAATTTATCTAGAAGAGCATATTAGACCGCAGCCTGGAAAGGTGGTGGAACATAAACACTTACCAATATAATTCTTAACGAAAACCATTCCATAACAATACCCACATACCGCCCCAAAGGGTCTGAAAAAACCTGATTGATGTACAGTGCATGAAACATTTTTGTGAATTGCAAGAGCCACCCCCCTAGCATACGTAGAGAAAGTGGAATGAAAGGTGCTTTGCATCCACTGTTTCTTAAGAGACACAACCGCCTTCCCCATAAGATGGGTCTCTTGTAAAAGAACCAAATTGGGGGTATGAGATTTCACATACTTCAAAACGGTTGTTCTCTTCCATTTAGGGTTCAGCCCCCTAACATTCCAGGACATCAGCTTTAGAGAAACAGCCATTGAAACAGTTCAAGCATTACACAATCCATGGGGTAGTAACTTATTCCCAGGGTACTGAATAGACAATTGGCCCTGACCATCTTGACCAAGAAGAGAGTGTGCTGCCAGTGGGGTAAAGAAAAACACCAAACAAAAAAAAAACAAAAAAACCAACAATCCCCCCCTCCCTCCAACCTAATCATACCCTGCTTATACGCCAACCCACCAACAAAGGAAAAAAAACCTGGTTGACAAAGCTTGAAACCCCACAAAAAAAGGAAAAAAAGAGAGTAAAAAAAACCCCCACAACCAAACCCCATCTTTGAACGCAGGGGGGGTAAGGGAGCTGCGTTCAAGTTCCTGCAAGGGACAGCAGATCCTCCGGCCTCCGTTCAAGATGCTCACCACCAAGTTGAACCAATTTAGGATAAAAAAAAAAAATATCCCACTCCAAGAATTGATCAGATGGTTCAACTTCAGGGGTGTTTCAGGGGTGTTTCAAATGAATGAGTTTCAAAGAGTTCTTCAACCCAAAGAATCGAGCCAAACCGAGACCTCCGTGGGATCCATAAAGAAATGCACCGTTCCCCGATATTCAACTCTTAATTTGGTAGGGTAGAGCATTCCATACGTACACCCTTTCGCTTTAAGCCTTTTTTTCACATCTTGAAAGGAGCGCTGGCGCCTTTCGACTTTGGGAGAGAAATCAGGAAAAAAGGACACATTTGCGTTTCCATATTTAAGATCCGGATTTTTCCTGGCCATTGCAAGGAAAAGATTGAGGACTGTCTTGAAAAATTCTTCTGCAAAGACAGCCGGCTGACCCCCCTCCACCCGAACGTTGTTTCTGCGGAGCCGATTTTAAGCATCTTCCGAGTGTTCTGCAAGTGACTTGACTTGACGTTGTAACTCCATTATAGCTCGGGTCGAAGCCCCTGCCTCATCCTCCACCACCGCAATCCTGGATTCCGCTTCGGTCATACGACCCCTAAATTTGGCCATATCGGCTCTGATCAGCGCGCATTCTTTAGCAAGGGTATCAATGGGGCCCGTTACAGATGCCTTGCTATCTGCAATGGCGGCCAAAATGAGTTCAGTAGTATTGACATGCATTGACCCAAGATCCAAATCAGGATCAAATGCAGGGAGGTGACAGCATGGATGGAGGTAGCGGTGGAGGTGGGAATGGGGGTAGCAGTAGGGGTAAGTGGTGGTTTCGCTAATCTCACTGCTGGTGGCTCCAACTCCATACCGTGCTGCTGCAACAAGTCTGTCAGTCCCTGAAAATACGTTGCCGAACGAAGCGGGTGGAGCAGCCGCTGCTCCTACGTCAGACGGAGAACCCAGAGGCTTAGGTGGTGGCTGCTTCTATGTTGTCTGCCTCCTGGAAGGCATGAGGGCATCGGACGGGCGGACGGGCGGATGCAGGTCCAAGGATTCTGGAGTTGAGATCTCCTAATAAACAGGACATCAGAGCGTCAGTCCGGAGGCCGGAGCTCTCTTCCCCCACAACTGCTCATCCGGACATCCGGTTCCGCCCCCCCCCCCCCCCAAATTTATAGCCGGCCGGCGTTTGTTTTGGGATTATAAGCGGCTTTTTACTTTCTCAATAGGTCAGTTCCTTTTCCCCTACACTCAAGGAGGTCATTCTGATCTCTTTGGAATATTTACTCATGCATAATTTTTTTATGTTCGACGGGGACTATTATCTCCAGCAATGCGGTGCCTCCATGGGGGCTAAGTTCTCATCATCCCTGGCAAAACTGATATATGGGATGGTGGGAAAGGGCCCGCATTTTTGCATGTGATAGTCCCAGTTGAAAAGACACTATCTTTTTTGGCCACTATATAGATGACCTGTTATTTATTGTTTTGGACAATCACTTTGAACTCCAGCAGTGGCTAGATTTTTTGAATGACAATTTTCTCAACCTACACTTAATGAGACCCAGTGATCAGTTACACATTCACTATTTGGATGTAAACTTAGCTGGAAGGGCAACAATATAGTTTCTACTTTGTTTAGAAAACCATCTGCAGGCAACACACTTCTCAGAGCTGATCCTAGCCATCCCTCCCTGCCCATAGGCATTCCTATGGGTCAAATTTTAAGGCTCAGATGTTTATGTAGCAGCGAGAAGGATTTTTTGAAGAGGCCATACACATGGCCAATAGATTTAAAGAAAGGGGCTATACGGATACGGTTATTAATAGAGCCCTTGCTAGGGCCTTAGAAAGCCCACGATCTGATTTATTACAACGTGAAACCTCATCCAAAAGGAGAAGGTCTGGGAGATTCAATAAACTAATATTTTTTCAACTTCCTATAGTTCTGAATTTAATGATATAAAAAGAATCATCACCAAATATCTCCCAGTTCTCAGAAATGATCCCATCTACTCTCCCATTTTGGTCGAGGGCATACAGATTTTCCCCAAGAGGGCACCAACATTTGGCCAACATTTGTCCCCCACCCTTTTCAAATGTCCTGGCACAACAGCTAATTGGCTTTCCTTTAGAGGGACTTTTGGGCGCGGGTCCCGTACATGTGGTTATTGTCATTTCATCCAAAAAGGAGATTCAGTTTTTTCTATTTCCAATAATAAGTATTTCCTTATCAAGACATTTAGCAACCGTAACACTAGATATCTTGCATATGTCATCTCTTGCAAGGACTGTAATGTCCAATATGTAGGTAGGATTACAAACAGAAAAAAGGGGGTAACACTGCGCTAGACCACAACGAGTGTATATAAGGAAATATATGAATTACAGCAGCAACCAAAAAGTACTAACCATGTACCTTAACTAAATACCATTAACAAACAACTGGTCGCGCTAGCACAGTTTGACAAAAATAGATATGAATGCACATTAACATATGTTATCATAAATGAGACAATAATAGAGTCCGTGGAAGAATCATGAACTAATCAAATGTAATGAAGGCATAGATATTCTTGATAGATAGACAGATCACTGTGTGTATTAGTAAAGCCAATAGTGACACCTCCACCTCAAATATATAAGCAGCTTACCAGAAGTAAGCGCAGTATAGCGCTGTGGCTGTACCCCAGCCCAGGTCCCCGCCTGGGGATATCTCCGGCAATTGTGAGGTCCCAATGAAGCAGGTGTGACTTGATTATGCCAAAGGAATGTCAAGCTGGACCATCAGAATCCAACATAGGACAACCGTGACTGGCAGCTCAGTAACTTGTTGGTCCCTCAGAGCAGGTCTCACCACAGACACCGAGAGGAGAATAATAACACTGATAGGGTAGTACCTTTTTAAAAGATTTAATAAGTAAAAAGTATTGCACTTTCATCAATGTAGAAGCATGCAGGTATTGTAAACAACGTAAGCCGGCCGGCTGCAAACAACAAATGATCTTTCGGCAGTATGACGAAACGTACGTCAGGGAAGACGCGCTGATGTCACTGCCGAAAGATCATTTGTTGTTTGCTGCCGGCCGGCTTACGTTGTTTACAATACCTGCATGCTTCTACATTGATGTAAGTGCAATACTTTTTACTTATTAAATCTTTTAAAACGGTACTACACTATCAGTGTTATTATTCTCCTCTCGGTGTCTGTGGTGAGACCTGCTCTGAGGGACCAACAAGTTACTGAGCTGCCAGTCACGGTTGTCCTATGGTGGATTCTGATGGTCCAGCTTGATATTCCTTTGGCCTAATCAAGTCACACCTGCTTCATTGGGACCTCACAATTGCCAGAGATATCCCCAGGTGGGGACCCGGGCTGGGGTACAGCCACAGCGCTATACTGCGCTTACTTCTGGTAAGCTGCTTATATATTTGAGGTGGAGGTGTCACTATTGGCTTTACATCTAGCACACGGTGATCTATATATCAAGAATATCTATGCCTTCATTGCATTTGATTAGTTCATGATTCTTCCAAGGACTTTGCTATTGTCTCATTTATGATAACATATGTTCATGTGCATTCATATTTATTTTTGTCAAACTGTACTAGCGCGACCAGTTGTTTGTGAATGGTATGTAGGTAGGATTACCCGCAGGTTGAGAGATAGCCTGCAAGACCATCTGCGTGATATTGAGAACGACGATCTTACTAATGTAGCACGCCATTGGATCAATAATCACAACAAAGCTGTTTCTTCTCTTGTTATACAAGGCATGGAGTAAATTATTATGACCATCAGAGGAGGTGACAAATTCAGAACCCTTTGCAAAAGAAAAGCGTTTTGGATATTCACTTTAAACACTAGAATTCCAGCAGGGTTGAACTTGGAGTGGGACGTATCCCACTTTTATGAATAAGCCATTAACACACATGACTTGTCAGTGTCTATATACACTTCACTGTTTTTTCATCTGGTGAATGACGTTCCATTTATCACATACATTACTCGTTGCCTCCTCTGATCTAGGTCAAAATATCAGTAATTCATCAGTAATTTATTATTCACTTTCCTCAGTATATTTTGCTTGCCCTTTTCCCCCTTTATGATATACCTTTTATTTATTTTGTTCTATATATAAAAATCCCTATGTTATTCTATTCAATTTCACATAGTCAGTGCATTAGGTATATTTCTCCTTCCCAGTATGAGTATTTTTACCACCATGCCTCACTATTTTCACCAACATATGTTATTCCTCATCCCTCTCTATAGCCATACTGATAAAGCTAGATGCATCATGATGGTTTTGATTCTTTCTTCTGGTCTGTTCTTGATGGTCTCTTCTCCTTTTTGATTGTCTTCTACAAAAAGGTGTGTCTCGTTTATAGACTTCTTTTATCCTTTACAGGATTTGGACTCTCTTTTCGAAGCCTCTACTTGAGGTCATTGGGGTCCACCAATAGATTTACATGCCTAGTAGTGACAAAACGATGCTTTGACCATGTACATGGGCTAATTAAAAGGGTAGTGAGACATACAGTACAATCAGAATCTTTCCACCTTTAAAGCTGAACTCTTGGAAAAAGAAAACAATGCCCTTATAATGCCTCCTCCGAAAGGGCAAACACCCTATTCACAATTTTATAAACAACAGGTTGTGCTAAAATGACGGTAGGTAGATACATACAGCATGCATCCCATAAATACATGTAAATCATACAGTCCAAATAAACATAAATGGTGTAGATGAAAGTAGAGATATAGATGTATCTTCACAGATATAGACCACCGTGTGATAGTTCAAATTCAGTAGTGATACCTCCACCTCACATCTAATAACTGCTTACCAGATGTAAGCGCATAAGCGCTTTGGCTGTACCCCAGCCCGGGTCCCCCCTGTTTGGTTGCAGCTGTGGTTGCTTAGTGCTTTTACATAGTCTAGCGCGGTGTTATCCTCCTTTGTATTACCCTATTCACAATAAATGCATCTTTGAAATTGTGCTACTTCAGTGCGATTTCAAAGCCGTCGGTATTTGCGATTTCATGTGCAGCTTGCCCACATCTGTGAGACTTCATGCATAGATGTCTATGCAAGTCGCACATTAAATCACAAAAAATTGTCCAGTGAACTTTTTTTTTCAAAAATGTTTGTCTTTTTTCATTTGTTAAGCAACAAATAAAAAACTCAGCGGTGATTAAATACCACAAAAAGAAAGCTCTGTCTAAAAAAAATGACAAAAATGTTGTTAGGTACAGCATTGCATTGTCGTTCAAAATGTGACAGTGCTTAAAGTTGAAAATTGGCCTGGGCAGGAAGGGGGTAAAAGTGCCCGGTATTGAAGTGGTTAAGTAATTGCTCACTCCTACAAGCTTCCTCAAAGATATGCAACTAGCCCCCAAAGCTTCTCTAAGGTTCTTCCACCTGGCAGTTGCATGCCGACATTATCAGTACAATGTATTGTATGTGAGGACAGAGAGGGACTGCCCACAACCTGAAGCAGACCCAGCTGCATGGGGAGTGAGGTACAAGGTACAAGGAAAAGTCCTTTTTACAGATACTTAAAAGAGAAGCATGGGTTTGGCCTTTTTTGCAGATTCATACTTACCTAGGTGGATGCAGCATCGGACCAATGCTGTATCTGTCCCCACCGATCACCGAACACCACCGACCCCTCGGTTCTTACAGCCCAGCGCTCCAGTGAGCAAGAAGGGAGCAAAGGAGAGAGCTGTGACTGACAGTCAGCAGCTCTCTGCTCAGGGATCTGTGAGAACAGCCGGCTTAGGCTCTCAGCAACTCGCTGAAAGGCTGAGCCGGGTGTCGGTCCAGGGACCTGGCAGATCCCGACTTCCAATGTTGTGATGACGCTGTGCCAGGGCCAACTTCTGTGATGTCAGCAGAGAGCAGATTGCACTCCTGTGATCCACAGAAGTACAGCCAAAGAGCTTTGGCTACACTTCTCCTTTAAGGCAAAATGAGCACTTAACTCTTACAGTGCTGGGGGGGGGGGGGGGTTGCCCCACTGCAAGGGTTTTTATTTTTCCTTTCACCTTTAGGGCAATAATTGCTAGTTTTGTGATTTTTTTTTTTGCTTATTTGTCCATCTAAGATGGAAATGGAGTAAAAAAATCTAAAATAACTACATGGATGAAAATGAGGGAGGAGAATAATCAAAAAGCAAAAGGAAAATGATCACTGAGGGAAGGAGAATACGAATTGATAAAACGGAAGGGTTATCAAAGAGGAGAATGATCAATCAGGAAACAAAGTGGGCATGGGTGAAAGTGGAGGACTATTCAATGTGGAAGGATGGAACAGTGAGTATAAGACTGCACAGCCTGCAGTACAGAGCCAAGGGAAGGAGCCACCACACAGCTAAGAGCAATCTTTCTCAACCTTTTTACGCAAGAGGATCCATGGAAATCATTTTTAAGTCTCAAAAACCCCTGCTGAAATCAGAAGGTCATTGGGAAAATGTTAGTGGTGGTCAGAATGCCCCCTTTGCGGACAGCTAAAAAGACCATTCATATTCTGGTGCTGGTTAGTGGTGTTAGAACCGGAACTATCCAGGCACCATCAGATAGGAGGTCAATCAACCACAGCTCAAGAAACACCTAGCAACCATTGGAGGAACCCTAGGGTTCCATGGAAATCTGGTTAAGAATGGTTGGCATAGAGGGTGGAAGTTTTGGTAGTTTGTTTCTGGGGTATAAAGCATGACACATGCAAAATCTTCCAGCACGGCAGACAGAACACAGAAAGTGAGAGTAGCACAAGCATATCCTGATATCACATTGATCTTAATTCTTAAGGGAGAGCAACATAGGAAGTTTATTAACCTACACAACTGTGTTCTCCATGAGAACTGCCATAGACATTATGCTCTGGTTTTGTATTGTCCACAGACATGATCTGACCCACAAATCATCTAATGTTTATAAAAATTAGGTAGACAAACTGTTAGACAAGCTGTAAGACTGTGGTACTTGTCATTTTTATTTTATTTTATTTATTTCAGGTACTTATATAGCGCTGTCAATTTACGCAGCACTTTACATATACATTGTACATTCACATCAATCCCTACCCTCAAGGAGCTTACAATCTTAGGTCATAAAAGAAATATGAGACCAACACTTCCTAAAAAATGCTAGTTGCTTGGCTGTCTTGCTTAACAACTTTGAAACCAGGTATCTTTATATTTGTTGTAGGACAGTGTAATATTGAAGTTGGAAACTCAAAATATTGAAATCGGAGCTTTGGCATAACAGCCAGGTACCTTGATTTGTTTTAGATGGATAGAGGAGCACAGGCAGTTTCCAAGTTTCCATCATGATAGGTTCTCTTAAAGTGCGCCAAAAATGCAAACAAGAAATGTGCACAGGGATCTATGGCTGCATGAAACCAGGGCCTAGCAAGCATATCTGAGCTTGGGAGAAAACTCCAAACTGACCCAGTTGAAACTTTGAAAACAATTTGAAACAGATTTAACAACGCAGATATAATTGTGGAATTATTATGTGTGGAGTATACAGATTTCCTATTAGACAAGTGATGTCAATGTACGAGGCATCTTTACAGCAACTTTATGGACTGCCAACCAATTACAGGTGCCGGAGGAGCGCTTCCATTGGAGGGGTGGTCATACTGCTGTTAAACACTGTGGCCTGTGGTTAGCAGTAGGAGCCTGCTCCAAAAAGAGGTATGGAATGACAGCCTGATAAGGAAACTTGCTCTGTCCCTTCTTATCTGGAACTTCTCCCTTTGCTACCCCTAGGCCGGGCTCTGTCCCTCACTTATTACCATGCTGTAAGCCAAATTACATGGGGTCCTCTATTTAAAGGGTCCCTAGTCATGATGGCCACTGAGATCTTGTGGGTTTTTGGTATCCAATAGTACTTGACCCAATAATGACATCACCCCCAAGATGGCTGCCCAGAGTCCACAAAAGGAGACAAATGTCCCTCAATGAGCTCCGACCACCCATGCCACCTTCAGCCTGGTAGACTAACTGCCACCTACACCTATCTGTCTACATGCCATATATTGTTTTAAATAGTTAAATATTGTTGTTATACTGCACATGATTTATATGACCCCGAAAAATTAGCAAAGCTCTTTACAAAATTTAGGAAGACAGTACAGTTACAATACAAATCAATACAAGAGGAATCAGAGGGTCCTGCTTGTCAGAGATTAGAATCGAAATAACTTTTGTTCACTGAAATGTTGTCTTTCTTCTAACCTACCAATATCTGGTGAAGTAAGTGAGGGATTCTCTGGTTTTGAATTGTTCTTCACTCACCCCTACAGGCATTTCGTCAGAACCTCAATCTGCTGTTTGATCACCAGCATATTGTTGTTATCAAAGATTTCCAACTGGTTCACCATAATGTAAATATTATGAATGTACAAAGAAAATATGGATAAAATAGTAGAACAGTTCTAAAACTGAACATTGTACTTTTATTATATTTTGATGAGTTTTTCTTTTGGGTTGGCGGCAAACAAGCACCCCCTCTCAGGCAGCACAGCACTGACAGCACCCCACCCCCGGGCAGACCACGGCATTGCACTGCACTGACACCACCCCCCCTCTGGGAGGCCATTGTCATGACACCTACCCAATCTAGAGCTGGCATGCTGTGGTGTCCTCTCCTCCACTCATGGGTGCGGGCAACGACTCCAGTGTCTGCTCCTCCCGCGGCTTTGCCATGTGTTTTCTCTCTGTTCCTCTTAAGCGCTGGGCATCCAATAGAATCATCTAATGCTTTGGCCAGTTGGGAGACACGTCTCACAACCTGCCTCCTGATTTGTGGGGAGGAGCATTAGTGTGCCTCTGGCTCTAATCAGGTGCTTCAAAAAATCACCCCCCCCATTGGAATCCATAGCCGGTGCCCTGATATAGATAGGGTAGATCAGGGGGCTGGATGCATGGATGGGGGGCTGCACCTGTGCACCCTCTATGGACGGGCCGCCACTGATCAATGTGCAATGATCTCTGCTTACGGTCTCAAAGTCATTGGTATAGAACAGTGTTTCTCAACCTTTTTACCCTGGAGGAACCGTGGGCAAAAAGTTTGAGATCTCGGGGAGGAACCCCTAAGAATTTTTTTCAGATCTACAACTCACAGAACATTGGATCTGATCAGCAACCTATAGATATCACAAAAAATATTGTAGAAATACCATTAAATAATAGCATAAATATAACTCACCTGACACCAAAATTGTGGTGTGAACAGGGCAAATGGAAATCAATTGTTTTCTTAATGTGCTTGCAGAGACCTAGAGACCCACAAGCCCAAAATATTTTATGCAAGTCAAATCTTCACAGTTTCCATCAGGTTATTTGAACTTTAGGCATTTGGCTTGGGGCATTTTGGAGTGGAGATGTGAACCACCACCATAGAAAATAATTTATTTGCCTCTTGTAATGCAGGACATTCTGGTATGCGTTTCTGGAATACTGACTGTTTTACATGCTAACGTTGGAGCTTTGTATTTCCCTTTGAAATATTTAGTAAAAATGATCGGAAAAGAGCATAATTGATTTTTTTCTCCCTGGGCATTATGAAGCTTCGAGCTACAAAACGCTCAGGTGTGAATGGGGCTTAAAACATAACATCTCCCTCCATCCTAAATTGTCTTCTCTTTAAAAAAGAAGCTTTATTGTGCAACAAATCTGTGAAGTAGTTATATAGTGTGTCCTAAAACATACATGCTTTGTTTGCTGCCTAAATTATGCTGACTCTCTGCCTCCATATTTACCTATTCTTAAAATTATTAGATTATGATGATGCTCAAAAAATTGTTATGGAAATTTCTGGTTGTGACTCTAAAAAATAAAAGTTAGTTTTGCAATTGCAGGAACAGATCCACAGGACTCAATCTCTGTGTTTAACCTCCCTGGCGGTATGATTCTGTCTGGAATTTTGTTCCAAAAGCGGTACAATTATTTTGCATGAAAATTTGGCGTTTTATATTGTAGGCCTGTAATTCTTAGGAATAACTCACTTAAATCTGTCCAAACAAGGGTCTAGTAGACATCCCGGGTATGAAAAAGTTTGAAAAATGAAATCATAAATTATAATATAATAAATAACTAAAAATAA
>BLSH010067557.1:59126-79814 GCA_018402905.1 Glandirana rugosa | reverse complement strand
GTCTCTTCCGCCATCTTCTCCTCGAGCTGTCTCTTCCCTCCGCTGTCTCTTCCCGCCGTCTTGACCTCGAGCCGTCTCTCCCGCTGTCCTCTCCTCGAGCCGTCTCTTCCACCATATTCTCCTTGAGCCTTCTCTTCCGCCGTCTTCTCCTCAAGCTGTCTCTTCCCTCCGCTGTCTCTTCCCGCCGTCTTGACCTCAAGCCGTCTCTCCCGCCGTCTTCTCCTCGAGCCGTCTCTTCCACCATATTCTTCTTGAGCCGTCTCTTCCGCCGTATTCTCCTTGAGCCGTCTCTCCCGCCGTCTTCTCCTCGAGCCGTCTCTTCCGCCGTATTCTCCTTGAGCCGTCTCTTCCGCCGTCTTGACCTCGAGCCGTCTTTCCCGCTGTCTTCTCCTCGAGCCATCTCTTCCGCCGTATTCTCCTTGAGCCGTCTCTTCCGCCGTCTTCTCCTTGAGCCATCTCTTCCCGCCATCTTGACCTCGAGCCGTCTCTCGTGCCGTCTTCTCCTTGAGCCGTCTCTTCCCTCCGCTGTCTCTTCCCGCCGTCTTGACCTCGAGCCACCTCTCCCACCGTCTTCTCCTCAAACCGTCTCTCCTGCCGTCTTGTCCTCGAGCCATCTCTCTCGTCGTCTTCTCCTCGAGCCGTCTCTTCCCTCCACTGTCTCTCCCACCATCTTCTTCTCGAGCCGTCTCTTCCCTCCGCTGTCTCTCCCGCCGTCTTCTCCTTGAGCCGTCTCTCCCGCTGCTGTCTTCTTCCTCACCGCCGGTTACCTTAGCTGTCTTCCTGTGTTATGTTGTCTCCTGCTGTGTGGCAACTCTTATATATGTTCCTATAGCAGCGGCTGAATACATGGGTAGTGAATGGGTTAGGTGCAGAGGAACAGCTCCTCCAGTTGTATCCTGCTCACATGATATTTTAGCCTAATGCAGTCCAGTGACCGAGATGTAGTAATATGAAATGTACATTGAGGCACATCTTGATCACGTTACTTCCAGGTCCTTTGCTGAGTGTATGAGACGGTGGAGCGCACGCTGACCTACCAGCGCGAGCCGGGTGACATATCGCTCCAGATACTATGCAATAATCCTAGTGCTGGGATCAGGGCACTAAGTCATGTTAAGCCTTGTACACAAGAGTTGATGGTTGGTCAACTGAACGTCCAACTTTTTCCCAAATTGGGCGACGGCGATTTGGTCTAGCGTACTAACGTGAAGCAAGTAATCGGCCAGCAAAGCCGAACGTAGGGACGTGTTCCGAGCGTATAACGAGGAAGTTCAGGTGAATGTGATTTGTGAATTAGGAACATAGGTTACCCAACCGAACACTTCCTGGATTCCGAGCATGCGTGTTTGCACTTCCAACTTTTGGTTGGTCAACTTCTGTACACACGAGCCAACAATCGGTCAACTCCTTGTTGGCCAACACAAGTTTTCTAGTCTCGTCGTCCAATTTCTGTTGGACGACGATTGGAAATCGGCTGTAGAATCGTGCGTACTCACAATCGGATTATCGGCCAACAGGCTGTTGGACGACCGTTGTTGACCAACCATCAGACCGTGTGTGCGGGCCTTAAGCGGGCATTTTTTTATATTGTTTTTAAAGGTGCTTTATTAAACTGGATTATGCTATTTGGTTCCTTGTTCCTCTCTCATGGGCTTGCAAAAGAGGGATATACCATAAGGACAGTCTTCAATTCACTGAGCAAGTTACTACTTTGCTAAATGCGCTGTACGACCTTCTTTTTAATTAAAGAGGTCGTATTTCTCTGGTAAGTGCAATTGACTTACAGAGCACATTGGGTGTATGGTCCATATGGTGGTGATGGTGTATTGGACTGATGTCACACTGAAGATTTAATGAAAGTTGATGAAAAGGACTTTTTTATTATCTAATATGATTTTTACAACAATTCTAAATGATGTTTTGCACTAAATGTTTAATGGACTTGTGATTATAATTTTAGCACATTGCACTTTATAAGCTTAAGGGCTAGTATCACAATATATTGCTTTATAGCATTTTGTCTATTAATTGTTTGCACTCATTTTTGCACAGAGCACTATGCACTTTTTATAGTTGGTTAACCAGTGATATTGGGTTAAATCCGAGCATTAGCACCCCCTTTTGATTTATACACCAACTCTTATATAGCCATGGGGCGTGGCCATCCAATGACATCACCCGGATAGCGCCGGAGCCCACGGACCTGGAAGTAAGATGTCAGCCGTGTCTGCAGTGCGCGGACGGCACTGCAGGGCTTTGTTATGAGGTAAGTATTTCATAATGAGTTAGTATGCAATGCATACTAGCTCATTATGCCTTTGTCTTGCAGGGTTTTTTTGTTTTTGTTTTTAAGTTTTTTTGGAGGTTTACAACCACTTTAAGGCTACTTTCACATTGAAGCGGTAGCCGCGGTTGCGGTAAAACCCCGCTAAGCGGAGTTTTACCAGCGATATGGCTCCGCTATGCGGACGGGAGCGCCGCGCTTTTATCCCCCCACAAGGGGTTAAAAATGGGTTAAAAGTGCCGGCGCTCAGCGCTACCGAGGCGGTGTGCAGCCGCTTCGGCAGCGCTTACCATTCATTACAATGGCAGGGGCGGTAGAGGAGTGGTGTATACACCACTCACCTCACCGCCCCAAAGATGCTGCTTGCAGGACTTTGTAATGTCCTGCTAGCGCACCGCCCCAGTGTAAAAGCACTCAGGGCTTTCACATTGGGGTGGATTGGGGGGGACTTTTGAGGCGCTTTACAGACGCTATTTTTAGCTAAATAGCGTCTGTAAAACGCTCCAGTGTGAAAGGAGCCTAAGTGATATTAAAGCAGAGCTTATACCCAAAAGAGAAAGTTGGGATTTAAGGCCTCCGTCCCCCGCTCCTCTTTGTGAAATGAAGCTTTCGGGGAGGAGGAGGGGGGGGGGGGTAGGTACTCTGATTTTGACAGGTACCCGCTCCCACTTCCGCTCCGACTGCTTAGGCCAGGGGTCTCTAAACTTTCTAAACAAAGAACCAGTATACTGTCCTTCAGATTCTGTGGGGGTCAGACTGAGGCCAGTGGGAGCAAACAATATCTCATCATTGGTATCAGTGGGAGGATTAGTGCCCCATCATTGGTGTCAGTGGGAGGATTAGTGCCCCATCATTGGTGTCAGTGGGAGGAATAGCACCCCATCATTGGTGTCAGTGGGAGGAATAGTGCCCCATCATTGGTATCAGTGGGAGGATTAGTGCCTCATCATTGGTGTCAGTGGGAGGAATAGTGCCTCATCATTGGTATCAGTGGGAGGAATAGTGCCCCATTATTTGTGTCAGTGGGAGGAATAGTGCCTCATCATTGGTATCAGTGGGAGGAATAGTGCCCCATCATTGGTATCAGTAGGAGGAATAGTGCCTCATCGTTGGTATCAGTGGGAGGAATAGTGCTCCATCATTGGTATCAGTGGGAGGAATAGTGCCCCATCATTGATATCAGTGGGAGGATTAGTGCCCCATCATTGGTGTCAGTGGGAGGAATAGTGCTCCATCATTGGTATCAGTAGGAAGAATAGTGACCCATCATTGATATCAGTGGGAGGAATAGTATCCCATCATTGGTGTCAGTGGGAGGAATAGTGTCCCATCATTGGTGTCAGTCAGAGGAATAGTGCCCCATCATTGGTATCAGTAGGAAGAATAGTGCCCCATCATTGTTATCAGTGGGAGGAATAGTGCCTTATCATTGGTATCAGTGGGTGGAATAGTGCCCCATCATTGGTATCAGTGGGAGGAATGGTGCCCCATCATTGGTATCAGTGGGAGGAATAGTGCCCCATCATTGGTATCAGTGGGAGGAATAGTGCCCCATCATTGGTGTCAGTGGGAGGAATAGTGCCCCATTGTTGGTGTTAGTGAGAGGAATAGTGCCCCATTGTTGGTGTCAGTGGGAGGAATAGTGCCCCATTGTTGGTGTCATTGGGAGGAATTGTGCCCCATCATTGGTGTCATTGGAAGAACATATGCTCAATTGTTGGTGTCAGTGCCCCAAGGGTCAGATAAAAGCAAGAAAAGGACCACGTCCAGCTCCCGGGCCCCAGTTTGGAGACCACTGGCCTAGGCGATCGGAAGTGGACTTTCTCCTTTCCCCCTCCCTCCCTCCTTCAGTCTTCAGGGACACATGACAGGCCCCCGACGACTGTGGGACCATTCACTCGTGGGCCGCAAGCTGTCACAGCCAGATGCCCATAGTAAAGATGCCGGCGAGAGAGGACCCAGGGAGAAAACGGCTCAGGTAACCCCCCCCCCCGGGATCCTGGGACAGGTGAGAGGCTGTTTTCATTTTCACTTAAGAGACCTCCTCTTTAAGGGTCAGTTCACGCCACATGCAGTCCAGTGCGTTTTTTTGTTCTGCATCAAAAATGCGTGGAAAGGTGTAGCACAGCCCCGCCCTCTCTCTCTCCTTATTGGCTCACTGTCTGTGATTTGCAGGCGCAGCCAGTGAGCCAATGAGGAGAGAGTGGGGGTGGGGCTGCTGTCTCAGCCTATGAGGAGGAAGGGACCCTGAAGAGCCACTGCTCAGGTAAGTATTAGGGGGATGCTGGGGGGGGGGCTGCTAGAAACAGTTTTTTTTTTTTAACCTTCATCCATAGAATGTAAAAAATCTCGAGCCTTCGCAGACAGTTTAGGCCGCATACACACGGGCGTATCTTTAAAAATAAACAAAAAGTCGGGCCCGACGTCAAGGAAAAAAATTCTGCGTTATGCATCGACGTTAGTGAGCGTCGGCGTCAATAGGCGTTTTTGAAAAAAAATCATCCTTCTGCTATTTTTCAACCTAAAAACGTTGGCGTCAAAAAACGCCGGAAAACGCCGGTACAATATTAGTTGGCGTTTGTTGGCGTTTTGCAGTGTCGGCGTCAAAAAACGCCAAAACATTACAGTCTCAGAACGCGATGGCCGTGGGTTCTACTTTCAGCTCACTAACGCTGACGTTTTTATGAGGCCATTGACTAACATGGAGAGCTGCAAAAAACGCCAGAAAACGCCAGAGTCAAAAAACGTCCGTGTGTATTAGGCCTAAGCTGCAATGGTGGCCGGACAGCGCTGTACACATGCCGCAGTGAAATTATAACACATGACGCAACTTAAGGCCTCCCAGCAGCCTATGAACTTCACCCAGTGGAGGCTGGTGCTAAGGGAGGGGGGGCAAACAAACTACCCGAACACCCCCCCTTCTCCCGTGAGTGGTACTCACGCGGTCGGTTCTCCAATGAGGACGACCATCTCCTGGATCTCCCCGTACGTCCTCTCTGGCTTGTGTGTGTTCGCGGCGATGCAGAGCAAGATTGCTCCGATGAGGACGGCCATCTCTCGAATCTCCCTGTACATCCTCCCCCCCCAGTACCAGCCAATATGGTCGCTTCTCCTTTCGGCCAATCAAGTCTCAGGACCTACTTCCTGATTGGCTGGGAGGAGGAGCAGGAAGGAAATAGCGAATATTCATTTGCTATTGTCACACAACTGCGCCCCGAGCCCACCCTTTTTTAAAGCCAATTAGAGCCTTTGGCTCTAATTACGTGCTTCCAAAAATAAAAAAAAACCCATTGAAATCCAGGCGTCCGGCGCCCTGCATGTAGATTAGGGGCCGGGCACATGGATTGGCCTTAATGGAGCAGCCGCCATTGACCTCACCCTAAAAAAGCGATCCAGCAAAAGTGTGAACGAGCCCTAAAATGGAAGGGAAAGTGATACAAAAGGTAATAACTGTGAGGGATGAGTTGATGAAGAAGGTAAACGTTCAGTTGTCAGGCAGAGGTGGGATAGGCTTCCCTGAAGAGATTCATTTTTTGGGGATTGAACAAAGGTGGGCAAAGTAGAAGATAGTTGGACAGATTGGAGTAGGGAGTTCCAGGGGATGGGAGAGGCTCCGGAGAAGTCCTGGAGATGAGCATGGGAATTGGTGACAAGGGAGATAGAGAGTAGGAGGTCTTGGGAGGAGTGAAGAGATTCGGATGATATTTTCAGGTTGCGAATGTAGCTGGGGGTGGAGTTGTGGACGACTTTGTATGTTGTAGTTAGAACCTCATTTGTTGAGGAAGTGGAAGCCGGTAGAAGGATTTGTAGAGAGGGAATTTACTATGCCTCAGTTTATGAATGAACACAATGAGTGATTGGTACCGATCACTCACTGTGTTCATTCAGAAAAAGAAGTATGTCATATATCGGCCCCTTTTCCTGCTCTCCATTTTGAAGATCCCCCTCAGCAGCCAGCAGGAGAGAAGGGAAGCCGGGGGGAGGGGGTTGGTGTTGGGCACCACGGGGGCCCAATAGCGGACAGGAGGGGGTGATCAGTGCGGCAGTGGAATGGTAAAGTGGAGTCTGTAAACAGCATTAAAGAGGGCCTGAAGAGGTGATAGAGGTAGGCCAACGAGGAAGGAGTTGACGAGAGAGCGAGTGAATTATTAGCTTGGTGGTGTCATTGGCTAAGTAGGGTCGTTACAGAGGTGAAGGTGGCAAGACTTGGGGCTGTAAAGAGAGGTCAGAGTACAAGATTAAGTATTAAAGGCCATTCCTGGGCCAACACAAATAATATCCTCTGATTCCAGAGGTGCAGCTTGAAGTTTGTGGGCTCCATTGCCAAAGTTTACCTGGGGCCCCCCACCACTATGTCCGGGGTGGGCGGGCCCTCTGACTTCCAGATCCGCATACATTATAGCCCTGTTGGGGGGCCTTGGTGAAATATCAGGGGTCTAAACAGACCTCTGATGTTTCACTTTTGAGACAGGGAAAGGAATTGAGGACACAGATTCTTAAATTCCTTTCTCTGAGGTCCCAGCTGCCCCGAACATGAATAAACAGGGAACTGTACTGTACTGATCACTCACTGTGTTCATTGAGAAAAAGAAGTATGTCATATATCGGCCGCTTTTCCTGCCGGAGCAGGAGAGAAAGGAAGCCGGCAGCGCTTCGGGGGGGGGGGGGAGGGATTTGGTGTTGGGCACCACGGGGGGCCCAATAGCGGACAGGAAGGGGTGATTAGTGCGGCAGGGGGAGGGTAATTTATAAGTTCCGATGCCCTGAATGGCAGCTAAAAGCCACGGAAGGAAGAGGCTGTCACACGTACCTGGTGGTCGAGTCTGACTTATGCAGGGGACAACCTCTCTTACGGCCCTGGTTCGTGAACCCCTAATAGTGTAGACAGGGAGCTCGGGAGCACAGGGGGGGCACGAGGGCTGGACTTTGTCACTGGTGGTGGGTGAAGGTCCGTTGAAGCTCGTGCTTGGCAGAAGCATAGTGGTACAGTCTGGGTCGGCAACGTGCTGGCAATGTGGTACAGAAGGACAAGACAGGCGGATGGTTGGGGTGCAGGCAGGGTCAGCAACGTGCGGGCAGCAGAAGTACACAGGATCAGGCAGGAGAGAAGTCGTAGACAGGTCGGGGCAGGCAGAAAGCAAACAAGGTCCAAAGGTAGCCGGGGTCACAGATGCAGGAAATCACTTCAGAGCAGACACGGGGTCACAAGTCACGGTAACGCTGTAGAACGGACAGCACTTGCTTCCTGGTGCTGTCCTGCTTAAATGGCCGCTGTTGGCGCCATTGGCACGCGCGAATGGGAAGCCAGAAACGGCCAGGGGGTCCATTTTACTAACAGAGGAGGAGAAGCAGATTTCAGCTGCTGCATGTAAAATTATTCAGAGCATCGGTACTTGTATATGCCCCCACCACACCGGTTACCCCCTCCTGTCCTCAAATTCCCCCTGCTGCGGGTTTTTTCTCTGCGTTCTCCTGCAGAAAAATGCAACATACCTGCAGTTTTCCACACCATCAAAAATAATGTGACAGGGAGGCCGCATGGGCCCTCTGGACCGGGTTGCAATTGCGACCCCTGACTATACCCCAGTGCCTGATTCTAGGTCTTTGCAGTTATTACTACACAACGCCTCTTCTAGTAGTGGACACCAGTGATCTGAAGTAGGCCTGCAGACCGGTCATTTTAGGGCCCCTTGTTGCCGCTGCTTGAAGTCTTCAGGACCCTTTGAGTACCCCTTTCATGTGCTCTTCTTACACCCAATGGGAAGTGTCCGTGGCACTAGGGAGCAACATGGGTGCACAAAGAGAGACTTTCCTACTGCAGTCCAGAAGAAAGAAGAATCAGGACACAGCTTGTCATGCGACTGCAATTTCAGGTAGGAAATTTCAACCCGGGGTTAAAGGAAAGAAAATTGCATAATGTATGGCTTGGCTAAAGCCTCGTACACACGGGACGACGATCGTACGTACGATCGTCTCAAATCGTATGTTGGATAATGTAACTTGCATACTGGCTGCACTACACGATCGTACGACCACAGAAGAACGTTCAGGTGCATGTAATTAGCATCCGGCCGTTCCTGACTTCTGAGCATGCGTGTTTTGCACAATACAACTTGTTGGAACAACTGCTCTGTACACACGATAGACCGGTCGTATGAGCACTTGTTGGTACGACCAAGTTTTCTAGTCTGCTCATACAACGCCCCTTGTACGACCGTCGTATGTTCGACTGTTCTAATCGCGCATACGAACGATCGTTAGTACGACCTGTTTCATACGATCGTCGTCCCGTGTGTACGAGGCTTCAGAGTCTTCTTTAGGCTCCTTGCACACGGGGCCACCTAGGAGCAGTGCTTCCCTTCTGCCCAGAAAGGACAAGTGCAGCATCCAACCCCGCTGCAGGCAGTGTGCCAAAGTCTTTGGCAGGCTGTGGCTGAATGCTGTACTTGCGCGGTACCGGTGTTTAGGGCCCCGTACGCTCAGGGATGGGGGTCAAGAAGACCAGGCAGATTTGTATTCCAAGCAAAAGATTTGCTTTAAGAGGCAGAGAAGTGCTTGTGTGGCATGTAAACTAGGTTGTGACCACATATGGGGGAAAACCCTAAATTGCGTAATCTCAGTTATGATGTCAGAAGCACCAATCACGCAACGGAACATTTGGGCCCATCTTTGGTTTTGGTCCATCACAAACTGCCCTTTGCAGAGTTTGTCTGGAATATGAGTTAAAGATGAACTCCCAGCAGATATACAGTAATACACAAGTATTGCAGTCCTGTATTCTGGATTCCAGGAAAAAAAAAAGTGAAGGCACACTATGAGTTAAGGCCAATGACGGGCATGACACCACCTGGGCTTAGATCTATTATTTATATCTGACAGCCATCACTGTAGGTCCGGGAGCCCAATGGTTTTCAGGGGTTGGGCTTGGCCCCTTAGTTCCAGTGAAGGGAACTCTTAAGGCATCGGCATTCCAAGACATTTTGGACAATTTCATGCTCCCAACTTTGTGGGAAGAGTTTGGGGATGGACCATTCCTGTTCCAACATGACTGCCATCACTGGAATGAAGGGTCCAAGCCCAACACCTGAAAAACAACCCCACACCATAATCCCCCCTCCACCAAATGATTTGGACCACTGCACAAAGCAAGGTCCATAAAGACATGGATGAACGAGTTTGGGGTGGAGGAACTTGACTGGCCTACACCCGATAGAACACCTTTGGGATGAATTAGAATGGAGACTGTGAGCCAGGCCTTCTCATCCAACATCAGTGCCTGACCTCACAAATGCTCTTCTGGAAGAACGGTCAAACATTCCCATAGACACTCCTAAACCTTGTGGACGGCCTTCCCAGAAGAGTTGAAGCTGTTATAGCTGCAAAGGGTGGGCCAACTCAACATTGAACCCTACGGACTAATACTGGGATGCATCAAGGCCCGTGGAGAGGAGGAAGGGCCAGAGTGGCGGTGGCTCGGTGTGCCGGACGATCGACATAGGTTTAGCTGCTAGTCTCCTTTTAGGAGTTAGGCTTAAACTTGGGCTAATTCAATGGAGCTCCGCTTTGTGGCAACTCTAATGCATACTGATGTAACCCATAAGCGTGTTGGAACACATTGGTGTTGGAACTTCTGTGTCTTCTATATGTTTTGTTATTGTCTACCTGAATATCTAAATAAAGATTATACAAAAAAAAACTGGGATGCCATTAAAGATCATGTGAGTGTAAAGGCAGGCGTCCCAATAATTTTGGCAATATAGTGTATACATGTGCATTTCGTAAAATTAGAATATCTTCAAAAAGTTAATGTATGTCAGTAATTAAATTAAAAAAGTCAAACTCGTATATTTTATATTGATGCGTTACACACAGTGATATATTTCATGCATTTCTTTTAATTTTGGTGATTATGGCTTACAGCTAGTGACAACCCAAAATTCAGTATCTCAGAAAATTACAATATTACATAAAACCAATTTAAAAAATTGGATTTTTTATACAGAGATGTTGGCTTACTGAAAAGTATGTCCATGTACAGTATAGTGTGCACTCAATGCGGCGTGGCATGGAGGCGATCAGCCAGTGGCACTGCTGAGGTGTTATGGAAGCCCAAGTGGCTTCGATAGCGGCCTTCAGCTCGTCTGCATTGTTGGGTTTGGTGTCTCTCATCTTCCTCTTGACAATACACCACAGCTTCTCTATGGTGTTTGCTGGCCAATCAAGCCCAGTGATCCCATGATCATGTGACCAGGTATTGGTAGTTTTGGCAGTGTGGGCGGTGCCAAGTCCTGCTGAAAATGAAATCAGCATCTCCATAAGGCTGGTCAGCAGAGGGAAGCATGAAGAGCTCTAGAATTTCCTACTAGAGGGCTGAGCCAAATTTGAACTTCATAAAACAAAGTAGACCAACACCAACAGACGACATGCCCCCCCCCAATCATCACGGACTGTGAAAAATGTTGCATTTCATTTGGAAATCAAGGTCCCAGAGTCTGGAGGAGGAGTGGAGAGGCACAGAATCCAAGTTGCATGAGGTCCGGTGTGAAGTTTCCACAGTCAGTGATGATTTGGGGAGCTGTGTCATCTGCTGGAGTTGGTCCACTGTGTTTTATCCAGGTCCAAAGTCAGCACAGCCCTCTAGCACAGGGTTTCTCAACCAGGGTTCCATGGAACCCTAGGGTTCCTCCAGAGGTTGCTAGGGGTTCCTTGAGCAATGGCCAATTTCTACCTCAGAAAAATTCCCAATGACATCATTGATCTTTTTAGCTATCTGTAAGGGGGTCATTCTTCCCAATGACCACAAGTGTAAGGAGCATTCTTCCCATTGACCATCACACTAATGTATCATGAGTTGTAGATTTTTAATTTTTAGCCGGGGTTCCCCGAGACCGGAGAATTATTTCAAGAGTTCCCCGTGTTGAAAAGGTTGGTCTAGCAGGCAATTCTAGAGCACCTCATGCTTCCCTCTACTGACCAACTTTATGGAGATGCTAATTTCATTTTCCAGCAGATCTTGGCACCGCCCACACTGCCAATGCCATGGTGCCCATGCTGACCTGTGTCCACAGCCAAATAGGCACGTGAGCATCAGAACTGGACCACGGAACAATGGAAGAAGGTGGCCTGGTCTGATGAATCATGTTTTCATTTCCATCATGCGGATGGCCATGTGCGTCACTTACCTGGGGAAGAGATTACACCAGGATGCAGTATGGGAAGACAAGTCAGAGGAGTCAGTGTGATGCTTTGGGCAAAATTCTGCTGGGAAACCTTGGCTCCTGCCATTGATGTAGATGTTACTTGGCACGTACGAAACCCACCTAAACATTGCTGACCAAGTACACCCCCCTTCATGGAAACGGTATTCCTTGACGGCAGTGGCCTCTCTTAGCAGGATAATGCTCCTTGCACACTGCAGAAATGGATTAAGCAACATGAGTTTAAGGTGCTGAGTTGGCCTCCTAATTCTCCAGATCTCAATTCAATTGAGAATCTGTGGGATGTGCTGGAAAAACAAGTCTGCTCCATTGAGGCTCCACCTCTCAACTTACAGCACCTCTTAGTGACAGCTTGGTGCCAGATATCATAGCATACCTTCAGCGGTCTAGAGCAGTCCATGCCTCCACGGGTCAGGGCTGTTTTGGAGGAAAAAAGGGGACCTACTCAATATTAGGTGGGTGGTCATAAAGTTATGACTGATCGTGGGTGCAGGTGGGACAGTGCAGCGTGTTTGCAAGATCATGCAGCTTGCGTGTTGGATGCTTCAGAGTTCCTTCTGACCTCGTCCTGAGCTTCTTTCCCATGCTATTGATATAATGTATTTAAGAAGAAAGGCAGTTCTAATGCATTCACACACACATCTGTACAAACCCTTTGGCTTGTAAAAGGCACATAGATGTAGTTTAGCTGTTTGCCTGAAGTAACTCCACTTTTGTTGAGAACAATGGAAGAAGGTGGTGCTATGCAGAGCTGGGGGGTTATATGCTGGAGTGAGGACGGCCCCTTGGGAGGGGTCAGCTTGCTTTTTTTCTATAGGAGTAGACTAGGCAAATAGAAAAAAAGCAAGCTGACTCCTCCCATTTGCCTAGTCTACTCCTATAGAAAAAAAGCAAGCTGACCCCTCCCAAGGGGCCGTCCTCACTCCAGCATATAACCCCCCAGCTCTGCATAGCACATCAGTTCGTAACAAGCCGTACAAACGCAACAGAGAGGGGTGGGTGCTGCGTCTGTCAATGAACTCAGAGAAAAGGATTTTACGGTAAGTTCTTAATAAAATCCCTTTTTCTCTTACGTTCACTGACAGACGCAGCCCTTCATTGACAAGTGGGGATGTCCCAAAGCAGTGTCACTCAAGAGGGGTGGGTAAACAATAACAACTGTACCCAACAGAATCCTCTCAGGAGGCGCCAGTCGGGCCTATACCGCCGCTTGCAATACTTTGCGGCCAAACGCAGCATCCGCGGATGCTGACACATCAACTTTGTAAATCTTAACAAAAGTGTGCACCGAGGCCCAAGTAGCCGCCTTGCACACCTGAGACACCGAAGCCTGGTGTCTGAAAGCCCAGGAAGTGCTTATCGCCCTGGTGGAATGAGCCGTGACTGGAAAAGGGGGTTCTTGACCCCGAACCGAATACACATGGGTCACGGTCTGTCTGATCCAACGGGAAACAGTAGCTGACGAGGCCGCCAACCCTTTGCGTGGGCCTTCTGTCAGTACAAACAAAGCATCAGACTTCCGAAAAGAAGCTGTGGCCGCCAAATACACCCGCAAAGCCCTCACGACATCCAGTGAGTGTAAGGCAATTTCCTTGGGATGAGACGGGTGCGGACACAATGAAGGAAGGACAATATCCTCATTAATATGAAAAGAGGAAACCACCTTCGGAAGAAAAGAAGGAGAAGGGCGCAGCACCGCCTTGTCCTTATGAAGGACCAAGTAGGGAGACCTACATGACAAGGCCGCCAATTCAGACACCCGCCTGGCGGATGTAATGGCCACCAAAAAAGCCACCTTTTGCGACAACAGTTGTAAGGGAATGTCCCTGATCTGTTCATAAGGCGGTTTCTGCAACACAGAAAGTACCAAATTCAAATCCCACGGCGCCAAAGGCGACCGTACCTGAGGAGCCGCATGGCGTACACCCTGTACAAATGTACGGATCAGAGAATGTGTCACCAGAGGACGCTGAAAAAGAATCGCAAGAGCCGAAATCTGACCCTTGAGAGTACTCAAGGCCAATTTATTGTCAAGGCCTTGCTGCAAGAAGGCCAGCACCCGAGATACAATGTAAGAGCGGGGGTTCCAACCCCCCCACCTCACACCAGGCAATATAGGCCCTCCAGGTGCGATGATAGATCTTGCGCGAAGTACACTTGCGCGCCATAAGCATGGTAAGGATCACGGAGTCAACGACACCCCTATCCCTCAACACCTGGGACTCAATAGCCAAGCCGACCAAGCCAGCAAGGGTAAAGCAGGGTGCAAGATGGGCCCCTGTGACAGCAGGTCTTCGCGCAGCGGAAGACACCAGGGAACATCTATCACCATCCGCACCACGTCGGCGTACCAAGGGCCACCAAGATTGCCCGGAATCCCCTCCGCTTCTACCCTGCGCAGTAGCCGCGGTAGAAGTTTGAGGGGGAGGGAAGGTGTACAGGAGCCAGTACCGACCCCAAGGCGCTACCAGCGCGTCCGTGGCGGCCGCCAACGGATCCCTTGTTCTGCACACGAATGTCTGCACCTTGTGATTGAACCTGAACGCCATTAGGTCCAAGTCTGGAGTGCCCCACTTGTGGCAAATCTGTAGGAACACCTCTGGATGTAGGGACCATTCCCCCCGATCCAGTGTCTGGCGACTGAGAAAGTCCGCCTGCCAGTTTTCCACACCCGGAATGTAAACGGCGGATATTGCCGGTACATGGAGTTCTGCCCATCTCAGAATAAGATTCGCTTCCGCAGCCGCGCTTCTTGTTCCGCCCTGATGGTTCACGTACACCACAGCCGTGGCGTTGTCAGACTGAACCCGAACCGGGAGGCCGCGCAGCCTTGCTGACCAGTGGGAGAGACAGAGCCTGATCGCCCTCAACTCCAGCACATTTATCGGGAGACGAGACTCCCGCGCCGACCATCGGCCCTGAGCAGACAACTGCCCCAGGACCCCTCCCCAGCCCGATAGGCTGGCATCCGTCGTGACTACCGACCAATTCAGGGGAAGAAACGACTTCCCCAACGTTAGGGCCGGAGCCCGAAGCCACCAGGTCAACGAACCCCTGGTCTGATGATCCAATTTGATCAGCTGGTCCAGGGACAACGGAGACTTGTCCCACCACAACAGGATCGCTCGCTGTAGGAGCCGCGTGGGACTCTGGGCGTAAGGTATCGCCTCGAAGGCCGAGACCATGAGCCCCAACACTCGCATACAGAATGGTAAGGAGGACCACTGGCGTGACAGCAGGGTTCGCACTGCTGCCTGCAGAGACAGCAACTTGGCCGGAGGTAAGAACACCTTCACTTGCCCCGTGTCCAAGATTAGGCCCAGATACTCCAGGCGACAGGACGGGGTCAACGTCGACTTCTGCAGATTGATCAGCCAGCCGAAGTCTCTCAAGGAGGCCATGGTGATAGCCACATTCTCCTCCAGGACCGAAGCGGACTCCGCTCGCAGGAGCAGGTCGTCGAAATATGCTACCACCGCAATGCCTCTCAGCCTCAATAGAGCCAGTACCGGAGCCAACAACTTGGTGAACACCCGGGGGGCTGAGGCCAGACCGAAAGGTAGTGCCGCAAACTGGTAACGTATATCCCCCACCGCAAAGAGCAGGTGCCGGGAGTAAATGGGGACATGGAGATACGCGTCCCTGATATCCAGAGACGCCATGAAGTCCCCTTGGTGCAGGGCGGCCACGACCGAGCGGACAGATTCCGTCCGGAATTTTTGCGCCCTCACAAAGTGATTTAGGGCTTTTAAGTCCAGAACTGGCCTGACTCCACCCTTTTTGGGCACCACAAAGAGGTTTGAATAAAAACGCAGAATCTTTCCAGAGGGGGAACCGGCACGATCACCCCCTGATCGGAAAGCGTCTGAACAGCCCCTAGGAGGGCTTCTCAACTCCCCTGCAGTAATCTCAAGTTCGATGGGAAGAACCTGTCTGGGGGTAGAGTGCTGAACTCTATCCTGTACCCGGAGGACACCACTTCCCGTATCCATCGGTCGGAGATGCGGGCAGTCCACCTGTCTGCGAACCCCAGAAGTCGGCCAACCCATTATGCGGAGGAGGACTTTTCCTCCGTCTTTTCGTTCTTGCGCTGCCAGGGACGCTTACCAGACCCCACGGCAGCTTTTCCGGGCCTTGATCCCTTGCCCGCTGCACCGGGCGCACGAAAAAAACGCTTCTGACCTGAAGCTGCAGGTGCCTGCTTACGGCGGAACTCCCGCCGCCTGGGTTCCGGCAGAAAAGTGCTCTCCCCCCCGGTGAAATCCTTAATGATCTCATCCAACTGTGCCCCAAAGAGCCGACCACCCTGAAAAGGGAGGTCCGTGAGTCCCTTTTTGGACACGTGGTCCCCCGACCAACAACGTAACCACAGCACCCGGCTGATGACTGCAAAAACAGACATCTTAGACAGCATGGGGAGCAGGTCTAAAGCTGTGTTACACAGGTACCGGAGACCCTGTAGCAGATGGTCAGCCCGCTGTGCCGCCTCAGGCGAAGATCCGCAGCCCCACTCGTTGCACAAAGCAGTCACACACTCAGTAAGGGACTGCGCCGCCATGGCCGACGCCAGAGCTGGTCTCATGGCCGCCCCCGCCACCAAGAACAGTGCCTTGGATACCGCCTGTGTCTGCTTGTCGGCCGGATCCCTAAAAGAGGGGGACCCCTCCAAGGGAATGGTCGTCGCCTTATTCAGGCGAGCCACCAGAGGGTCCACTGCGGGGGATGCCCACTTCTGCACAAAACTGTCCTCGAAAGGATATCGCACAGAGAAGCGTTTGGGCAATGAAAAGGAATTCTGCGGACGCTGCCATTCCTTATAGACAAGCTGATCAAAAGAATTGATCATAAGGGTATGCCACCGTCCGAGGGCTCCAGCTCACCATCCGAGAGCTCCACAGGGGTCCCTGTGACCACTGAGGCCCCTTCCGGTTCAGAATCCTCCCCCGAAGATGGGGGGGGGGACGCTTTTTGGACACCCCCTTAGCACAGCTCGGCACCCCCCGGGAAAAAAAGTCCCCCAATATGGACGTTAGTTGATCCAGAGGAACCAGCGCAACCTGCACTTCTGCCGCCCCCTCCGGGGAAGAACCTGCCAGTTCAGCCGCCATTGTGCCACCGGAAATCCTGCTAGGCCTATAGGCCATGACATCCCCACCAAGGAGCCCCACCACTGCCCACAGAGCAACCGGGAGAATGCCCAGGAGGACTGTGCCCACCGCCGCTGACACCCCAGAAAAGTCAGCTATACTTGCTGTTCAGATGCCCCTCAAGCGCTGCGTCCCAGTAGGAGTGCTGACCGCCGCTTGCCTTGCTGCCGCTGTGTCTGCATCACTCTCCAGAAGAGAAGAGGGAGAGAAACGGCGCTCACACGCGGTTTCTTCCAGGCAGACACACCAAAAATGGCCGCCAAGTGGCCACAGCATGCTCTATACAGGCCGCGACTACGGCAAAATGGCCACCAAGCATCCACTAGAGGCCAAAACAGCCCCCCAAATGGCCGCGGCTACGGCAAAATGGCAGCGGATAACCACATGGCAGTCTAGCGTGGCGGGGGGGACGGGAGGAGGAGATACAGTGACAAAAGTGGACCTGTCCCCGAACCCTCCACCGGACAGCAAAAAAGAAAATCCGCACATCGCCCAGCCCCCCCTTCCGCACCCCTGGAGGGGGGTCACTCACCAATCCGACAGGCGCAGCCGGTAGCCACTCAGTAGCAGACCTTCCTCCCATCCAATGGGGAGGGATGCTGCTGGCCAAACGCGCCCTTGGACGCGAGCGCAGCACGGTCACTGGACACAAGTGGGGGTCGCCCACTAGCCACCCGCACGGAACGGGTACGATGCGGCGGACCCCACTAAAGCTAAGGGTAGCTCGCATCGGTCGGCCGTGCTGGGGAGATTTCAGGATTCGAGATATCCTCTATGCCCCAGCCGGCTACTTGATAGCAGTCTTCATCAGATAGCTTGAGAAAAGCAAAAAAAGGAAGAAAAACTTGGGGAACCGCAGATCCCAGAAGGGAACCAGGTCTAACTCCTTGCACTAAGCATAATAAAACTGATATGCTATGCAGAGCAGGGGGGTTATATGCTGGAGTGAGGACGGCCCCCTGGGAGGGGTCAGCTTGCTTTTTTTCTATTTGCCTAGTCTACTCCTGGTAGGATGTGCATATAACCCCACTTGTCAATGAAGGGCTGCGTCTGTCAGTGAACGTAGGAGAAAACTGCATTTTCATTGAAATTTCAATACAACGGTTTTAATAGCCATAATGCAATGAACCAGCGAGGGGGAAAATAAAAAAAACATTCAAAGACTTTTTCGCGTTTAAAATAATTTTCTTCAATAAAATGAAAATATAGATTTTATTCTGAAATATATATTCCTGTACATTGCATATACTGTATGGAGCTGATTGTAATGCAATTGCTGCCTTTTGCTGGAAGATTCTTCTTGCAGCTTTGATCTTCAGTACTTATTTATCCAAGTCATGGACGATACGGAACGACCTCCTATAAAGCGGTATTAACACCAAAACACCATGTTGCAGCTTACCAATCATTAGATGTGGTGGCTGCTTTCGTTTTGGAACCTGGCCAGTAACACACCTGCTGCATTAGAACGCCCCCACTCTGGATGAAGGAGCACACGGGGAACAGCAGACAGCAGCATTTACATTCTGGCGGGGGGAGGGGAGTGTTAGATGTACTAGCAGATTTAAATACACTAACAAATTGAAGCCAAACTCCAGCTCACACTTTATAAGCAATTACAGTGACCATTTTTTTTCCTTTTGGGATAAAGGTTTTATATAAATAAATAAAAGCTGACTATTGTAAGCACTCCTGTCAGTGGTCAATGGTTTGTCACATCTGCAGGACAGCTTGTTCTTTAAAAAAAAAAACACACTTACTGGCCTGATCACCAAAGCCTAAAAAAAAAAGAAAACGAATGCCCAGCCATCACATCTGAGAAGAATTGGTAAGCTGCAATATAATAAATGTTTGCTTTTGGGTGTAATACTGAAGTGTCCACCCAGAATCTGAAACAGCAGTTTTGGGTGGATGGCCAGAGACTCAGTTACCCTCTGTCTGCTTTCACCTCTAGGGGGCGCTGCCAGAGTTCCTGACTCGTTCCCCCTGCCACTGATATGAGAGAAAGTCTTGCTTGCCCTATTCCAGTCCTTGTAATATAAAAGGAGGATGCAATGGTGGGAGTGAGACGCTGGGGATGATCTACTAAAACCGGAGAATTCAGAGTCTGGTGCAGCTGTGCATGGCAGCCAATCAGCTTGTAACCTCAGCTTGTCCAATTAACCACTTAAGGACCGCCCCATAGCCGATATACTGCTACAGGGTGGCCCTCCTCTGCAGAATCACACACACACACACACACATATATTATATATATATATATATATGTGTGTGTGTGTGTGATTCTGCACTTCCGCCTACAGGGGGCGCCGCTTCTGCTGTGATTACTCACAGCAAAAGCCGATCTGCAGGTGCTGGGCAACGGATGTCCGCCGACACCGGCGATCATTCGGCAGAGACTCAGAACGGTGCTCTGCTTATGTAAATAATACAGAGCTCCGCTCCGATAGGGGGAAGGAAGTGATGAATTCTGTGTCCCTTCAAAGCAGGGAATAAAATCCATCACTTCCCTTACTAAAAGCACCACACACAGTACATAAAAACACTGGTTAGGCACACATTTAACCCTTTGATCGCCCTAGATGTTAACCCCTTCCCAGTCAGTGTCATTAGTACAGGGACAGTGCATATTTTAAGCACTGATCACTGTATTAGTGTCACTAGTCATGTGCGGTTTGCTTCGTTCTGATGTATCCGAATTACAATAGTAATGAATGTACACAAATCTGAAATAATGAAACGAAAATTTTGGACGAAATTCAAATCGTATTTCAGAAGAGAATAAAAAATAAAAGAATAGAATATAATAAAATAGAAAATATAACCATCTTCTGAAATTTGAATTTCAAATAGAATAGAAAAAAAAAATAGAATAGAAAGAATATAACAATAGAACAATCTTCCAAAATTTGAATAGAATAAATTTGAATTTGAATAGAAAATAATAGAATAGAAAAAACAATAGAATAGAAAGAATATAACCATCTTCCAAAATGTAAATTCCATATCTAATAAATTTGATTTCAAATGCAATACAAAAAATTTGAATTGATCCGAACTCAAATACAACAAATTCCAAAAATGAATCAAATTAATTCATGTGAATAACGAATCAAAACTAAACAAATTTGTTTAGTGTCACTGGTTCCCCACAAAGTGTCAAAAGTGCCAGTTAGTGTCCGACTGTGCGCCGCAATATCACAGTCCCGCTATAGGTCGCTGATCACCGCCATTACTAGTATAAAAACGTTTTTTGTAAAAAATTCCAGTATATTTCCCATGGTTTGTAGACACTTATTGGGATTTTCTTAACCAAAAATATGTAGCAGAATACATATCGGCCTAAACTGATGAAGAAATTAGATTTTTTTAAAAACATTTTTTATTGGATGTTTTATAGCAGAAAGTAAAAAATGTTTGTTTTTTTCTTTTACATTGTCGCTCTTTTTTTTTTGTTTATAGCGCGAAACAATTAAAAACCGCAGAGTTGATCAAATACCACCAAAAGAATGCTCTATTTGTGGGGAAAAAAGGAAGCCAATTTTATTTGGGTAAAACGTCGCACGACCGCGCAATCGTCAGTTAAAATAGCGCAGTGCCGTATTGGCCTGGTCATGAAGGGGGGTAAACCTTCCCGAGGTCAAGCGGCTAAGCGTTGGCAATAAAACCTAGAAGCGGATTGGTTTCTATGCAGAGCTGCACCTGATTTTGCACCCTCCAGTTTTAGTAAATGACCCCCCACTATAACAGTGGCCATGGCACATGGACTGAGCTGCATTATATGGCCAAAAGTCTGTGCACACCTGAACTTCACCATCTATTTTGCGCTTGCTGGACCCATTACAAAACCATGGGCATGAATATGGAATTGCCTGCCCTCCTTTCATTCCCAACTTCATCCCTTTCGCTGCCAAGGCTGTTTTCGTTTTTTTTTTTTGCACACATTTAAAGAAAAAAAAAATTGGGGAAAAAGGGGGGGGGGAGTGGTTGGGTGTAACTAATTTTTACACTTTTTTACTAAAATCTTTATTTTCATCAC
>BLSH010067557.1:45927-56606 GCA_018402905.1 Glandirana rugosa | reverse complement strand
TCTGTGCTCAGCAGGGTTGAGGTCGGGACTCTGTGCTCAGCAGGGTTGAGGTCGGGACTCTGTGCTCAGCAGGGTTGAGGTCGGGACTCTGTGCTCAGCAGGGTTGAGGTCGGGGCTGTGTGCTCAGCAGGGTTGAGGTCGGGGCTCTGTGCTCAGCAGGGTTGAGGTCGGGGCTCTGTGCTCAGCAGGGTTGAGAACAGGGCTCTGTGCAGGCCACTTCTTCCATACCAAACTTATTAGGCCATGTCTTGTTTTGTGCAAAGGGCACAGTCATGTTGTAACAGAAAAGGGTCTTCCCCAAACTGTCACCACAAGGTTTGATGGGTACAACGGTCTAAACTCTGCTTGCATGGTGTAGCACTAACCGTACCCTGCACTAAAATTGCCTGAACTCAATAATTTGGAGGGAAGTCCACTTACATTTGCCCATATAGTGAAACTCAGGTGGGAGATGTTGCTGCCACAGAGATAAAATCCGTGCTTCAACTCTCCACTACCCCCCCGCCCCCCCCAACATCTGAGTCCGTTTTGTGCATAATTAACCAAAAATGTAAAACTCCTTTCCACTAAATTCCAATCAGAATGTTCTAAAAAGTACCGCTTCTGACTGAAGCCGTTAATAAAATATTAAAATAAACTTATCGTTAAATAATAAAAAAAAAGCATAAACCACTCTACTATAGTTTGAAGAAAGGAAGAAGGGTTTCCTACACTTCACCCCTTCTCCTGGGGGTGACACAGGACTAAGAGAGGTCTACATGGAGGTCCACTCTAGGAGATGACAGAACCAGGCCCGGCCACTATCAGTGCAGACTGTTGATGTGCAATGTATAGAAGGCCCAGGGCTCTGGAATATAGATCACCCCGGGGTATTTCTTGCGCAATATCTTATCATTCCATAGCCACACGATCCAAACCGCGATGAGGACCAAAGTGGCTGAAAAGGAGAGCAGTAAGAAGAGGCCGTTACTGTCCAGACGAAAGCCCTTCCGCTTCTGGTGCAGGATGAGGGCCAGCATTGCAAAGAAGGTGAAGATGAAGATGATGAAGATCTGGCCCTCCGTCACCAGGTACCTGCAAGACAAGCAAGTGAAACAGAACAGAATAAATGCAATACACGGCCAAAAGGACATCTCACCATCACACCCACTTATAGGGATTAAAAGTATGTGGGCTCCCCTCAAAATGATTGAGTTCAGGTGTTCCCAGTGAATGGTACTGTTAATGCTACAGCATATGGAGACATTTTAGGCTTCATTCACACGGGTGTACCGATCTGTACGCCCGTGCAAAGGGCGCCACCTTTAGCCGTGCATGCCCTGCAGGCGGTCTGATGAATTCAATGACAGGCTGCCAGTTGGACAGACCTCCTTATGCATCCTGGAGGGTACATCCATGCGGATTTGATGCATGCATCAAAACTCAGTCTATCTGCTTCCTGATTCATGTCTTTATGGACGTTGCTTTGTGTTCAATCGGGTTGAGGAAGCATGGCTAAGGGGGGGTGGGGGGGTGACGCCTGTGTGCCCCTAATGGACAGGCCGCCACTAGTCTCCGCTCTAATTAATCCCAAAGGTGTTCTATCAGGTTGAGGTCAGGACTCTGTGCAGGCCAGTCAAGTTCCTCCACCCCAAACTCTATCATCCATGTCTTTATGGACCTTGCTTTGTGCACTGGTCCAAATCATTTGGAGGGGGGATTGGGGTGTGGGGTTGTTTCTCAGGGGTTGGGCTTGGCCCCTTAGTTCCAGTGAAGGGAACTCTTAAGGCGTCAGCACACCAAGACATTTTGGACAATTTCATGCTCCCAACTTTGTGGGAAGAGTTTGGGGATGGCCCCTTCCTGTTCCAACATGACTGCATGGATGAGCGAGTTTGGCGTGGAGGAACTTGACTGGCCTGCACAGAGTCCTGACCTCAACCCGATAGAACACCTTTGGGATGAATTAGAGCGGAGACAAGTGGCGGCCCGTCCATTGGGGGCGCAAGGGCGTCACACCCCCTCCCCCCCATCCATGCTTCCGGACCCCTGATCTACATATCAGGGCGTCGGACTATGGATTCCAATGGGGGGGGGGGGGTTTGGGAGTGCTTTTTTGAAGCACCTGATTAGACCCTAAGGCTCTAATAGGCTTCAAAAAGGATGGGGTCGGGGCGCCACCCTGTTGTGTGACCATAGCGAATTAATTTTCTCTATTTTCACACTAAAGTTCCTTCCTGACAATCAGGAGGCAGGTCATGAGACCTGTTTCCCAATTGGCCAAAGGGTCAGGCGAACCTATTGGATGCCTAGCACTTTGGTGGAATAGGGGACACATGGCTGAGAGGATACACAGGGAGCCGCCAGTGCCTACATTCCAGGAGGAGGAGAGCCAAGCCACACAAGCGGGTAAGTGCTGCCAGACTGCCTGCGTGTCGGGGGACTGCTGACAGTGTCGCGCCACCCGGCGGCGGGGGGTGCTGTGTCAGTGCTGGGGGGGGGGGGGGGTTTGGGCGTGCGGGCGTGCTGCCTCCCCAAAAGAAGAACCCAGCAGACACCACTGGCGGAGACTGTGAGCCAGGCCTTCTCGTCCAACATCAGTGCCTGACCTCACAAACGCTCTTCTGGAAGAATGGTCAAACATTCCCATAGACACTCCTAAACCTTGTGGACAGCCTTCCCAGAAGAGTTGAAGCTGTTATAGCTGCAAAGGGAGGGCCAACTCAATATTGAACCCTACAGACTAAGACTGGGATGCCATTAAAGTTAATGTGTGTAAAGGCAGGCGTCCCAATACTTTTGACAATATAATGTATTTTACATGCGAAGAATACACCACACCTACCAGTAATACAGACTGCTGGGGCCCAGCAATGACCAGGCGGACAGCGGCATTCTGCTTTCACCTCTCACTGTTGTGAAACAGCCGGAGAAATAGATGAACAGGATAAGGAAAAATGGAATGTACCTAGAATGAAGGAAACACAGATAGTTCAGTGATGAAAACAGAATAGTTATCAAGTGACCCCTTTCACACCAGCGACCCGATGGGGTCCGCCTGTCCATTTTTCAGACGGACCCGATTGGACCACCCATTGTTTTCTATGGGGCGGCCGATGTCTGCGGACCCCCACTGGCATACGATCCGGTCCACTAAAAAAAACAGACGGATGGCGATACATTCAGGGAGAAGAGCTGCAGACACGCACAGTGCTGGATCAAATGGGAGGCTCAGGTAAGTAAAGGGGGGGGGGGTCATGCTGATGCTGAAACATTTCTTTTACCTTAATGCAAGGAATGCAGTAAGGTAAAAAATGTTTAGGCTTTAGGACCACTTTAACCGTTTGCTTACCGGGCGCTTAAACCCCCCTCCTGCCCAGCCCAATTTTCAGCTTTCAGCGCTGTCACACTTTGAATGACAATTGCGCGGTCGTGTAACAAAAAACAAAAACGGTTTTATAATTGGTATAAAATTTTGATAACAAGTAATTTTTCTCCATTGATGTGCACTAATGAGGCAGCACTGATTGACACTAATAGGTTGCACTGATGGGCACTAAGGTGGCACTGATGAGGTGGCACTGATGGGCAGCACCGATACGTGGCACTGATGATGAGACACTGATGGCCACTGGTTGGCAGCACTGATGGGAATTGATAGGTGGCACTGGTGGGCATTGATAGGTTGCACTGGTGTGCACAGATAGGTGGCACTGGAGGGCACTGCATAGCAGCAGTGCCTTTCCATTTGTGGGACCGATGTCCCTCTCGATGTGGCCGGTGATCGGCTTTTTTTCCCCTCGCGCTGTCAGCGTGAGGGAAAAAAAAAAAGCAGATTACCGATCTCTTGTTTACGTCACATGATCAGCTGTCATTGGCTGACAGCTGATCACGTGGTAGGGGCCGGGACCGACCCCTTACACTGATCTGTGATCAGCCGAGTCTCAATGACTTTGTGACCACAGAGTGCGCCGCGCACACCTCGCAGGGGCGCACAGGCAGCTCGTGCATGGGAGGACATCCATGGACGCCCTCCCAGCAATTCAGATCCGCACTGTAGCCGTCTTTTGGCTATAGCGCGGATCTGTAGAGGTTAAGTTTTTAAGATCTCCTCTCTTTTTCTACGGTTTAAGGCTTCCTTCTCATGAGCGTACAAGTGGGGGGAGGGCTGCGTTTGCTCTCACGGGGACACGTCTGTCCGCCGCTCTCCTCTTCCAGGCTGACAACTACAGCAGGAGGGGCCAAGAACTCCCACTGACGTCAGTCAGGAGGAGTGCGGCTGGCAGTCACGTGAGCGCCGGGAGACGCTCTGAAATAAGGCAGAAATCTGCATCTTTATTTAGTACATACACTGGGGTAGATGTCGGTATCTAACAGAGGTTATTGTAAGATCATAACCGTTTTTATAGCAGCAGAAAGGGGAGGGGAGCAGAGCGGAACCGGCACAAGCTGACAGGCAGGGAGGGGAGGGGAGCGGCACCGGCACAAGCTGACAGACAGGGAGGGGAGGGGAGCAGCACCGGCACAAGCTGACAGGCAGGGAGGGGAGGGGAGCGGCACTGGCACAAGCTGACAGGCAGGCAGGGAGGGGAGGGAAGAGGACGACAGAGGAGAGCTGCGGGTGATGGAGGTACGTAAACTGACTATGATGTCAGGGCTCAACAGCCATGATAATTGTGGTCAGTTTACAAGGGGGGAGGGCAGAACCAGGCAGGATCAGCCAGGGATTTTTTTTTTAAATCAGATCATTTTTATTGAAAAAACAAAACCATTTTGCTTACTCCAGGTTACACAGTCTGGTGAAGGCTTGGGCATATCAGTTATCACAATGGATTGTTGTCATATGCAGTATAGTTACATAGTATATAACGCCATGGTAAATACCTAGAGCAGAAAAAAAATATATATATTTTTTTCTTTTACACTAATAGATGTGGCTCTCAGTATGTTAAAGCGGAGTTCCACCCAAAAGTGGAACTTCCGCTTTAAGTGTAGGCGACCCCCTGACATTCCACAATTGGCATGCCATTTTTTTTTACAAGGTCCACTTCCTCTCTGGTGCTGCGGAGCTGGAAGGAAGTTCACCTCCCCCCCGCCCCGGCGATCTTCTGGGACACGTCACAGGTCCCAGAGGATACGCCGGCTATTCGTAGCGCCACTCACACATATGCAGTGCGCGCCCGGCTTTCAAGCCAAAGCCGGGTGCCCACACTTGTGATGCCGAGGGGTGGGGGAGAAGAGCGAGCCCTCGGGAGACCGCATCGCTGGAGCGAGGGACAGGTGAGTGTCCGATTATTAAAAGTCAGCAGCTACACTTTCTGTAGCTGCTGACTTTTAACTGGGTGGAACTCCACTGCCCATACACTAGACGAAAAATCGGCCGAACATCGATCATTTGGACAGTTTGTTCGTTTTTCGGCCAGTTAATCGGCACAAATCAGTAATCAGCTGGGACGCTTTTGAGCCAAAAAAAAAATGAAGAAGGACAAGTTTGGAAATTTTCACCCGAACGATAAATCGAAAGATTAATGTGTTTCCCGCTCAAACTTTTTGCACTAGGTATATGTGAAAAAAAATGAACAAAAAACTGATTAATGTATGTCCATTGAACGATTTATCGGTCATTACGTGATGGCGCTATCGTTTGCTCTCACAGCCGATTGTTCGTTTTTCAAAATGGGTTCGGCCTATTTTTCGTATAGTGTATGGCCAGCATTAGTTTGCGTAAAACCATAGCTTGTGTACCTTTACTAAATTCTATTTTCCAGCGCCACTCCCCAAACCTATACAGGTCCATCGAGTGACACTGGATCCCCGGTACCCCTAAAAACCCATGGGGTGGGCATTTCAGAACTTAGAAGTGCACCGAATGGGTTGAGACTTAAAGCGGTTGTATACCCATTTTTGTCATTTTTACCTACAGGTAAGCCTATAATAAGGCTAGAGCTGCACGATTCTGGCCAAAATGAGAATCACAATTTTTTTGCTTACAATAAAGATCACGATTCTCGTGGCGTAACATCTCACATATACAAAAAAATTGGGCTAACAGCACTGTTTAGGTTTTTTTTCTTTTGAAAGTGTAATTTTTCCCAAAAAATAGCGTTTGAAAGACCGCTGTGCAAATACCGTGTGACATAAAATATTGCAACAACCGCCATCTTATTCTCTAGGGTCTCTGCTAAAAAAAAATATATATATATAATGTTTGGGGGTTCCAAGTAATTTTCTAGCAGAAAATACTGGATTTTTACTTGTAAGCAACAAATGTCAGAAAAGATTTAAACTATGGTAAACTCTTTTATACACCGGAGTTCAACCCTTTGATCATTTGAAACATAATATCTTTTATCAACAATGACCTCAGACTTGGCAGTCTGCCCAGATAGGAGAGACTCAAGTCGCTCCGACTTAGAAAAAGATTCCTGGGGAGACTTCAGGCGACTTGCATTGACTTCTATTACAGTCAAGTCGCTCTGAGTCGCCCCACAAGTCGGACATTAATTGCACTGAAAACCGCGGTAATGCCTGATGGTGATTGCAGGGGGGGGTGAATCGAGATCGCGATTTTAATACAATTAATTGTGCAGCTCAGTGGCAGCCCGCCCATAAGGGTGCCCGGGCGCCGCCGCCCCCCCCCCGCTCAAACAAAAAAAGTTTGTTTAAATTAGCATAGTGCACTGTGTTCGGGCGCCGGACGCAGTGCACTATGGGAAGCGTGACGTCGTTGCAATCACATGACTGCCGGCGCCACGCTTGAATGGCAGGGGTTAATCCTGCCTTGAGGCGCTTTGCTCTGCTCCTCAAGCTGCCTATTGGTGGCTGGTACTGTCAATCAATCACCGCCATCCAATAGACGACGGTGATTGATCTGGAGGAGCCTTGGTGTCACTTCCGCCGGCCATGGAGACTGGAGAGAGAAGGCTCCATGCTCCAGGCTTCAGCACACTCACCTGCAAGCGCTGTCTCTGCGGGGATCGGGCCGCCGCAAACCTCTATCTGGTGACTGTATTACACTATCTGGGACCCTGTATGTGCAATGCTCTGCTGGAGTTTCCTATGAATTACTATGTGCAATGCTCTGCTGGAGTTTCCTATGAATTACTATGTGCAATGCTCTGCTGGAGTTTCCTATGAATTACTATGTTCAATATTCTGCATGGAGTTTGGGGCCCTGTATACCCTATCTGGGACCCTGTATACCCTACCTGGGACCCTGTATACCCTATCTGGGACCCTGTATACCCTACCTGGGACCCTGTATACCCTACCTGGGACCCTGTATACCCTATCTGGGACCCTGTATACCCTACCTGGGACTCTGTATACTGCTATATGGTGACTCTGTATACTGCTATATGGTGACTCTGTATACTGCTATCTGGTGACTCTGTATACTCCTAACTGGTGATGCTATATACCACTATCTGGTGATGCTGGGCTATATACTCCTGACAAAAGGGTGGAAACTATAAGGGGTGGGGCTTATGAGAAGTGGGAGGGGCCAAAAAGGAAGGTCGGGGTCTGGCGTCCCCCCATCCTAAAATTTCACCAGCCGCCACCGGTGCAGCTCTAAATAAGGCTTACCTGTAGGTGAAATGTATATTCCCCCTGCAAGCAGATGCTGACATCACGGCGCATACGCCGGACCTTGCCGGAAAAAAAGCTCCTGCGCGCATGCGTGGGAGTGACGTCTCGCGGGTCCGGCCACTAACCGCGCCGGAGCCGTGAACCCGGAAGAAAGCCCCGAGGAAAGATGTCAGCTCCCTCTGCGGGGACCGAGCAGCCCAGTCGGATCTTCGTTCTAAGGCAAGTATTTCAGAATGAGCTAGTATGCGATGCATGGTATGCGGTGCATACTAGCTCATTATGCCTTTGCCTTACAGGTTTTTTTTTAGTTGGGTATACAACCACTTTAAAAGGAAAAACAAAAACAAAAAACAAAAAAAACAAAAACAGTTGCAAGTCAGAGTACCAAGTTATCAGATGTCGTGCTCAGAGATTGTAGATAGATTATACAGGGGGCCTAATTACACAGCACAAGCACTGTGTCGTTATTCATGCTTTAAGAGAACAGGACCCTTTTTTTTTTTTTGGGTTACAAACACTTTAAGTACCCCTGCATGAAAGAGGCCCAACACCCACAACTGAAAAGACTGTTCCAGAACCTAAGTGGTTGGCACTTCTGCCTAGCGGCACTAGGGTCACCAATTTGAATCCCAAGACGCTACCTGCCTGGAGTTTGCATGTTCTCCCTGCGCAGGTTTCCTCCAGGTACTCCGGTTTCCTCCCACACTCCAAAGACATGCTGCCAGGTTAACCACTTCAGCCCCGGAAGGATTTCCCACTGTAGGACCAGAGCACTTTTTGCGATTCGGCGCTGCGTCGCTTTAACCACTTGCCGACCGGCGGCTGACGGCGACAAAGTGTCTCGATATCGCAAACTGCCGTCATAGGACGGCGGCTGCGACATCACTCACTGTGTTCGGGGCAGGGAGCGGGTGTGGCGGACTCGATCGCCACCGGCTACCCGCGATGCCCCCGCGGCAGTGAAAGAACGGAGGTCGGTGTATGTAAACACGGATCTCCATTCTGTTGAAGGGGGAAGGGCGATGATCACAGCCTTCCTCTATATGGAAGCCGTGATCACCTCCTTCCCCCAGTCAGGGCAGCCCCCATACAGTTAGAACACGCCCAGGGAACACAGTTAACCCTTAGACCGCCCCCTGCAGGTTAACCCCTTCACTGCCAATGCCATTTACACAGTAATCAGTGCATTTTTATAGCACTGATCGCTGTATAAATGTCATTGTTCCCAAAAAAGTGTCAAAATGGTCCAACATGTCCGCCGTAATATCGCAGTACCGCTAAAAAACTCAGATCGCCGCCATTACTAGTAAAAAATAAATAAATAAATAAAAACCCCAGAAATGAATTCTCATCATCCGTAAACGCGGCAACTTTTGCGCAAACCAATCAATAAACGCCGATTGCGATTTTCTTTACCAAAAATATGAGGAAGAATATAAATCGGCCAAGACCGATGGAAAAAAATGTTTTTTTATATATTTTTTTTGGATTTGTATTTTAGCAAAAAGTAAGAAATTTGTTTTTTTTTTTGCAAAATTGTCGCTCTTCTTTTGTTTATAGCGGCGATCAGAAATGACGCAGAGGGGATCAAATACCACCAAAAGAAAGCTCTATTTGTGGGAAAAAAAGGACGCAAATATTGTTTGGGTACAACGTCACATGACTGCGCAATTGTCAGTTAAAGCGACGAATCGCAAAAAGGGCTCTAGTCCTAAAGTGTGAAATCCTTCTGGGGCTGAAGTGGTTAACTGACAATTGCGCGGTCGTGCGACGTTGTACCCAAACGAAATTTGCGTCCTTTTTTCCCCACAAATAAAGCTTGGTGACATTTGATCCCCTCTGCGTCATTTCTGATCGCCGCTATAAACAAAAAAAGAGGGACAATTTTGCAAAAAAAAAAAAATATATATATATTTCTTACTTTTTGCTATAATACATATCAAAAAAAAATATATAAAAAAGCTAATTTTTTCATCAGCGTTGGCTGATTTATATTCTTCCTCATATCTGTGGTAAAAAAAAATCACAATCAGCGTTTATTGATTGGTTTGCGCAAAAGTTGCCGTGTTTACAAACCATAAGAATTCATTTCTGGCGTTTTTATGTTTTTTTTTTACTAGTAATGGCGGCGATCTCCAATTTTTTTTTCAATTATGAGTTTATTAACTTCCGGCAGGAGTAATACAAAACACATAGAAATAGAGCTTTGGGGGTACAGAAAAAATTCTGATGACAGTTAACAGAGTTCATGTGCTTCAAATATCAACATTAGCATGCTGTTGACGTGAACGTAATCTCTTTATTACCATTGTCATATCAGTGACTACCGCCATATCTCTAAGTACCTCCGACTCTCCCTTAAATGTATGACTGAGTCAGTTTAAGGGCTCCTGCCCTAGGTTCATTTCAAATATCAAACAACAAAATCCAAGATGTAGTAGAGATAGGAGAGGAAACAAACAAACAGAAATAGAAAAAGAAAAGGAAGGGGAAGGGGAAGAAGGTCTCACGGGAGGGCGATGGGGGTCACCGCGGTGTTTAAAATTAGAGGCAAATATTTGTTTGAGATGAATGCGCAGAAATTAGGGTTTTGCCCTCATCAGACAATAGAAACATGTTCCATAGCCCCCATGTTTTGTTGTATAGTTCTCTCTTATGCTGATGTGAGAGAACCAAGTCCTCCATCTTGTTTATGTTTTCCACTTTGCTCACCCACATCGGAATAGATGGGGGCTGGTCTTTTTTCCAAAGGAGGGGGATGCAAGCCTTGGCCGCATTTAGAAGGTGTCGAATAATCGATTTTTTGTAAGTCTTCAGGGGAATGGTTGTCACATGAAGAAGGAAGAATGCAGGATCATTTGGGATCTGATAATCTGTAAATTTCTGGGTTATTGCTGAACCAAGAGAGTGTAGTCGTATTCTCTCTTGATATGTTGTTTTGTACCCCCGATACCTTGTACAAAGATAACAGACTACTCCCGTTTTGGGATTAAAGACGCGTAAGTAGAGTTTGTTTATAAACGGAGATTAAAATTTGTGGCGCCACTGGGGGTAGCGGGAGGGCACTCTGGAAGAAGGGGAAGGGGAAGGAAAAGAAAAAGATAAAGACA
>BLSH010067557.1:28092-38608 GCA_018402905.1 Glandirana rugosa | reverse complement strand
ACTCTGTGTTCTAGTGCCGCCACTGAAGTCTCACCCGCGGTCAGCCTATCAGTCAGGGTAGACATCTCTTGCCGGACGCCACAGATCTCCTTCCTGTGATTTTCTTCCACTCTGCTAATAAGCGCCGCTATGTCCGCCTTAGTAGGCAGCGCCGACAGCAGTGCCCTCAGCTCCGCATCTGCTCGTAGTGTTAGAGGCTGACTGGGTGTTTGTGTCGGATCAGCACGGAACAGCGCTGGAGTATCCGAGCAGGTCTCCGAGGAGTGGGATGGAGCCGGGGATGTCGGCGGGTTATCAATCTCCGGAGCTTCGGATCGGGAGCGGCGTGGGTCCGCCATCTTGGTGGAAGGGGAGACTTCCGAGGTACCCGCGAAATACTGGAGTAGTTCCCCACTTATTCTTGCCGCCTTGGTGGTCTTCTTATGAGTCTGTGTCTTCCGCTTTTTTGCTGACAGCATAATTCCAGAATTTATGATGATATTAGCCGAGGAAGGCAGGGGCCCGGCCGGAGCTCTCAGCAAACGTGTCTTCACACGGCCATGTCCAGACCACGCCCCCGATCTCCAATTTTTATCGGGACTGTAATATTGGGGCGGGCATGTTGGACATTTTTGACACTTTTTTGGGAGCAATGACATTTATACAGCGATCAGAAATTTAAATGTCCACGGATTACTGTATAAATGTTATTGGCAGTGAAGGGGTTAACCTGCAGGGGGAGATCTAGGGGGTAACTGTGTTCCCTAGGCGTTCTAACTGTGAGGGGGCGGGGCTGCCAGGGGCACCAGAGATATAACTGACCCCAGTGACAGGTATCAGTAGATCTCTTACATGCCGCCAGACAGAGCGGGGAAACCGCAGTGCTTACATCAGCGATTCCCCGTTCTTTGTCTCTGGTAGGCAATCGCAGCTCACCGGCAAAGATCGAGTCCGACCGACCCGCGGCCACACTCCTGCAGAGTGTGGCGGGTACAAGAGCGGGCCGATGACAGCACGCTCCTGCCCGCAACAGTGCACGCGCGAGCCGCCGTTTATAGACAGCGATTCGAGGGACGGTGCCACTCTGCAGCACCCGGTCGGGAAGCGGTTAATTAGATCCTGTATAAATTGGCCCTAGTATATAAATGTGAGTTAGGGACCTTAGATTGTAAGCTCCTGGGGGTAGGGACTGATGTGAATGTACAATGTATATGTAAAGCGCTGCGTAAATTGGTGGCGCTATATAACAAAAAGTCCAGCAGCCCGATAAATTTTACTTGTTTGTCAAATACTTCAATCAGCATTAAGTGTTTGTGTTGGGTAACCGATTTCAAGTGTTTGGAAAGCCGCCTTTAATCGTTTTAAGAGCAATGGTGTAATTGTGGAGTAACGTCGATCGGCATTTCCTTTAGTGTTTCATTCGCAATCCTTTGAAAAATTCATCACCTTCATACACGTCACACCTATAACAAATGCTTCTTAACCACTTCAGCCCCGGAAGGATTTCCCCCTTTAGGACCAGGGTACTTTTTTGCAATTCGGCGCTGCGTCGCTTTAACTGACAATTGCGCAGTCGTGCGACGTTGTACCCAAACAAAATTTGCGCCCTTTTTTTCTCACAAATAGAGCTTTCTTTTGGTGGTATTTGATCCCATCTGCGTCATTTGTGATCACCGCTATAAAAAAAAAAAAAAAAGAGCGACAATTTTGCAAAAAAACAAAATGTCTTTTTGCTAAAATACAAATCTAAACAAAAAAAAAAAAAAAAAAATATATATATATATATAAAAAAAAAAATGTTTTCATCGGTTTTGGCCGATTTATATTCCTTTCTCATATTTAAAAAAAAAAATCGCAATCGGCGTTTATCGATTGGTTTGCGCAAAAGTTGCAGCGTTTACAAAATGATGAGTATTCATTTATGGGGCATTTATTTATTTATTTTCACTAGTAATGGCGGCTATCTGTGATTTTTAGCGGTACTGCGATATTGGGGCGGACATGTCGGACCATTTTGACACTTTTTTGGGACCAGTGGCATTTATACAGCGATCAGTGCTATGAAAATGCACTGATTACTGTGTAAATGCCATTGACAGTGAAGGGGTTAACCTGGAGGGGGCGCTCTAAGGGTTAACTGTGTTTCCTCAGTGTCTTCTAACTGTATGGGGGCTGGGCTGGCAGGGGGAGGGGAGTGATCACGGCTCCCATATACATGAAGCCTGCGATCACAGCCCTTCCCCCCTCTGTCAGAACGGAGATCCGTGTTTACTTACCTGGACCTCCGTTCTTTCACTGCGGGGGGGGCATCACGGGTAGCCGGTGGAGATCGAGTCCCCTCTACCCGCTCCCTGGCCCCCCCAGAACACAGTGATGCACGAGTGCGCCTCCGGCGGCGCGCACACGCTCACAATGCTAGTTATCGCGGTTTCCGATAACGAGCCACTTTGCTGCCGTCAATTCACAGCGGGCGGTCGGCAAGTGGTTATGAAAATACTGACTTAAAGCGGAGTTCCACCCAAAGGTGGAACTTCTGCTTATCTGATTCCTCCTCCCCCTCTGGTGCCACATTTAGCGCCCCCCCCCCCCTTGGAGCGTATAGCTGTTTTTGACAGGTACCCCGTCCCCACTTCCATCAGACCTCACCAGGTAAGTCAGGAGTTCAGCCCCCTTCGCAAAGCTTCACTGCCGGGTTCCCATACCAGCATAGGCGGTGCCAGCACCTGACGGAAACATTGGCTGGGGTGTCGACATCGCTGGATTCCAGGACAGGTAAGTGCCCTAATATTAAAAGTCAAGAGCTACAGGATTTGTACAGGATGTTTAGCTTCTGACTTTTAATTTTTGGAGGGGGGGGGGGGGCATCACCGCTTTAATATGCAGCAAAGTTTTGCAAGTGATGCAGCACATTTCCTTCTACTCAAACTTTGCTTGTCCATAGTCTAGGAGTAAGGTGGTCAACCTTCAGCCCTCTGCAGACCCCAGCAGTATTCATAGTAACAATGATGTGTATAGGGGCTGTAAAGGCAGTGATCTCCTGTAGTACGTCCGCTGTCTCTGACCGTCTCCCTTAAAATCTCCCTGCAGCCTCAGATAGCCTTCTGTGGCATTGCATTGGGGACCACAGCCGAGTCCCCCTATAGCAGTTGATAACCACTGATCTATAGGAGTTGATGACACGAGGTAGCTGACGAGAGAATCCTGAGGAAGGGGAGAGGTCTATCCCTGAAACATGTAGAAGTCACACACACATTTAAGGCATGCGCATGCATGGCCTGTCTAACGCACCACCTCACTGGCCCTGAGTGTGTTTGCAGCAAACTCTGAAAGTCCACAGCAATCATTCTCCTTTCTCTCACTGGGTTTTACCAGCTGCTTGGGAGAAAACAGAAGCATTTTTAATGACGGGACCCTCAACAATTAAAGCGGATCTCCATTCAACCCCCCACCCACCCCCCGCTTAACGGGAGGGGTGGGTTCTGCACATTTTAGATACTCGCCTACATATCAGATCCAGCGTTGCCCGCTGAGATTCTCTGATCCCCTGCCACCGCTTGGTCCCATGCTGCCATGTTGTTTCAGACGTCATCGAGAGGCCCACCAGCTCCCCAGGTTAATTTTAGATACTTCCCCACATATCAGATCCAGCGTTGCCCCTTGAGATCCTCTGACCCCCTGCCACCGCTCGGTCCCAAGCCGCCATGTTGTTTTGGACGTCATTGAGAGGCCCGCCAGCTCCTTCGGGGTCATTTTAGATACTTCCCCACATATCAGATCCAGTGTTGACCCCTGAGATCCTCGGATCCCCTGCCACCGCTCAGTCCCACGCCGCCACGTTGTTTCAGACGGCATCGAGGGGCCCACCAGATCCTCCAGGTTCATTTTTGATACTTCCCCACACATCAGATCCAGCGTTGCCCCCCTGAGATCCTCTGATCCCCTACCACCGCACGGTCCAACGCCGCCATGTTGTTTTGGACGTAATTGAGAGGCCCACCAGCTCCTCCAGGTTAATTTTAGATACTTCCCCACATAGCAGATCCAGCCTTGCCCCTTGAGATCCTCTGATCCCCTGCCACCGCTCGGTCCCACGCCATTCTGTTTCACACGGCATCAAGGGGCCCACCAGCTCCTTCGGGGTCATTTTAGATACTCGCCCACATATCAGATCCAGCGTTGCCCCCCTGAGATCCTCGGATCTCCTGCCACCGCTCGGTCCCACGCTGCCATGTTGTTTCAGACGGCATCGAGGGGCCCACCAGCTCCTCCGGGTTCAGCAGACGGGCTTCCTGATGACGTGCCACTAGGCCCACCCCATCCTCATTTGTAAATTAAACACTATTGGGTAGATTTACTAAAGACAAATAGGCTGTGCACTTTGCAAAGTGCAGTTACTCCAGAGCTTCGTAAAGTGGGTTTATGCACTTTATGCTTTAGCTCAAACAGTAAAGCCCCTTTCACACTGGGGCGGGTGGACTGCAGCGGTAAATCGCCACTACTTTCAGCTGAGATTTCCTGCTGTTATAGCGGCGCTATGGTGCTGTTATACACAAGGGGTTAAAATGCTGGCGTGCTGCGTTTCCGAGGCGATGTGCAGCTGCTTCGGAAACGCTTGCGATTGATTTCAATGGCAGGGGCGGTGGAGTAGCAGTGTAAACACCACTCACTGCACCATCCTAAAGATGCTGCTCGCAGGTCTTTTTGTAACGTCCCACAAGCGCACCACCCCAGTGTGGGAGCACTCAGAGCTTTCACACTGGGGAGTATTGGGGTGAGTTTTTCAGGCGCTATAAGGACGCTATTTTTAGCCCAAAAGCACCTGAAAAATGCCCAGTGTGAAAGGAGCCTAAAATCAGTCTGTATATGCAGTAAAGCATGCTTGTTATACTCACTGTGGAACCTAAGGGGTTAATCGCCCGCATTGTGTAAAAAAAGCTGTTTGATCCTGTCTTCTCTGATCCTCCCCTTCTTCCACAGTCTCCAAAAAATAACCTTATATTTACAGAGTTTATGGAGTCAGGCTGCACATGCTCAGTTTGGTGTGTACTGCTAGGGAGTTTTTTTTCCTTGGGAGAGTGCATGTGATCAGCACTGTCCAGACAGAAGACTAGGGGTCCTGAATTCTTATAGGACAATTGTGGGAGAAATGAAAACTCCTCCTACAAGATTTCACCAGACACTGATATAAGTCACATGAAAGCTATATACTGCTGATGGGGTATTTAGCAGTTTATATTTACTAAAATAATTACATTTCCATGTTCTGTATACTGTGGGAGGCCAGATATAGTGACTGCAGGGTCCTAGGGAAAGCAGATATGGTGACTGCAGGCTCTTAGGGAGAGCAAATATAGTGACTGCAGGCTCCTGGGGAGACCAGATAAAGTGACTGCAGGCTCCTGGGGAGACCAGATAAAGTGACTGCAGGCTCCTGGGGAGACCAGATAAAGTGACTGCAGGCTCCTGGGGAGACCAGATACAGTGACTGCAGGCTCCTGGGGAGACCAGATAAAGTGACTGCAGGCTCCTGGGGAGACCAGATACAGTGACTGCAGGCTCCTGGGGAGACCAGATACAGTGACTGCAGGCTCCTGGGGAGACCAGATACAGTGACTGCAGGCACCTGGGGAGACCAGATACAGTGACTGCAGGCTCCTGGGGAGACCAGATACAGTGACTGCAGGCTCCTGGGAAGACCAGATATAGTGACTGCAGACTCCTGGGGAGAGCAGATATAGTGACTGCAGGCTCCTGGGGAGAGCAGATATAGTGACTGCAGGCTCCCGGGGAGAGCAGATATAGTGACTGCAGGCTCCTGGGGAGAGCAGATATAGTGACTGCAGGCTCCTGGGGAGAGCAGATATAGAGACTGCAGGCTTCTGGGGAGAGCAGATATAGAGACTGCAAGCTCCTGGGTTTATTAACACTTTAATTTGGAAACAATATCCAATCACGTGCAAGGAAAAAAAACAAAAAATGTTTGCTTGCACATGATTGGATGATAGAAATCAACAGAACTTCTGCTCATTTACTAAGCTCTGGAGTAATTGCCCCATGCAAAGAGCACAGTCTATTGCCTTTAGTAAATCATCCCCAATGTCTCCTAGGATATGTGACGTGCACACCCCAAGAGGCACAGTGGGCATGTCAGGTGGGTGATGCGCAATGGGGGGGGGGGGGGGCAAGGTTTTGGACACTTTTGTCCATTCATGTACGGGAGGAGGGGTGGGGTGGAGGGAACTTCATTAAAGCCCCATACACACGGGCCAAATACCGGCCGACTCAGTAAAAACTGGCCGACAATCTGCCCGTGTGCGGATGCTGCATTTGTCCCCCGGCACCTCCACACTTTGAACCAAGTGATCAAACGCCAACGACCGCTCGGTTCTCACAGCTCCCCGAGCAGAGTGGCTGACAGTCAGCCGCTCTCTGCCCCCAGGGTGGATAAAAATCGATGGTTTAACCACTTCCCTACCGCCGTATGCAGAATGACGGCTGGGAAGTGGTTGAGTTATCCTGACTGGGTGTCATATGAAGTCCAGCAGGATAACATGCCGGCGCGCGCCCGGGGGAGCGCGCATCGTGGTGATCGGTGGTGTGGGGGGTCAGTCTGAAGCACTTTACCATGTGATCAGCCGTGACCAATCACGGCTGGTCACAGTGCAAACAGGAAGAGCCGATTATCGGCTTTTTCACTACTCGCATCTGCAGACCTGAGCAGTGGAGAGCCAATCGGCTGCTCTCCTGACGGGGGGGGGGTCTGTGCTGATGGTTTATCAGCACAGCCCACCTCGGATCGCCACCCTAGACCACCAGAGAGCCTATCCAGGGACCACCAGGGATGTGCCCACCCAGGACCACCAGGGAGCCGATCAGGACCACCAGGGTCTCGATGTCCGCCGGCTCCCCGCGATTGCCTGGCACAAAAGAAAAACGGCTCCCCGCTCTGTCAGGCGGCATGTAAGAGATCTACTGATCCCTATCACTGGTGCCCCTGGCAGCCCAGCCCCCTCACAGTTAGAACGCCTAGGGAACACAGTTAACCCCTTCACTGCCCCCTGCAGGTTAACCCCTTCACTGCCAATGACATTTATACAGTCAGTGGATATTTAAATTTCTGATCGCTGTATAAATGCCAATGGTCCCAAAAAAAGTGTCAAAAATGTCCGACATGTCCGCCGCAATATCACAGTCCAGATAAAAATCGCAGGTCGCCGACATTACTAGTAAAAAAAAAAAAAAAAAAAAAATAGTAGAAACACCATAAATGAATTCTCATGGTCTGTAAGTGCGGCAACTTTTGCGCAAACCAATCAATAAACGCCGATTGTGATTTTTTTTTTACCACAAATATGAGGAAGAATAAAAATCGTCCAAAACCATTGAATTCATTTGTTTTTTTTATATATTTTTTTGGATTTGTATTTTAGCAAAAAGTAAAATATAAAATGTTTTTTTTTTAAAATTGTTTCTCTTCTTTTGTTTACAGCGGTGATCAAATATCACCAAAAGAAAGCTCTGTTTGTGGGAAAAAAAGGACGTCAATTGCGTTTGGGTACAACGTCGCACGACCGCGCAATTGTCAGTTAAAGCGACGCAGCGACGAATCTCAAAGAGTGCTCTGGTCCTAATGTGGGAAATCCTTCCGGGGCTGAAGTGGTTAAGATACATGAATAATTGAGTTTATTCAGCATGAAATGGTGCTTAGTTATGTAGCATGAGGCTGCATATTCTGCAATATTTACATTTTTGGTAAATTCATTCGAGGAATCCAAGCTCTGCAAGGTGAGATATCATGCAGTGCATTGATGCATACACACAATGTCACAGTAACCATGAGATAAAACAAAGTTCAGGAATATTCCTTTATCCCGTTATTTGGCAAATCTATGTACACTACAAACTGTATGATTGAATCGGTTCTGATATCGCTGTTTTACTAACCTGACAGCTTATTATTCTAAATAGGAAACCTTCATTGTGTTTGCAAATAAACCCGTCATACTTACCTGCTCTGTGTGATGGTTTTGCACAGAACAACCCCCGATCCTCCTCTTCTGGGATCCCCCCTGACGAGTGCCCACCATAGCAAGCTGCTTGCCATGGATCACTTTTGTGGGCTCGCTCCTGAGCCGGCTCTATGACACAGACACAGAGAATGCAGCTCGCCCCCCCACCTTTGGCTGTGATTGATAACCCTGGGAGCCAATGAGAAGTGAGGGAGCCACGGCTGTCATGCAGATCGCTGCATTGAGATCAGGCTCAGGTAAGTATAAGGGGGGCAGGGGGGAGCGGCACTCACACACAGCAGAGAATGCATTAAGGTAAAGAACCTGCTGCCAAGACAAACTGCACCCCAGTTATGCTCCATTAACCACTTGCCGACCCCCCGCCGTCATCTACCGGCGGCAAAACGGCTCAATATCGTGAACCGCCGTCACCTGACGGTGGCTGCGAGATTGCGGATCGTGAGAGCGCGCGCCTCGGGGGCTCACTGTGTTCCAGGGGGGCCAGGGAGCGGGTAGGGGGGACTTGATCTCTGCCGGCTACCCGTGATGGCCCCCCGCAGTGAGAGAACAGAGGTCGGTGTATGTAAACATGGATTTCCGTTCTGACAGAGGGTGAATGGCGATGATCACAGGCTTCCTGTATATGGAAGCTGTGATCACTCCCCTCCCCCTGCCAGCTCAGCCCCCATACAGTTAGAACACAGTGAGGGAACACAGTTAACCCTTAGAGCACCCCCTCCAGGTTAACCCCTTCCTTGCCAGTGAAATTTATACAGTAATCAGTACTGATCGCTGTATAAATGCCAATGGTCCCAAAAAAAGTGTCAAAATGGTCCGACATGTCCGCCGCAATATCGCAGTACCGCTAAAAATCGCAGATCACCGCCATTACTAGTAAAAAAAATAAAAAAAATAAAAACCCCTGAAATGAATTCTCATCATTCGTAAACGCGGCAACTTTTGCGCAAACCAATCAAACGCCGATTGCAATTTTTTTTTACCAAAAATATGAGGAAGAATATAAATCGGACAAAACCGATGAATAAATTAGTTTTTTTATATCTTTTTTTTTTTTTTTTTGGATTTGTATTTTAGCAAAAAGAAATATTGTTTTTTTTTAAATAAAATTGTCACTCTTCTTATGTTAATAGCGGTGATCAGAAATGACGCAGAGGGGATCAAATACCACCAAAAGAAAGCTCTATTTGTTGGGAAAAAGACTTTAATTTTGTTTGGGTACAACGCCGCACGGCCGCGCAATTGTCAGTTAAAGTGACGCAGTGTTGAATCGCAAAAAATGGCCTGGTCAGGAAGGGGGGTAAAGCCTTCCAGGGATGAAGTGGTTAAAAAAAAAAAAAGTAATTCATAATCGCTCGCTTACCACATAGAATGCCCCAGGTATTCATCATAGTAATAAAGCAGCTCAAAGGAATCAACCTGTCAGATCAAAGAAGAAAATATAAAATATAAATGTCCAGATATAAAAAGAGAAGCAGAAGACAACAACGTCCGGATATTCAAGACCTGTGCTGCCACACAACTGATCCGGCCATAACATACCAATAACCTTTAGACCCCTTTCACACTTTGTGCGACTTTTCCTGCGATTTGGGACTGCAAAGTCGCATGACAAGTCGTTCCCCATTATTTCCAATGAGTATCGTTCATATCTGTGCGACTTTCAGGTCGTTCCGACTTCAGAGTAGTCCCTGCATTACTTTGGCCCAACTTTGATGCAACTTGAGGTCCATAGACTTCAATGTGAAACCCTCAAAGTTTCATGCAAATCGCACCTGAATAATATAGATGCAATTTCTGTATGACTTTGTAATATGTTTTCATTGAGCCAAAATTGCAACAAAGTGGGACCAAAGTCGTACTGATCCCAAATTGCGTCAAAAAAGCGACAAAAAAATTGCGGTAAAAATCGGGTCGCACAAGTGTGAAAGGGGCCTTATGCAAACTTTATCTTTTTATGTTGACTTGAATGGGGCAGACAGCTAACTGTATGCGATTATTGTGTTTTATTATTATAAGCAAAGACAGTTCCTATACTTGCTCCATGCACACGTCAGCTTCCTGGATGCACTGTGATTGGTCAGAGACGAGGGCAGGGCTTTAGGGCGCAGAAGCATTGAAAGGTGTGCTATTCAGGTATTGGAGCTCCAATGCATCTGCCCTTATAGTGAGATACCTCACCGCTGTCACCTGTGCTGGGAGGGCTATTGAGAGTCTATAATAGCTGGTTTACACAAGCATTGCCCTCTGAAGAGCAATCCACTGTGGACTGCTTTTCAGATGGCAGTTGACAGGCAGTGAAGAGGCAGGGGGGATTATTTACTAAAGGCAAATCCACATTGGACTACAAGTGCACTGCAATTGCACTTGGAAGTGAAGCCGCTGTAGACCTAGACAGACCCAGGACTGGCTGTGAGGTAGAGGCTAGTATGGCCGGGGAAGAAGCTGATGGAGAACAATCTTCATTGATGGACCGCTGTAGACCTGGGGGGGGGTGCAGTCGCTGTAGA
>BLSH010067557.1:14118-26220 GCA_018402905.1 Glandirana rugosa | reverse complement strand
CTTGCTATGACGGCACCGCACGGAGGACGGGGAGAAGAGCGAGGCTGCGGGCGCTGTACCGGGGAACAGGTGAGTGTCCGATTATTAAAGGTCAGCAGCTACCCTTTTTGTAGCTGCTGACTTTTAAATGGTGGAACTCCACTATGAAGGTCATGGTGGCGGCAGCCAAAGGAAACATCGCCTGGGGTTCCAACATCGCGGGCTCCCAGGACAGGTAAGTGTCCTAATATTTAAAGTCAGCAGCTACAGTATTTGTAGCTGCTGACTTTTCATTTTTTTGGAGCTCCGCTTTAACCAGCCTACCTGGTCACCCCCCCAAACGATCAGCACCACCAGCTATAGCCAGCTACACTGATCATCATATTCTGCTGGCAGGGAAGGCTGCTGGCGTGCACAATACAATAGCTCAGTGGGAGTGATTCCCCCATCCACAATGAATGTATGGATGGGGGAATCTGTTGATTTTTTTTTGTTCAATCTGCTGATTAAATTTAAAAAAAAAGTCATGTACAGCCTACGACAGTACAAAACAAATTTGTGGATGCAGGCTAGGACGGAGCTCGTCCCGGCTCCAGACACCAATGTACAGGGAAGAAAATGTCCACATGAGCTGCCCATCTCTGCAAACCTCAGGTAAGAAAATATAACAGCCTCAGCCCGGGATTCAGCCTGGCTATGCCCCCAATGCATCCCCCCCCCGAGCTTAATCATGGGTACTGAGCTCCAGGGGCATGTTGGGGGGTGTGTGGCCTGGCTAAGGCTGTAATACAGGGGAACCTCGGATTACGAGTATAATCCGTTCCAGGAGAATGCTTATAATCCAAATCACGCGTATAATAAAGCAAGTTTCCCCATAGGAAACTCAGATAATTCGTTCCACAGTGACTTCTTGTCCATGCAATACCGTATGTGGCCAGAGGTGTGGTGGCGCTGGTGAGGCTCGGAGATGCTCAGAAACATTCGGAAATGCTTGGGAACGGATTGCAGTTTCGGTATTTCCAAATGCCTCCGAGGGTCTCCGAGGCTCACCAGCGCACCCCCGCACCTCTGGCCACATGCGGTATTGCACATACAGAGGCTTAATCCTACTAGTTTTGCGAGACAGCTGCCGTGACGTTGCAGCTGCTTGGAGGGGGAATATCTCCTAAACTGTACAGGTTTAAGAGATATTCATTTTACCTACAGGTAATGCGGCTTGCATTATAGGCTCACCTGTAGGTGAAAATCCCTCTAAAGGGTAGACAACCCTCGTTACTCATAAACCAAGGTTCCACTGTACTTTTTTTTATCGGGGGGTTGCAGAGACGTGCGGTTTATATGGACATTTCTTTCTAATGTTAGGTCAGCACCTCATTACCAAGAAAGCTCTTGAAACGTGGCGCAGTGATGATGACCGCATAGAAATATCCAACCCACTACTGAAATTCAGCCTTTTCCTCCAAGGTACGATCGCTTCCTCCCCTCCCGTGTGCTGCTGAACCCCAATCTCATGTTATCCCCCCTCCCCCGCCTTCTCACCAGGGTGGGGGGTTGCAGCTTTTGCATGATCGGATTGTCCCGCACAGACAGGTGAAGCTGGTACCCGCTGAAGATCAGTCGGTGATTGACGGAGTCCCCCACGAGGTGGATGCTGGCCCCCATCACAAAGGTCATGATGCTGATATAGATCACGGAGTTTGGGAGAGTTTTCGGAGACCTTTCAATCAGCTGCAAGAGACGATCAGGAATACGAATGAAGCAGAGCCTGGCAATCAGAATCACAAAATAAGGCTTCTATCATTTCAACACCTGAATATCAGGGAGAAGAAACAGCCAGATCGCTGTTCCTATGGCACATGGAGATATGTGGGTTTGTAAAACACAGAACTCTGTGCTGTGATTGGACGCAGCCGATCAGCTGATTTCAACCAAAATCATTGCCTGAAATCTGGCTGCCAAACCCGTGCTGTGTCCAATCACAGCACGGGTCGGGGGGGCGGAGGGCGCACACTCTGAAAAAAGGCCCCCAGCGTACATGTGATTGTGCCTGCACCTGCCGCCCGCTCGCGGTATATTTACTGTGCGCAGTTCCAGCCTCTCCAAAAAAAAGAAAAAAAAAATTAGCTGCTTTTAACCACTTCAGCCCCGGAAGGTTTTCCCACGTTAGGACCAGAGCACTTTTTGCGATTCGGCACTGCGTCGCTTTAACTGACAATTGCGCGGTCGTGCGGCGTTGTACCCAAACAAAATTTGCGTAATTTTTTTCCCACAAATAGAGCTTTGTTTTGGTGGTATTTGATCACCGCTGCGTCATTTCTGATCGCCGCTATAAGGCCTCATACACACGGGCGTATGAAAAAAAATAAGCAAAACGTCGGGTCCGACGTCAGGGAAAAATCTGGAGTTTTTTTTGCCGTTTTGCATCGGCGTTAATGAGCGTCGGCGTCAATAGGCGTTTTTTTAAAAGAAAACAGTCCTCTGCTATTTATTAACCTGAAAACGCCGGCGTCGGTCTATTGAACCACCACCGGATGCCTTAAAGCGGAAGTTCCACACTTTTTTTTGTTTATTACAAGTCAGCAGCTACAAAAAGTGTAGCTGCTGACTTTTCATAAACAGTAACTTACCTGTCTCCCGGTCCAGCGATGGCTGCGCCCGAAGCCTCGCTCGTCTCCCCCCTCCTCCCGATGGCCCCGCCATTCCTAGTGTGGGCACCCGGCCTGGCTTCACGGCCGGGCACCCACTGCGCATGCGCGAGTCGCGCTGCGCATTCCTAGTGGCCTGGGAGCTGTGACGTGTCCCAGAAGATTGCCAGGAGGGAGGGGCTGCCTAGGAGGAGTCGCCTAGGCGGCCCAGAGGCGGAAGGGGGACAGGAAGTCCTTCTGAAACCTGGGGACACCCCCCCCCAAAAAAAATTAATGCCAAAATGTGGCATGTAAGGGGGCGAGGAGTGCTTAAAGCGGAAGTTCCATTTTTGGGTGGAACTCCGCTTTAAGTCAAATATAAAGGGCGATTGCTGAGTCCTCCGAGGCATGATTCCTCTGGGTAGGGGTATAAACACTTTTGTCATATCCGCATTTGGGGGGGGGGGATCAAGGTCGAGCCAAGCAATGGAAGGGGCAAGGGATTTGGTCGTTGTGTTTTTCAGACTCTAACATGGTTCTAATAGCTGGTATGTGTATGTCTAGATAGTCCAAGGGGCCCTGCGAGGCCCTAAGGGGAACCAGGAGACTGATTCACCCATTGTTGGTTCACTGAAATGTATTATGCTTATTGAAAATTTAATAAAAAAGAAGTTAAAAAAAAAAAAAAAAAAGAAAACGCCAGCGTCAAAAACGGCAAAACGCTACAGCCTCGGAACGCGCTGGTCCCGCGTTCTATGTAGAGCTCACTAACGCTGACGCCCTCTACCGCTCAAAAACATCTGCGTTTTTATGGGGCCATTGAATAACATGGAGAGCTGTAAAAAACGCCTACAAACGCCAGCGTCAAAAAACGCACGTGTGTATGAGGCCTAAAGAAAAACAGAGCAACGATTTTGCAAAAAAAAAAAAAGACAATATTTCTTACTTTTTGGTAAAATACAAATCAAAAAAACAAAACAAAAAAAAAATGTATTCATCGGTTTTGGCCGATTTATACTCTTCCTCATATTTTTGGTTAAAAAAATAAATCATGATCGGCGTTTATTGATTGGTGCGCGCAAAAAAGTTGCCACGTTTACAAACCATAAGAATTTCTGGCTTTTTTACATTTTTTTTTCGGGACTGTGATATTGCGGCGGACATGTTGGACATTTTTGATACTTTTTTGGGACCAATGACATTTATACAGCGATCAGAAATTTAAATATCCACTGATTACTGTATAAATGTCATTGCCAGGGAAGGGGCTAACCTGGAGGGGGCATGGAAGGCGCTAACTGTGTACCCTAGGCGTTCTAACTGTGAGGGGGCTGGGCTGGCAGGGGCACCAGAGATCGATTTGATCCCATTGACAGGGATCAGTAGATCTCCGTCATGCCGCCTGTCAGAGTGGGGAACCGCTGTGTTTACATCAGCGGTTCCCCGTTCTTCCTCTCTGCCGTTTATAACCGGCGATTCGCGGAATGCTGCCACTCTGCAGCAGTAAATGTGTGCGAGCCGGTCGGGAACCGGTTAATATAAGGACACTCACCTGTCCTGGTATCCCGCGATGCTGGCACCCCTAGCAGATTCGTCCATAGGCTGTGGGTGCAGGCGCCGGTGCTGTCAAACTAGCCAACTCGTCAAAATATCCAATTACGTCACTTTCGCGCATGCACAGATCGTCATAGGTCAAGGAAAACGATAGAACACCGCCATGCTGGTACACCTAAAACATTTCTGATTCTCCGTCCTATTGGTAAACTCAGGACCAGCTCATCTTCCTCTATAGTCCTATGAAAGGGTATTTTGACCAACAGGCCGCCATGTTATAATAAAACTCCAGTGAGTGGCCACTGTTTTTCCGAGTTCGCCAATAGGACGGGTAATCAGAAATGTTTTAGGCGTACCAACATGGCGGTGTTCTATAATTTTCACCGACTTGCAGGGATCTGCGCATATGCAGTGTTCACGTCATGCCAGCAGATTGTGGCTCGGCCACACATTAAGCGACCTGATTGGATATTTTGATGAATGGCGGCGAGTTGGCTATTTTAACAGAATACACTTGTTCTGTCAAATTAGTCAACTCATCAGAAACACCAACCACGTCACTTCTGGTTTCTTTGGACTGCCAGTAATTGGAGATTTTGATGAATTGCTGTTTGGACACAACACCAGCAAACGAATACAGTCCGCTGTAGCGTCATTTTTTGATAACCCCACAATACTGGAAGTGACGTTCCGTGGCCGCCATATTGCTACCCCCGCAGTAGTGTATACTAAGGATACACAGAGAAGGTGGAAAGCGGACATCTTTTTACACCCACCGGAGTTTTTAATTTCACTGTTATTTTGAACAGTAAACAGAGCTTATATAGTGAAATGCAGGATATAGAAATATGCCTCACTGTTTTGATGTAAATTTTTAAAAGCAGCGGCAAGCCTGGCGATCTCACAGCTTAGGAAATGTCACAGAGCACCGCTGCTTTTAAAATTCCACATCAAAACAGTGAGGCGTATTTCTATATCCTGTATTTCACTATGTAAGCTCCGTTTACTGTTCAAAATAACAGTGAAATGAAAAACTCCGGTGGGTGTAAAAAGATGTCCGCTTTCCACCTTCTCTCTGTATCCTTAGTGTGGACGTGTGCGGGTGTAGAAATATGGCGGCGGCAGAACGTCACTTCCGGTATCCACTTTTGTGGGGTTATCAATAAATGACGCTACACCGGTGCACAATGTTATGAGTGGATGTTATTACTCCGCTCCGATACTAACCAACAAAATGGCCGCCTCCGAGGCGGCGACAACTTTGTCCTCGTTAGCCGCTGTGCTGTCAAAACAGCTAAATCTTCCTGTACCGGACTGTGTTCGGTTGCCGGTGTTGTGTCCAAACAGCAATTCGTCAAAATCTCCAATTACTGATAGTTTAAAGCAGGCATGTCCAAACTACGGCCCTCCCGCGGTTGCAGGGACTACACGTCCCGTGAGGCATTGTAAAACTATAACATTCACAGACATAACTAGGCATGATGGGATTTGTAGTTCCGGAACAACTGGAGGGCCATAGTTTGGACAAAGAAACCAGAGGTAATGTGGTTGGAGTTTCTGATGAGTTGGCTAACTTGACAGAACACCAGCATCTTCACTAAAGGGAAACAAAAGGTGGCTTCACAGCCCGTTTCCTACTGCGCATGCGCGACTTGCGCCTTCTGAACGGTCCCACTGTCTTTAGGGACCTGTGTGTCTCCCAGAAGGCAGTGGGCAGGGGTGAAGGAAGAGGGCCTGGAAGTTCCGTAGATCGCCGCGATTGTTGTGCGGCGATCTCACCTGGAAGTGCGAACTGGTTACCTTGTTTAAACAGGTATGCGCCCCCCCCCCCCAAAAAAAAAAAATTGGGAAGGGTGTGCGAAAAACTGGAGCTTCCCCTTTAGGACATTGTATTCTGACAGCTGCCGGAAAACACCGATTGGCTGCAGCCGCTGATTGAGAAAAATTTACCAACATTCTCTTTTGACAGAAGACCATCAAACGCATCGGCTTTTGTCGAGTCGGGAAATTCTGCGGTGTGCAGCCATTCGCCAGCACACCAAGGATTATCCATTTCGTCCAAACGGTTTTTCGGATGTGATCTTTCTTTAACCGCTTGCTGACGGCTGATCGGCAATTGACGGCGACAGTGTGGCTCGATAGCGCGGATCACCGTCATACGACGGCGGCCGCGAGATCGAGCCCAGTGAGCGCGCCCCGCCAGAGGCGCGCCCGTGCGCTCACTGTGTCCGGCGGATTCGATCTCCGCCGGCCACCCGCGATGCCCCCCCCCCCGGAGTGAAAGAACGGAGGTCCGTGTAAGTAAACACGGACCTCCGTTCTGTGAAGGGGGGAAGGGCTGTGATCACAGCCTTCCTTTACATGGAAGCTGTGATCACTTCCCTTCCCCAGCTAGGGCAGTCCCCCCACAGTTAGAACACGCCCAGGGAACACTGTTAACCCTTAGAGCGCCCCATGCAGGTTAACCCCTTCACTGCCAATGGCATTTACACAGTAATCAGTGCATTTTTATAGCACTGATCGCTGTATAAATGCCAATGGTCCCAAAAAAGTGTCAAAATGGTCCGACATGTCCGCCCCAATATCACAGTACCGCTAAAAATCGCAGATCACCGCCATTTCTAGTAAAAAAAAATAAAAAAATAAAAACCCCAAAAATTAATTCTCATCATCCGTAAACGCGGCCACTTTTGCGCAAACCAATCAATAAACGCCTATTGCAATTTTTTTTATCACAAATATGAGGAAGAATATAAATCGGCCAAAACCGATGAAAAAAAATGTTTTTTTATAATTTTTTTTTTGGATTTTTATTTTAGCAAAAAGTAAGAAATTTGGGTTTTTTTGCAAAATTGTCGCTCTTCTTTTGTTTATAGCGGCGATCAGAAATGACGCAGAGGGGATCAAATACCACCAAAAGAAAGCTCTATTTGTGGGAAAAAAAGGACGCAAATTTCGTTTGGGTACAACGTCGCACGACCGCGCAATTTTCAGTTAAAGCGACGCAGTGCCGAATCGCAAAAAGGGCTCCGGTCCCAAAGCTGGAAATCCTTCCGGTCCTTAAGTGGTTAACCCCTTCGTCCCCTGAACATTTACCCTCCCCCTTCCTGACCAGGCCTTTTTTTTTTTTTTTTTTTTGCGATTTGGCACTGCGCCGCTTTAACTGACAATTGCGCTGTCGTGCGACGTTGCACCCAAATAAAATTGGCGTCCTTTTTCCCCACAAACAGAGCTTTCTTTTGCAGGCATTTGATCGCCTCTGCAGTTTTCATTTTTTTTGCGCTATAAACAAAAAAAGAGCGACAATTTTGAAAAAGAAAAAACAAAAACAGTATTTTTTTACTTTCTGTTATAAAACATCCAATATAAAAAAATCTAAATTTCTTCATCAGTTTGGGTCGATCCGTATTCTGCTAAATGTTTTTTGGAAAAAAAAAATCCCAATAAGCGTATATTGATTGGTTTGCGCAAAAGTTATAGCGTCTGCAAAATAGGGAACAGATTTATTGAATTTTTATTAATTTATTTTTTACTATTAGTGGTGGGTGATCTGTGATTTTTAGCGGTACTGAGACATTGCGCCGGACAAATCGGATACTAAGTGACAATTTTTGGGAACCAGTGACATCAATACAGTGATGAGTGCTAAATGCACTGTCACTGTACTAATGACACTGGCAGGGAAGGGGTTTACTAATGACATGGGTACGTTATTATTATATTATTATTATACAGGATTTATATAGCGCCAACAGTTTGCGCAGCGCTTTACAATAAGGAAGGGACACAGTACAATTACAATACAGTTCAATACAGAAGGAATAGGAGGGCCCTGCTCGTGGAGCTTACAATCTAAAGGGAGGGGGAGGTGGAACAAAAGGCAGTGGCTGCAGAGGGTACATCAGGGGAAATCAAAGGGTTAAATGTTATGTTAAAGGGTTGTTAAATGTGCTCCTAGGGAGTGCTTACTAACTGTGTGGGGGAGGTACTTTGACTGTAGGAAGACAGAGATAAGTGTTCCTGCTTAGCAGAAACACAAGATCTCCATTTTCCTCTCTCACAGAACGATGGTCTGCCTCTCCTCAGAACGATCAGCGGGTCCCAACGGCCATCGCGTCCGCCTGACCTGCTGATTGGCTCCCGCTGTGTTCAATCACAACAGGGGCAGGTCGCCGGGGGCGGACCCAGTGGACGAAATCGCGTACAGGTAAGCGAGTTTCGCGCAGGAGGGCCGCCCTGCTGCAGTATATCTGCATGGGGTGGTCTGTAAGTGGTTAATATAAAAACGTTTGGATGAAATTGATGATCCTTGGTGTGCTGGTGAACATCTACATATCCTATAGGTTCCAGTATCCAGCTGGTGGTCGCCACAGCACCAGGTAGCCTAAAGAGCTGATTCCAGGTATGCGTGCGATGGGAATATGGACTGGGGAAATTCTGCAGGTCCCTACTGAAGCAATCACATAGTCGGTGTATGGCCAGCTTTTGTTTTGACCTTCTAGGTCATGGGTGCTCAACCTGCAGCCCTCCAGCTGTTGCAGAACTACAAGTCCCACCATGCCTCTGCCTTTGGGAGTCATGCTTGTAACGGTCAGTGGCTTGCAATGCCTCATGGGACTTGTAGTTTTGCAACAGTGGGAGGGCCACAGGTTAAGCACCCATGTTCTAGGTCATTGGTGCTCAACCTGCGGCCCTCCAGCTGTTGCAGAACTACAAGTCCCACCATGCCTCTGCCTTTGGGAGCCATGCTTGTGAACTGTCAGCTTTGCAACGTCTCATGGGACTTGTAGTTTCACAACAGCGGGAGGGCCACAGGTTAAGCACCCATGTTCTAGGTAAATCAACACTTTCAGCCTGTGATGTAAAGTAAAAGGGCCGACACCCATGAAAGCATGAGAGATCCCAGGCCTGTATATGAAAGGGTCAACCGAAAGAAGTGCCAGTTGACCCGATTGAAGGTCTTCTTAACATCAGTAGACAAAGTTATGAGCGGAGAGGCCCTCTATCTGGCAAGGTGAATAAGGTCGATAACCCTAGGTGAGTGATGGCGACCCTTGGCACCCCAGATGTTTTGGAACTACATTTCCCATGATGCTTAACTACACAGCAGAGTGCCTGAGCATCATGGGAAATGTAGTTCCAAAACATCTGGGGTGCCAAGGGTCGCCATCACTGCCCTAGGTTGTGTTGTCCCATTCCCCACGTTAGAGAATCAAGTCGCCAAATCACATACATGTATGTGATTTAGTATTACGCTGCACTACTACAATCCCATTATAAGTTGCTGATCACCAATAATAACCAGTTGCCGACCGACCGCCATTGCTTGACGGTGGCAACATGGTTCGTTATCGCGAAACGCGGTCATCTGGCGGCAGCCGTGAGAACGAGTATTGTGAGCGGGTGCCGCCGGAGGCGTGCTCACTGTGTTCCGGGGGGGGGGGGGGCCAAGGAGCGGGTAGGGTGGACTCGATCGCAGCTGGCTACCCGCGATCCGCCCTCCAGAGCGACAGAACGGAGGTCCGTGTATGTAAACATGGATCTCTGTTCTGACAGGGGGAAGGGCTGTGATCAAAGGCTTCCTGTATATGGGAGCAGCGATCACTCCCCTCCCCCAGCCAGCCCAGGCCCCATACAGTTAGAACACGCCCAGGGAACACAGTTAACCCTTAGAGCGCCCCCTCCAGGTTAACCCCTTCCCTGATAGTGACATTTATACAGTAATCAATGCATTTTCATAGCACTGATCGCTGTATAAATGCCAATGGTCCCAAAAAAGTGTCAAAATGGTCCGACATGTCCTCGCAATATCGCAGTACCACTAAAAATCGCAGATCGCCGCCATTAATAGTAAACTATAAAAAAAAAAATGAATTCTCATCATTCGCAAACGCGGCAACTTTTGTGCAAACCAATCAATAAACACCGATTGCGATTTTTTTTTTTTTTATACCAAAAATATGAAGAATATAAATCGTCCAAAACCGATGAAAAAAAAAAAGTTTTTTTATATATTTGTTTTTGTTTTGGATTTTAACAAAAAGTAAGAAATATTGGGGTTTTTTTTTTGCAAAATTGTCGCTCTTTTTTTGTTTATAGCGGCGATCAGAAATGACGCAGAGGGGATCAAATACCACCAAAAGAAAGCTCTATTTGTGGGAAAAAAGGCGCAAATTTTGTTTGGGTGCAACGTCGCAATTGTCAGTTAAAGCGACGCAGCGCCGAATCGCAAAAAGTGCTCTGGTCCTAAAGGGGGAAATCCTTCCGGGGCTGAAGTGGTTAATAGCATCAAAAAATAAAATAAATATTCCAATATATATCCCATAGTTTGTGAACGCTATAACTGCAAAACCAATCAACATACTCTTATTGGGGTTTTTTTTTTTACCATGACTTGTAGCAGAATACATTTTGGCCAAAATTTATGAAGAAATTAGATTTTTTTTTTTATTTATTGGGTAAGTTTTATAGCAGAAAGTAAAATAAACCTTTGCATTTTCAAGTTTTCTATTTTTGGACATTATTTTCACTAAAAGCAGCAGCATTATTTGAAGTTTAATTTGTTTATTAAATAGAGCGCGGTGATTTAATTCTTTATTAGAAAGTAAAATATATTGGTTTTTTTCCCCCAAAATTTTCGGTCTTTTTTGTTTATATAATAAAAAATAATAAACGCACAGGTGATCAAATACCACCAAAATAAAGCTCTATTTGTGGGGAAAAAAAATTATATAAAAATTACGTTTTATACCAATGGTGCAATTAACAGTTCCGAATAACGAAAAATGGCCTGGCCATGAAGGGGGGTAAAACCTTCCGGAGTTGAAGTGATTATTCTGAAACCTATACAGGTAACAATCTTTGTGTTCACCCAATTTACCTTTAGAAGCAGCAGAGGAGTGATGATGTTGTACGCCATGTGGAAGTAATCGCCTGCGCTGGGCTTATTCAGAGGAAACCAATCCAAGGGAAGGATGATCTGTGGAGGAAACCGGAAGCAGAATTCATTCACTACGACTCAGCAATGTTTGTGGGAAGTTATAACACACTATAATACATACAATATAATACATACAATACAATATAATACATACAATACATACAATATAATACATACAATACAATACATACAATACAATATAATACATACAATATAATACATACAATATAATACATACAATACATACAATATAATACATACAATACAATACATACAATACATACAGAATAATACATACAATACATACAATATAATACATACAATACATATAATACAATACATACAATATAATACATACAGAATAATAAATACAATATAATGCATACAATATAATGCATACAATATAATGCATACAATATAATGCATACAATATAATACATACAATATAATACATACAATATAATACATACAATATAATACATACAATATAATGCATACAATATAATGCATACAATATAATGCATACAATATAATACATACAATATAATACATATGGAAACACAACGATACACTGTATATTATGCCGCTGTTACCAACATTCATGAAAATTACCTGTAAATTCTTCTATAAAAATCCAATCTAATCCAAATTACAATATCCAGCAACATTACAGCCCAGCTCCAGGCTCAGTCTATTTTGGGGAACACATTGGGGCAGCGGGGGGGCACCCTGTTAGCTAGAATGTTTTGTTTGTTTAATGCAGTGGTCTTCAAAGTACGGCCCTTTGCATGCTTCTATCAGACCCTTGGTCCATTATTCCCCCCTACTGTCTACTGATACCAATGATGGGGCACTATTCCTCCCACTGATACCAATGATGGGGCACTATTCCTGCCACTGATGCCAATGATGGGGCACTATTCCTCCCACTGAAACCAATGATGGGGCACTATTCCTCCCACTGATAAGTCACCCTCCTTATCACGGGGTAGTAACCGTAGTCAC
>BLSH010067551.1:0-15502 GCA_018402905.1 Glandirana rugosa | reverse complement strand
TTTTTTTTACAGCTCAAAAACGCCTCAGCCAAAAACAGTTGATAACAGCCTATGTGTGCATGAACACATAGGATAACATGATGAGGAGTTTATTGACTGTAGAAAAACATGTCCACAACTATAAACGGCAGCTGTAAATATGTTCAAAAATGTCCAGTGCGCATGAGGCCTTATCCTTATATCTGGAATGATCCTTATGTCCTTCTATATTTTTATTTCATCCAATGGAAGGTCATTGTATCACTCCTGCTCCCCTCCATAGACACCTATGGGAACCCTCAGTTTTCTGGGACCTACAGTGTTATCTTATGGGATGATAACCCGGCTGGTTATCTTTGTTATCGTTGTTAATATACTTTTACAGCAGCTACAACAATGTCAGTGTTAGAATAGTACAAGGAATACACCACAACATATAGAGCAGGGTGAATAAAGCACTGAGAGCAATGGGGATTAACTTGCAGTGCCCCTGTAGACTGCAGTCTGTATTTTCCTTGATTATTCCACATTTGTGTGGGCTGTAAGGAGCAGAAATGTGGAAGCATTGGTGTCTGGAGGTATTAGCGGTGACCTGTAGTAGTCTCATGTGTAGCTCTCTTCCTCTTGGGTGATGTGGAGGAAAACCTTTCCATGTCAAGGTCAAGTTCTGGGTGTATTATGGGGGGGGGGCTCTGGTAACTTTTAGCCTTTCTGCCTTTCATCGCTGAACTCAGTTCTAGAAGAGGGGGTTGAAGGGGGCGCACAAAATAGGGCAGGTATTCCAGTAGAAGTACGACTTTTGTCATTGCTAGCCCTGTGGGACAGCCCGATGCTCTATAACCCGCATAGTCTTGGTTCACATCTTTGCAAAGAAAATTTCAATGGGTTGCCCTACCTCCAAGATGAATTACCAGACCCTTATTATGAAAACAAAAAACAAAAAGAAACATGAAAACAACTTGGCCACTTACCACACACACACGTTTCCTGGCTATGCATGCTGGGAGTTTTTGTAGAGGCCCTAATGAGCCAACTTAATTTAGCTGGGTTTATTACCTTTACCCCTTGCAGGACTCAGCACTTCCCCCTAGTGGTACAAATCTGCATTGAGCCTGAATCTGGGACACACATATCTGCCATCCTGGATGCAACCAGGGGATTTTACCTGCCTGCTGTCACATACCCTCCTTCTTGTTTCAACCCTGGGGTTGTTGGAACACAAGCAGTCAAGCACACATGAACCCGGAATAAAGCATCCACATTCCCCATTTGAATGCCAGGGTGATGCTTTACAGTAAAGTTAAATTCCTGTAGGGCCAGGAACCACCTATTCACCCTTCTGTTGGTCTCCTTATTTTGAGCTATCCAGTTTAAGGGAGCGTGATCAGTAACCAGGTCAAAGTGTCCACCTAGCAGATAGTACCAAAGGGAATCCAGCACCCACTTCACAGCTAAACACTCCTGAATCATGGCATAATGGGATTTCAGTTTTCTGCTGAGATAAATGACCGGGTGCTCTTCCCCCTTTCTAACTTGGGACAACACTGCACCTAACACAATGTAATCGCATTAGTATGTACAAAAAAGTCCTTAGAGAAATAAAGTTTTGTTTTAAAGACTGAAATGCTGCTTTAGCCTCCAGGGTCCATTTAAACATGACAGACTCTTTCCCTTTTGTCAAGTTAGTTAGGGGCACAGCCTGAGAAGCAAAGTGAGGAATGAATCGCCGCTAATAGCCAGCAATTCCTAGAAATGCTCATACCTGCTTCTTGCTGTTGGGACGCGGGCAGCTTTCTATGGCTTCAACCTTGTTAATTTGGGGTTTTATCACTCCCCTCCCAATAGTGTACCCCAGATATTTGGCCTCTTCCTGTCCAATGGTACACTTCTTTGGACAGCTTCTCGTATGCACTTTTGGCAGATGTGAGGCCCATTCTCTACTATGGACAATCACATCGTCCAGGTAAGCTGCAGCATACTTCTGATGGGGCCTCAGAATCTTGTCCATTTTCCGCTGGAATGTTGCTGGTGCATTCTGTAACCCAAACTGTATTCTTCTATATTGGAATGCCCCATCTGGGGTTACAAATGCAGTTTTCTCCTTTGCCAACTTGGCTAGGGGAATTTGCCAATACCCTTGGTCAGATCGAGAGTTGTCTTGTATCGGGCTCTACCCAGCCGGTCAATCAATTAATTTATACATGGCATAGGGTAGGTGTCAAGTTCTGTAACTTTATTAAATTGTCGAAAATTGTTACAAGACCGCCCGCTCCTATCAGGCTTGGCCAGTAACACGATCGGACTGGATCAGTCACTATGGGACTCCTGTATCACACCAAATTCAAACTTTCTTTGTACTTCCCCACATATTGCCTCCCGTTGGGCCTTCTGTATTCAAGAGGGTTTTAGTTTTACCCTTTCAGCTGGGGTGATAATGTTGCGGAGCACAAACTCATTAACCACCTGTTTTTGGGGTTTCGACAAGGTGACTGCTGTTCCAACCTCAGGAACCAAGCAATCAGACTGAGCCGGTGAATCTCTAGATCCGAAAACTCAACAGACGGCATGTTTTCATCTGAAGATGTTGGCTCCTCCCCAGTTTCTCGAGTCTCCCCTGCAGACACCGACAAGGGGAATTCTGAAGATTCCTCACCACTCTCAGAGGACTTCTGGGATTCACCTTCCTGGTTTAAAGGGGCCACAGTGGGGGGTCAGGACAATCCCAGAGTGCCCAGAATTTTGGAAAATCCCTCCCCACAATGGTATCATGCGGTAAGTGAGACACCAACCCCATGTGATGAGATAGGTTACCTTTGGGTGTCTCAAAAAACACTATAGTCACAGGATACTCTCTGATATCCCCATGTACACAAATAACAGCCACCTTGTTATGCCCAGAGACCTCTGTAGTAACTAATTCAGCTTTTATCAATGTGAACAGACTACCTGAATCCAGCAACAGGACAACATTTTTACCATTAATACACATTTTACATAAATGTTTCTCAGTTCCCCGAATGGTGGTGCATACAACCGTCGCAAACAGCACCTGACGTCTGTCCCTTAGAAAGTCACATTGCATAGGTTCATCCACAACTGGGCAAATTGCTGCAATATGTCCCTCTTGATGGCAGCGGTAGCAAATAATTTTTTCGATGCCTCTTGCAGCCTTGACTTCCCGGGCTGCTTTCACCAGACATTAGGTAGAAGCCCTGCCCAAAACACAAAAATTAGGCACAGCAAACAACAGTGAAGGTGAAAAACAAAGGTGCAATTTATTTACACTATATAGAATGTACAAAAACAGTAAAATAAAAAGAAACATGAAAATAAATCCTTGCTAACTTGGCCACTTACTACACATACACGTTCCCTGGCTATCAGCTAGGTGTAGCCTTGTGCTGCCCCCAGCACCTATCTACCTGTTAAAGAGGTTTGCCACACAGGCTTTGTCTTACTGCACAGACAGGTATCATGCACCTCAGACTAAATAGGCACAAAACTGGTTCCAGGATGGAGGAACTCTTTAAGCATGCTGGGAGTTTTTGTAGAGGCCTTAATGAGCCAACTTAATTCAGCTGGGCTCATTACCTCTACCCCTGAAAGACTCTCAGCACTTCCTCCTAGTGGTACAAATTTGCATAGAGCCTGAATCTGGGGCACACATATCTGCCATCCTGGACAAAACCAGGCGATTTTACCTGCCTGCTGTCACAATATATATACAGTATCTCACAAAAGTGAGTACACCCCTCACATTTGTGTAAATATTTTATTCTATCTTTTCATGTGACAACACTGAAGAAATGACACTTTGCTACAATGTAAAGTAGTGAGTGTACAGCTTGTATAACAGTGTAAATTTGCTGTCCCCTCAAAATAACTCAGCACACAGCCATTAATGTCTAAACCGCTGGCAACAAAAGTGAGTACACCCCTAAGTGAAAATGTCCAAATTGGGCCCAAAGTGTCAATATTTTGTGTGGCCACCATTATTTTCCAGCACTGCCTTAACCCTCTTGGGCATGGAGGTCAACAGAGCTTCACAGGTTGCCACTGGAGTCCTCTTCCCCTCCTCCATGACGACATCATGGAGCTGGTGGATGTTAGAGACCTTGCACTCCTCCATCTTCCATCTGAGTATGCCCACTGATGCTCAATAGGGTTTAGGTCTGGAGATGCTTGGCCAGTCCATCACCTTTACCCTCAGCTTCTTTGGCAATGCAGTGACCATCTTGCAGGTGTGTTTGGGGTCGTTATCATGTTGGAATACTGCCCTGCGGCCCAGTCTCTGAAGGGAGGGGATCATGCTCTGCTTCAGTATGTCACAGTACATTTTGGCATTCATGGTTCCCTCAATGAACTGTAGCTCTCCAGTGCCGGCAGCACTCATGCAGCCCCAGAACATGACACTTCCACCACCATGCTTGACTGTAGGCAAGACACACTTGTCTTTGTACTCCTTACCTGGTTGCCGCCACACACGCTTGGCACCATCTGAACCAAATAAGTTTATCTTGGTCTCATCAGACCACATGACATGGTTCCAGTAATCCATGTCCTTAGTCCGCTTGTCTTCAGCAAACTGTTTGCAGGCTTTCTTGTGCATCATCTTTAGAAGAGGCTTCCTTCTGGGATAACAGCCATGCAGACCAATTTGATGCAGTGTGCGGCGTATGGTCTGAGCACTGACAGGCTGACCCCCCACCCCTTCAACCTCTGCAGCAATGCTGGCAGCACTCATACGTCTATTTCCCAAAGACAACCTCTGGATGACGCTGAGCACGGCACTCATCTTCTTTGGTCGACCATGGTGAGGCGCTGTTCTGAGTGGAACCTGTCCTGTTAAACTGCTGTATGGTCTTGTCCACCGTTCTGCAGCTCAGTTTCAGGGTCTTGGCAATCTTCTTATAGCCTAGGCCATCTTTATGTAGAGCAACAGTTCCTTTTTTCAGATCCTTAGAGAGTTCTTTGCAATGAGGTGCCATGTTGAACTTTCAGTGACCAGTATGAGAGAGTGAGAGCGATAACACCAAATTTAACACACCTGCTCCCCATTCACACCTGACACCTTGTAACACTAATGAGTCACATGACACCAGGGAGGGGAAATGGCCAATTGGGCCCAATTTGGATATTTTCACTTAGGGGTGTACTCACTTTTGTTGCCCATGGTTTAGACATTAATAGCTGTGTTTGAGTTATTTTGAGGGGACAGCAAATTTACACTGTTATACAAGCTGTACACTCACTACTTTACATTGTAGCAAAGTGTCATTTCTTCAGTGTTGTCACATGAAAAGATAGAATAAAATATTTACAAAAATGTAAGAGGTGTTTTCACTTTTGTGAGATACTGTGTATGCAGTATATATACACATATAGATATATACTGTATATATGGATAGATAGATATATACATACATACATACTTACATACATAAATGCGCTATATTACCAAAAGTATTGTGACTCCTGCGTTTACACCCACATGAACTTCAATGACATCCCAGTCTTAGTCCGTAGGGTTCAATATTGAGTTGGCCCTCCCTTTGCAGCTATAACAGCTTCACCTCTTCTGGGAAGGTTGCCCACAAGGTTTAGGAGTGTCTATGGGAAGGTTTGACCATTCTTCCAAAAGCGCATTTGTGAGGTCGGGCACTGATGTTGGATGAGAAGGCCTGGCTCGCAGTCTCTGCCCTAATTCATCCCAAAGGTGTCCTATTGGGTTGAGGTCAGGACTCTGTGCAGGCCAGTCAAGTTCCTTCTCCCCAAACTCACTCATCCATGTCTTTATGGACCTTGCATTGTGCACTGGTGCGCAGTCATATTGGAACAGGAAGAGGCCATCCCCAAAATCTTCCCACAAAGTTGGGAGCATGAAATTGTCCAAAATGTCTTGGTATGCTGACACCTTAAGAGTTTCCTTCACTGGAACTAAGGGGCCAAGCCCAACCCCTGAAAAACAACCCCACACCATAATCCCCCCTCCACCAAATTATTTGGACCAATAATCACTCCGCTCTCCAAGGAACAAAAAGTACCCCAAAATAAAAATGAAGAGGCGCATAGTGAAGCCCGCAAGTAAACAGTATAAAAAAAATATAGTAAAACATACTCACAAATATGGCTCAAAAACGAGCAAAGGAGCAATACATTTCATAAGAACCGCGATAAGTAAGCGTGTCGGTGTCATCTCCACGTCACCTAATGCATTTTGGCTAATCAGCCGTCTTAATAGGTGTGATTAGAGAGACATATGCACGCAATAAATATCTTAAGCTGGAATCTGCATTACTGGGTGTGCGTCATAGCAGAACAGCTCATCCCCTAGTGCAGGGGTCTCCAAACTGTGGCCCAGGGGCTGGATGTGGCCCTTTGCCTTTATCCGGCCCTTGGTGCACTATTCCTCCCACTGATTTGAGAGAGAGGGTTGGGGAACACAGGCGAGTGGGACTTTAAATGAAGCTTGGGTTAACCTGGTAAGGCCAAAACTTCCATCCCTATAACGTTATGTAATAAAACAATTGCACAATGTGCAATAGGAGGAGCAGGTGGGACTTTAAATGAAGGCAGTGAAGGTCAATCAATAATATTTATGGATAATGATTAATAGGGTCATGAATAAAGTTATCATTTATTACAGATAATCATACATTACATACAAATGGTCACAAAAATGATCCAAGGGAGCAAAGCATAATTGGTAATTAAAAAATCTTATAAATACATAAAATGAGTTCCCCATCCATAAATTGCATAAATAGACATAAGATATTCAAAATTGAACGCTGCATGGTCCATGATCTAATTTCCATGGGGTAATACCCCCAGGTTGAGCAATATGGATGGTGTGGACAGCAAGGAACCAGTGGGCATGTAGTGGCGGAAACACTGCATTATTAGCTCTACGCATTTCGTGGCTTAGGAGGCCACTCGTCAGGAGCACGTGTCTGTATATAGGCTGCAATAAAAAAGGAAACAATAAGTCTAGCAGTTGATCTAGGTTTTTGGTAGTGGGACTGGCAACTCACAAGGAGGAGCCCCCATTGATATGGTGGAAAATACTCACAGGGAAAGTGCACTGGCAGTACAGCATCACAGGCGGTGGGCCCACTGAGAACGTCCCTACCGGGAGCTGAGGCGGCAAGCGAGGCAGAGGCGCTCAACACAAGCGCCCAAACTAGGGCGAGACCGGGCTTCGGGAGAGGACCAGTAGGTTCTGTGAAGAGGAATAATGATGCATTGAAGTGTGTGCTAACATATGAGGACTGAGGAGAGGACAAGAAGGTGCAAGGACACAAAGGAGTGATAAGGGAGGTCAATGAGTGGGGAAACGGGGGGAAAGGATGAATTGTGACAGTGCGAGGTATGAAATGTGAGTGAAAACCAAGGTGCAGTGTAAAGGAGCTGAGATTGACAAGTCAGGGAGTGTAGGGACTGACGTGAGAAAATGGAGGTGCTGGGGTGAAAGGTTTATGTGGTGATGGGGGGAGGAGTGTTACCTGTAAGGAATGCTGGTGCTGATCAAGTGTGTCTGTGGCTCATGGCCAGTGACCACCCCGCCCAGAGAAGGCGCCCAAATATAGGCGCCGCCGCCGCAGCTGGCCACCAACGTCACACACGTGGACGAAATTAGAGAGAGAGACATCCATGCGCCGGCATGAGCGCACAGCAGACGGCGTCATCACAGACTCCCAGATGGTGCACGAGAGTGGTGGACCCCGCCTACATCGCAGCGTCACAAGGACACTGCACATGCGGCGGGGTGGCGTGACGTCGACCCGCAGTGGCGAAGCCCCTACCCTCCCCAGGGAGGGAGAGGGTGGGGGGCATCCCCAGTGCACGTCGCAGCCCCCGGACATGGTAGAACCGGGGCGCCGACCAACCGAGGACCAACCGCCAGTGCACAGGCCGTGGCATTTAGCATAAAAATTAGATCAAAGTGACAAAGTGAATATGATAGGTAAAGCATATACTGGTAGGTTAGAGTAAACTGGAAAAGTTGTTCATGGGACCAATAAGGCAGCAGTTGGTAAAAAGAAATAAACCCATTGAGACATCACAGGCTTCCATCCCTATTAATATTGAGAGAGGGGGTGGGGGAACACAGGAGAGTGGGACTTTAAATGAAGCTTGGGTTAACCTGGTAAGGCCAAAACTTCTATCTCTATATCGTTATGTAATAAAACAATTGCACAATGTACAATAGGAGGAGCAGTTGGGACTTTAAGTGAAGGCAGTGAAGGTCTCCATTTTCTCAGGGCAGGGCAGGCAGGGAGGATTGTATCAGGTGGGGGAGAGTCCCCTGGTTCCAGGAACATCCGTGAGTCAGGTTTCACGTTTTTAGATCCGGCATTATAGGTGATATGGAGCTGGAAACGTAAAAAAAAGAGAGCCCATCGGGCCTGACGGGGCATGAGTCTCTTGGCGGTGCGCAGGTACTCCAAGTTTTTATGGTCAGTAAAAACTAGGACTGGGTGCAAGGCTCCTTCCAACAGATACCGCCATTCTTGTAGAGCAGACTTTATGGCTAGGAGCTGCCTATCTCTCACATCATACTTTCAGCTTTCGGGAGTAGAAGGCAATTGGGTGCAGTGCGGCTATAGGCCCCTGTCTTTGGGAGAGGATCGCTCCGACTGCCGTCTTGGAGGCATCTACCTCCAGTATGTAGGGTAGAGCAGGGTCCGGGTGTTTCAGGATCGGAGCGGAAGTGAAGAGCTCCTTGAGCCGCTGGAAGGCTGCTTGGGCTTCAGGCATCCAATGGAAGCAAGAGTTTTGTTTTGTCTGTTGGGTGATGGGGGTGATCACAGCAGAGAACCTCCGATAAAAATTTGCGAAACCGACAAAACGACGCACCGCTTTCTTGTCGGTTAGTGCCAGCCAGTTCACTATGGCGGAGACCTTCTGGGGTCCATTGTGATGCCTGAGACTGAGAGGATCAACCCCAGGAAGGAAATGCTGGAGCATTGGAATGCGCACTTCTCTGCCTTTGCGTAGAGGCCGTGCTGGCGAAAGCGGCTCAGCGCGCTCTTGACATGGTTTCGATGCTCCTCCAGGAAATGGAAAAGCCTAGGATATCATCCAAGTACACCACCACAAACAGGTCAGAAGATATTGTTGACTAGATGTTGGAATGTGGCTGGTGCATTGCACAGTCCAAACGGCATGACCAGGTATTCATAATGGCCGAATCGGGTTCGGAAGGCCGTTTTCCACTCGTCCCCTTCCCTGATCCGAATAAGGTTATAGGCCCCTCGAAGGTCCAGTTTGAAGAAGATGGTGGCAGAACCGAGCCTCTGAAATAACTCCAGGACTAACGGGAGAGGGTACCGGTTTTTGACCGTGAATTTATAAAAGTCTCTGTAGTCAATACGGGGTCTCAGGGACTTATCTTTTTTTTTTCACAAAGAATATCCTGGCCCCGGCAGGAGATGTGGCGGGCCGGATGAATCCCTTCTCCAGATTTTCATCCAGGTAGGATTTGAGAGCTACCATTTCCTTCTCTGAAAGTGGATAGATTCTGCTGAAAGGTACCTCCATGCCAGGGAGTAACTCTATGGGGCAGTCATAGGAATGGTGTGGCGGCAGGGCATCCGCCCCTTTCTTGCTGCACACATCAAGGAAGGCATGGTATACTGAAGGAACAGCAAGGCGAACCTCCGAGTCTGGGTCGGAGTCCAGACAGGGAGCAGCTAAGGAGGGTCCAGCGGGTGGTGGAAAACAATGATGCCGGCAGTAGGTGGAGTTGAACTGAATGTTGCCAGTGACCCATTTGATATGGGGGCAGTGTGCCCGAAGCCAGGGAAGTCCTAGGATGACCGGGAATAGAGGGGACCTGATGGCGTCCAATAACAAGAGCTCAGAGTAACCGTCCGATGTTCGGGTCGAGAGCCGGATTTGATGGGGGACCCGTTGGCCAGGCAAAGAGTCATCTGATGAGCCTTGGGCCTGAGAGGTATTTGGTGCTGAGCTGCAAAATTCAGGTCCATGAAGCAGCCGCAGGCTCCAGAGTCTATAATGGCCAGGACTGGGATATCCCTACTGGGCAACTGCAGAACAATGGCGAGCACCACATGCGTCCTGGGATCAGGCATGGAGAGTATCTCCCCTTGGGTGAGCGGGGAACCCTTGCCCTGCTTGACGGGGCAGGTCCGCACTGAATGTCCAGAGCCACCGCAATACAGGCACAGACCATAGGACAGATGTCTCTGTCTTTCTTCGGGGGGAAGAGCCGGACATTGTGGACCGATCGGCTGGGGTACCAAGAGTGCTACCAGGAGGAGGAGTACATGGGGGTGACGGGCTTCTCGGTGCAACATTCCCACAGGCGGCGGTCAATCTGGATTGCCAGATCGATCAGGGCGTCCAGGGCCAGAGGTACGCCCACATGAGCTAACTCGTCTTTGAGTGGCTCGGACAGCCTCAGCCGGAACTGGAACCAAAGAGCCGAGATTCCATGCGGTGTCGGCGCTCCAGCGACAAAACTCCGATACATAGTCCTCAGCTGTACGGGCGCGCAAAAAAAACCGCTAAAAAGTCCTTTAGCACAGGTTTTCTTCTAACACCTGTCAACTTCTGATTAAAACCTAAAGCTTACAACTCTCAAATTTAATTACTCTATCTGTTAATGTTACAGACTATGCTTTATTACCTGGTATACACGATCTATTCCTGTTGCGATGATGTAAGCTGACAACCTATCACTTCTACATACCGTTTTATTAAGCTTAGTTGGTATTTTTCACCTATAAAAATAAGCACTGTTGTATATTTTGTGACTCACCACCAATAAAAATATTTGAATATTTGAAAAGAAATTTATTGATGATGTTGCTCGTTTTTGAGCCTGTGAGTATGTTTTCATAAATTCTTTTATACTATTCACTTGCGGGCGTCACTATGCGCCTCTTCATTTTTATTTTGGGGTACCTTTCATTCCTTGGAGAGCGGAGTGATTATTGATCCATTGATTTGATGGTGGATATCTATCCCTGGATCCTATTGCTTATGAACAGCCTGAGTGCCTGATAGCACTACGAGTTATCTGTAAAATTCTGGAACCTGGAGATAGAAGTTGCTTTACATATCCACACGCTGCTTCCAACTGCCATTTGGTAAGGATATTCGATATAAGTGCCGTCCTGTGATGCGCTGTGAAAAACATTGAATTTGCGCCGGCTTCATTTCTCTGGTTCACCCTCTCATCTGCCTTCTACTACCATTACTAGCGCTGCATTTGGACTTTTTTTATGTTTTATATATTGTAATCAACAAATATTTGTGCTGGCTGCTGTGATTTGGATTTGTCTATAGTTTATTAAAGCGGAGTTCCGCCCAAAAGTGGAGCTTCATCTTTAAGGGGAGGTGACCCCAGCTGCACTTCCTGTCCTGGTGCCGAGGAGCTGGAAGGAAGTCCACCTTCCCCCCTCCCACCCGGCGATCTTCTGGGACACGTCATGGGTCCCAGAAGATACGCCGGCCATTCACAAAGCGCAGCGTGACTAGTGCATGCGCAGTGCGCGCCCAGCTTTGAAGCCAAAGCTGGGGGCCCACACATGTGATGCCAGCGCCACCGAAGGATGGGGGAAAAGAGCGAACTCTCGGCGACCGCATCGCTGGAGCCCAGGACAGGTAAGTGCCCTATTGGTACCTGGGTGGAACTCCACTTTAAGTGTTTATTTGCTTATTTAGTTCTAGCGCAGATATTACTTTTTATTTTATACCAAATGATTTGGACCATTGCACAAAGCAAGGTCCATAAAGACATGGATGAGCGAGTTTGGGGTGGAGGAAGTTGTCTGGCCTGCACAGAGTCCTGACCTCAACCCAATAGAACACCTTTGGGGTGAATTAGAGCGGAGACTGCGAGCCAGGCCTTCTCATCCAACATCAGTGCCTGACCTCTGGAAGAATTGCCAAACTTTCTCATAGACACTCCTAAACCTTGTGGCCAGCCTTCCCAGAAGAGTTGAAGCTGTTATAGCTGCAAAGGGTGGGCCAACTCAATATTGAGTTTCTTCTGCATAGTTACATTTTGCATTTTTGCACATACAGTGGGAGAAAAAAGTATTTAGTCAGCCACCAATTGTGGAAGTTCTCCCACTTAAAAAGATGAGAGAGGCCGGTAATTTTCATCATAGGGACACTTCAACTATGAGAGACAGAATGAGAAAAAAAATCCAGAAAATCCCATTGTCTGATGTGTAAAGGATTTATTTGCAAATTATGGTGGAAAATAAGTATTTGGTCTCCTCTACAAAAAAGCAAGATTTCTGTCTCTCACAGACCTGTAACTTCTTCTTTAAGAGGCTCCTCTGTCCTCCTCTCTGTATTAATGGCTCCTCTATGAACTCGTTATCAGTATAAAAGTCACAACCTGTCCACAACCTCAAACAGTCAGACTCCAACTCCACTATGGCCAAAACCAAAGAGCTGTCAAAGGACACCAGAAATAAAATTGTAGACCTGCACCCGGCTGGAAAGACTGAATCTGCAATAGGTAAGCAGTTTGGTGTGAAGAAATCAACTGTGGGAGCAATGATTAGAAAATGGAAGACATACAAGACCACTGATAATCTCCCTCGATCTGGGGCTCCACGCAAGATCTCACCCTGTGGGGTCAAAATAATCACAAGAACGGTGAGCAAAAATCCCAGAACCACACGGGGGGACCTAGTGAATGACCTGCAGAGAGCTGGGACCAAAGTAATAAAGGCCACCATCAGTAACACTACGCCGCCAGGGACTCAAATCCTGCAGTGCCAGACGTGTCCCCCTGCTTAAGCCAGTACATGTCCGGGCCCCGTCTGAAGTTTGCTAGAAAGCATTTGGATGATCCAGAAGAGGATTGGGAGAATGTCATATGGTCAGATGAAACCAAAATAGAACATTTTGGTAAAAACTCAACTTGTCGTGTTTGGAGGAGAAAGAATGCTGAGTTGCATCCAAAGAACACCATACCTACTGTGAAGCATGGGGGTGGAAACATCATGCTTTGGGGCTGTTTTTCTGCAAAGGGACCAGGACGACTGATCTGTGTAAAGGAAAGAATGAATGGGGCCATGTATCGTGAGATTTTGAGTAAAAACCTCCTTCCATCAGCAAGGGCATTGAAGATGAAACGTGGCCGGGTCTTTCAGCATGACAATGATCCCAAAACACACCGCCCGGGCAACAAAGGAGTGGCTTTGTAAGAAGCATTTCAAGGTCTTGGAGTGGCCTAGCCGGTCTCCAGATCTCAACCCCATAGAAAATCTTTGAAGGGAATTGAAAATCCGTGTTGCCCAGCGACAGCCCCAAAACATCACTGCTCTAGAGGAGATCTGCATGGAGGAATGGGCCAAACCACCAGCAACAGGGGGTAAAAACTTTGTGGAGACTTCCAGAAAACGTTTGACCTCTGTCATTGCCAACAAAGGGTAAATAACAAAGTATTGAGATGAACTTTTGTTATTGACCAAATACTTATTTTCCACCAGACAATCCAATCAGACAATGGGATTTTCTGGATTTTTTTTCTCATTCTCTCTCTCATAGTTGAAGTGTCCCTATGATGAAAATTACCGGCCTCTCTCTTCTTTTTAAGTGGGAGAACTTCCACAATTGGTGGCTGACTAAATACTTGTTTGCCCCACTGTAGTAGGATTTGATATTGGCATTTATTTGCATAAGAAGTATTTTATGAATTTTATTTTGTATATGAGTAGCAGGAATATGATTTGCGCACATACCAATTGTGTGGAAGAAATAGCAGATATTAATGGTACAGATATATAGTTCTTGGCAATTGCACAAGAGCTGCACTCAGTTTATATATTTTTATACATATGATTGTTATTAAATTTTAACCACATTTTGGGATGTGAGGAGTGCTGGTAGCTTTACATGATATGATAGCAGCTCACAAGGTTTCTTCAACTCAATATTGAACCATATGGACTAAGACTGGGATGCCATTAAAGTTCATGTGTGTGTAAAGGCAGGCGTCCCAATACTTTTGACAACATAGTGTATAGATACATGTGATGTCACGGCACTGAGCCCCTCCCTTTTATAGGAATCATCCTGAAATATGCACAAATCACAAATTAAGTTGCAGCACAAACAGATGCTAATGCAGCATCATTATAAGTTAGCCTGTACCCCCTAGACCAGCGTTTCTCAACCTTTTCAACACAGAGGAAACCTTGCAATAAATGTCCAGTCTCAAGGAACCCCTGCTACAAATTACTATAGCTGTCGTGATACATTAAGCCTCGTACACACGGGACGACGATCGTACGTACGATCGTCTCAAATTGTATGTTGGATAATGTAACTTGCATACTGACTGCACTACTCGATCGTACGACCAAAGAAAGAACGTTCAGGTGCATGTAATTAGCATCCGGCCGTTCCGGACTTCTGAGCATGCGTGTTTTGCACAATACAACTTGTTGGACCAACTTCTCTGTACACACGATACAACGGTCGTATGACCGCTTGTTGGTATGACCAAGTTTTCTAGTTTGCTCATAATAACTCCCATTGTACGACGGCTGTTCTAATCACGCGTACGAACGATCGATTTCACATACAGCGGTTGTTCGTACGACCTGTTGTATACGATCGTCGTACCATGTGTACGAGGCTTTAGTGTGATGGTCATTGGGAAGAATGCTCCTTACACTTGTGGTCATTGGGAAGAATTACCCCCTTACAGATAGCTAAAAAGATCAATGATGTCATTGGGAATTTATCTGAGAGGCAGAAATTGCTCATTGCTCAAGGAACCCCTAGCAACCTCTGGAGGAACCCTAGGGTTCCATGGAACCCTGGTTGAGAACCCCTGCCCTAGATAAATGTGAAGATACGCTTGTGTTTATGAGGAGTTCATAAAAATCCCATAGGAAGGGTGTTGTACTTCAGTCAGCAGCTCCACCTCAGATCAAGAATGAATCTCTGAAATTACAAAAAGTGCAGCATTAATGGGTTTATTACGATTAAAAAGCCAAATGAAAACTCACAGAAATAGAAAATCAAAGAGATGGAAGCTGTTGTGAGTGAGGAAGCCAAGTCCAATGTTCCAAGAAGTGAGGAGAGTCACTGTGGGACACAGGGCAGGATATGACATCACAACTGGGGCGGGCTGATTGCCATGATAACGCGTTTCAGAGTCCAGAATGCCCACCCCACTCCCCCTGAAATAGAGCTCGCCTGTCTATGATTTTCGAAGGTTTGAGAAAGGAGCCAATAGGAGTTCCCGAAATGTGTTACCATAGCATAGGCGCACGCACAGGGTGTGCTGGGTGTGCCTAGGCACACCCTAATCTCCCTGTGCTGAGCAGGGTCCCCCTGCTGCTTGGCTGCAGAGAAAGGGACTGGGGAATCTCTGTCTTTAAAAGTGAGACATCAGGGGTCTGTTTAGACACCTAATTAGTGTTGAGCGAACCCGGACTGTAACGTTCGGGTCCGTACCGAACTTTAGGGTGTCCGTGGCACGGACCCGGACCCGGACATTTCAAAAATCGTTCGGGTTCGG
>BLSH010067470.1:874636-885390 GCA_018402905.1 Glandirana rugosa | reverse complement strand
TTTTTTTTTTTTTTTTTTTTCGTTTTTTTTTTTTTTTTTTATCGGGACTTTGATATTGGGGTGGAAATTTTTGACACTTTATTTTTTTTTTTTGGGACCAATGACATTTATACAGAGATCAGAAATCTAAATATCCACTGATTACTGTATAAATTGACAGTGAAGGGGTTAACCTGCAGGGGGAGATCTAAGGGTTAACTGTGTTCCCTAGGCGTGTTCTAACTGTGAGGTGGGCTGGACTACCATGGGCATAAGAGATCTAACTGATCCCAGTGACACGGATCAGTAGATCTCGTACATGCCGCCTGTCAGAAAGGGGAACAGCCATGTTTACATAGGTTCCCCGTTCTTTCCCTCAGTAGCTCTTACATGCCCACTGACAGAGCGGGGAGCCAGCCGGCGTGTTTACATCAGCGGTTCCCCGTTCTTTCTCTCTGGCAGGTCATTGCAGCTTGCCAGCGGACTTGGGGTCCGTCCGCCCGGACCGCGGGCATGAGAGCGGGACAGCGCCACAGTGCAGCAGTATATATGCGGCACGCGGTTGGGAACCGGTTAACCATCTAAGGACCAAGCCTATATTTCACACTCAGTGTTTACAAGTTAAAATCTGTTTTTTATTTTTCTAGAAAATTACTTAGAAACCCCAAACATTATATATTTTTTGTTGAACACCCTAGCGAATAAAATGGCGACCGTTGCATTACTTTTTTGTCACTCCGTATTTGCACAGTGGTCTTTCAAGCACAATTTTTCTCTTTTCCTTTTTTCAAAAAAAAAAAAAAAAAAAATTAGTTTTTGAGTTAGAAAAAAAAAAGACAACAGTAAAGGTAGCCCAATATTGTGAAAGGGGATGTTACACCAAGTAAATGGTTGAAAATTTGCGCACACTCGCGGAATGGCGAAAAACTCCGTTACTTATAAATATCCATAGGCGACGCTTTTAAATTTTTTTTAGCGGTTATCAGGCTAGAGGCACAGAGGAGGTCTAGTGCTGGAATTATTGCTTACACTGATGAGCGCGGCGATGCCTCACGTTTGGTTTTAACACTGTTTCCTATGCAGGTGCGACTTGCGTATGCGTTTTTTTTTTCTTTGTTACACGAGCTTGCGGGGAAGGTGGTGCTTTAAAAAATTTTTTTTTTTTTTTTTTTAGCAATGTTCCTTTAAAAAAAAAAAAAAAAAAAATCTGATAACTTTTATTGCTATCGCAAGGAATGCAAACATCCTTGGTGACAGGTACTCTGGGTCTTAAAGACCCCATCCCTCCTTTACACTTCATAGTATTCAGATTGCCAAAAACGGTGATTCTGAATACTGTAATTTTTTTAAAACTGGCGCTGTTAGTGATGTGTATACAACGTTAAGCCGCGTTTTTGAGCGTTTTGCCGGCTCGGCGTCAAAATGGCTCTGAAGCTGCAGCTTCGGAACGCGTGGGTCCTGCTTTAGCTTTACAGCTTAAGAATGCCAACACAATCTACAGCTCATAAACGTCAATGTGTATGAGACCTTGAATAACCGCATGTGGCGTGTAAAAAACGCTCAAAAACACGGTGTTAATAACGCCCGTGTGTATGAGGTCTAAATCCTAATTTTTAAAGAGCAACTTTCGTCTCTGACCCTCTGTTGACTTACCGGCAGTCCCATTCACTTTAATGGGATGGCTGGCGATGCGGTAGTGACACAACAAGGTGAGGGTTTAGCAGCAGCTAATGTAAAGTTATGCATTTGGAGGCTAAGAATATGCATGTATTGTACGTACTAGGGGGGATACAATTGGGGGAATCCATAGTGGAGAAGGAGCTGGGGGTTTTTGTAGATCCTAAACTTAATAATGGCATGCAATGCCAAGCTGCGGTTTACAAAGCGAGCAAAATCCTTTATTGTATCAACAAGGTATGGACTCCAGAGAGATTATTTTGCCCCTGTACAAATCATTAGTGAGACCTCATCTGGAATATGCAGTTCAGTTTTGGGCACCAGTTCTCAAAATGGATATCGGGGAACTGGAGAAAGTGCAGAGAAGGGCAACCAAACTAATCAGAGGCATGGAGGAGCTCCGCTATGAGCAAAGATTTGAGGAACTGAATTCTCTTGAGAAGAGAAGATTAAGGGGGTATATGATCAACATGTACAAATACATAAGTGGTCCATATAGTGAACTTGGTGTGGAGTTATTTACTTTAAAGTGGAAGTAAACCCTCCTATAGTTTTCAGCCAAGGAAGCTGACATCTTAGCCTCTGTTTAATCTGCAACTGCCATGAAGCTGCACATGTGATCCATTATGACACCAGCCATTGGATGGGTTAAGACTAGTTTAGTTGAGAGCACAGTCAAGGCGACAGCTAGCATTTCCGGCATGCTGGGAATATTGACTCTTTCAGGGCTTGACAAATTTGCTTTGAATCTAGGAGCCAGCTAAAGTTGGGAGCCAATTTTTACACCTTTCTTTTTTTAAGAAAATTTTGATAACTTTTTTTTCCTATTACAAGAAATGTAAACACTCCTTGTAATAGAAAAAAGTATGTCAGGACCTCCAAAATATGAGATCTGGGGTCAAAAAGACCTCCGATCTCATATTTACACTTGAATGCATAAAAAAAAAAGAGCATTGGGCGGAAGCGACTTGTGACGTAGCTTCCGCCCAGCCATGTTATGGAGCCGAGTGAGCAGCTTCAGCCGCTCACTCGGCTCGCGGATACTGGGGGGGGGGGGGGGTGGGGGACGCGATCATCTCCGCCGCTGCCAGCGGGTCAGGTAAGCGGCGGAGATGACCGGAAGGAGGGGGGGGGGCACCTCTCCCGCCGCTGATAAAAGTGATCTTGCCGCGAATCCGCCGCTAAGACCACTTTTATCTTTCAGGGAATCGCCTGCTGAAAAAAAAGATACCGGGGTTATGGTAGCTATCTGCTACCTTAACGGTATTCCACTTCAAACTGCCGCCGTCAAACGACGGCCGGCGGTCCGGAGGGTGGATATAGATAGATGTGTATATATATTTTTATTGGGTAACTTAGGACTTGTGTTTTTTTTCAACCTGGCTAACTATGTAATTTAGAATATTAAGTTGTCAGGTTAGTAAAACTGCGATATTGAAACCGATGCAATCGTACAGTTTGTAGTGTACATAGACTGCAAATCAGTGGGATAAAAGAATATTCCTGAACTTTGTTTTATCTCATGGTCACTGTGAAATTGTGTGCATTGCTTTCTCAGCTTGCAGAGCTTGGATTAATTGAATGAGTTTACCAAAAATGTAAGTATTGCAGAATATACAGCCTCATGCTACATAATTAAGCTCAATTTCATGCTGAATAAACCAAATTATTAATGTACCTTAAATAGAAAATGATCTTTAGATAGATTTTTACTCAAAATCTGATTTTAAATCAAACTTTTTTTTTTTTCTTAATTGATTTTGATCCACCTTCTCCCCAGGTGGAAAAATAACAGAAAAATTTTCATAGCTTCAAACTTTTCAGAAATTGTTCATCTCTACACTTGGGTCCTTGTAGAGTGGATAAGAAAAAAAACAGGCATTCAAGCGGTGGCAATATTGCCTCCTGAATGTCTGTCAACCGGCCCTAAATCTCCCCTGAAAAAGTGGTACTGCAGATTTGCTTTTGATAGGGATGGTAGAGGCTGTCCCTTAATGTGAAGAAACTATGTCAATAAATATGTCTTATCTGTTTTTTTTTTTTTTTTTTTTTTTTTTTTTCTTTTTCTCATTAGGTTGCTGGTTTTATATTGACTGTTTCATTAAAACTAGGCCTTTTGTTTCTCCATTTAGGAACTGAATGATTTGGCTCGTGATCCTCCAGCACAATGTTCTGCAGGCCCAGTTGGAGATGACAGTAAGCTTTTATATTGTTTCCTGAAAAACTTAGTGTATGGATTGCTAGAAGCAAAAATGGAACCAAATTGGCTCAAGTGATCTGGATGGTTGTAGTGACACCCGTCTTATCCTAGACTGCTTTGTCCCTTCTGTGGACCTAGAAATGAAATGGCAGGTGTGTGTGGCTAGATGGAAGGGAGATTTGCTATAGCCATTCCCTGATCCCCCCCTTTTGAATAAAGCTTTAAGTAAGAATTTGTTTGGGTTTTGCACATTCATTCCTCCAGCGGCTATGGTCAGAAGAGGCTGGTGCAACGTGAACTGTTTCATCAGCTTCCATGTGGTTCTTACATGACATTAGGGGTCTAATTTGACCTGTTTCATAATGCCATCATATAGGAGGCTTGTTGGCTTCCTATGTGATGGCAGTAAAATTGAATGTTAAAATAAAAAAAAAAAACCCCAGCTTTTCCTCCCCAAAACATATGTATTGTGCATGTAAATCACAACCCCACTGTCAGTTTTTGGTTTAACTTGCCTCCTTTAGCTGTATACAGATAATTTCTGTCTTATGTCACTTCTCCTGACCAAATTTTTTTTAACCACTTAACCTCTGCGCTATAGGCAAGGCGGCTACAGCGCGGACCTCAAATACTGGGAGGCCATCCATGTATGGACTCCCATTCTCTACGCACACACTCTGTGGTCACCCGAGTCCTTCAGACTCGGCTGATTGCAGAGCAGGGTAAAGGGCCAATCACAGCGTGTTCTTTACCACATGATCAGCTGTAATCGGAAGCATATTACCAACTTCTTTTTTTTTTTTTCTCCCATGCTGTGAGTGTGAAGCAAAGAATAAAGCTGGTAACGTCTTCATTTAGACTCCTTAAAACTGAGGCGCCGGCAAAACAACGATAAAGCGCCGGTTGGTTTACCAGAGCTTTTCGGACACTAGCGGGCCAGTTTTTAAAGGATTCATTGCATTGGGCAGGGGCATTTTGGGAGCGCTGTAACCTACCCCTAAAGATGCTGCTTGTAGGACTTTTCCGAACGTCCCACAAGCGCACCGCCTGGGTGTGAAAGCACCCATTTGCAATGAATGGCAGGCAGTTTTCAGTTTCTTTACAGGTCCCATTTAAAATGCCTGAAAATTGCCTCAATGTAAAAGGGGTGTGAGAGGGACATCAGTCCCCTAAATTCCAACCAGTGCTGCTGTTTAGTGCCCTCCAGTGCTGCAAATCCGTGCCCATCAGTGCAGATTATCAGTCCCCGAGAAATATGAATAACGTTCTATTTTTATTTCAAAATTTGCAGTCGTGATTAAATACCACCAAAAGGTTCCTATTTGTGTGAATAAATGATTAAAAAATTCATTTTTGTGTTGTGCATGACTGCACAATTATCATTCAGAGCCAGTTCACACCACATGCAGGTCCAGTGTGTTGTTTTTTTATTTTATTTTTTCTGCATTAAAAACGCATGTAAAGTAGGTTATAAGGTTTTCAATGGCACAGTTCATGCCAGTGCTTGCAGTTCCAGTGTTCCAGAAAAAAGTAGAACATGTTGCATTTTTCCTGAACTGCTCAAAGGATCATGGGACATGTAGTATCAGGACTGGCAAAAGGAAGTAAACAGGAAGTCAGAACATAACCACTTGCTTACTGGGCACTTATACTTGTAACGGACTGCTGTAAAATGCACAAAGAACACACGTGTCCTTAAGGATAAGGAAGAGGAAAAAATGCACCGAACTGCATCATAAACGTACTGGAACACATCAAAACGTGCATGTGGAATGCATCTGGACTGCGTTTCTATGGTGTGAACTGACCCTCAAAGCTGAAAGCTGGATATTGGCCTTTGCAGGAAGGGGGTACAAGTGCCCAGTAAGCAAGTGGTTAAGTTCTGACTTCCTGTTTACTTCCTTTGCCAATCCTGATACTCCCACGATCCTTTGAGCATCTGTGGTTTCAGGACTTCTGGGAGTTGAAGTGGATGGGTCCTAGGGTTATTGTGGGTGTTTCTGGTTCTCCATGTGGGTGGGGAAAGTTGTGAATGTGTCTCATACCTGTCTTGCAGCATGCCAAATAATGGTTTACTGCAAGACTATAGAGGAAGGGCTAGTTGAGGTTATTATGAAGGGGTCTCCTTCATATGTAAATTAATCCATTCACAGGGAGCAAGGCTCTATAGGAGGGAGGCATTTGAGTGGTGGGGACTCCCTGTTCACAGTGGTCAGCATATGTAACTGGGAAGGATTGAATATTAATTGTGATCCATTCAATACTGCCTAGCTAGTAGCACAGCTATTCAGAACAGGCATTTTATGAAGGCGTTTCCTCAAATAAGGCTGTGATCTGTGGGGTGGGACTTGAGGAAGTTTGGACTTTCTGTTGGTGTGACTGGGCTAGATTGAATGTTAAGATGTATTCCAGTCCACCCTAGGGGTGCTGAAATTAATCGATGCATTGATGCATCGCGATTCGGACTTCCGCGATGCGGCATCGATGCAGTCACCTGACAAGTCTCCTATTTGGGAAACGCCTGGATGTCTTGTCATACCGTGGCGTCTCGCTCGTTACCGCCCAGCCCGCTGCCTGCCTTTCTCCTCTCTGGCAGACATCAGCAGTGGATTCCTCAGCCCCGCCCGCTGACTGTAGCTGACTAATCAGAAGAGAGACGGGTGGGGCTGAGGAATCCACCGCTGACGTCTGCCGGAGAGGAGAGAGGCGGTAACGAGCGCCGAGAGACACCATGGTATGTTGCTACATAACTCTGCTGTAAATTGTAATTGCCTCCCATTGACACCCCACACCCCACCACCCACTGACACCCCTCACCACCCACCCACTGACACCCCCTGTATCCTAATCGTGATGCATCGTGGAATCAAATTGAATCATTGACCTGATAATCGTAATCGATTCGTGAGGCCAGTGAAGATGCGCACCCCTAGTCCACCCACCATCAGAACTGTGAAAGAAGTTGCATCATTTGCAGAGTCTGAAAGATGGTCCTTTTTCAAGTCTACCTGAGCCACCCGTGCCAAGTGTTGTAGACTGGAGTGTTATACTCTAGCTGCTGTGGAAGGGACAGTCTATCAGCAGGATATACAGAGGCTCACATGATACTAAACCCAGATTAACAGAGCAAGATGGTACAAGAGGTATGATCTATGCTGGCATTGATCATTCCATTCAATTCTAGTGAAAAGAAAGTTGGATTTCAGCTTTAAAGCCCCTCTGTACATGTACATACACCACACATGTTGTGTATCACCGTGATGTCACCCATGAACAATTTTGGGTACTGTAGATTTTCACCATTTCATGGTCGGTTGTAAAGGAATAATTTTTATTAACAGGTTTGATTTATTTTTTTTTTTTTTTTTACACTTGCTTTGTGAAGTGGTTTTGCACAGAACAGCCCCAATCTTCCTCTTCTCGGGTTCCCTGCTGGGGCTCTAGGCACCTCCCCCTTGCCGAGTGCTCCCATAGCAAGCCGCTTGCTGTGGGGGTACTTGTGCGTATTCAAACCAGAGCCTGCTCTCTGCGTCCAGAAAACGCAGAACATGACTCGGCCCCGTTCCCGCCTTACTGGCTGTGATTGACAGCAGCGGGAGCCAGTGGCTCCTGCTGCTGCATCTCAGCCAATCGGGAGGGAGAGACTTGGGAGAGCTTCGGGTTTTGTGCACATCACTGATCTGGCTGAGGGGGGAGCTGCACACTGAAGGTTTTTGACCTTCATGCATTCAACGCATGAAGGTAAAAAACCTTCATCCTTTACAACCACTTTTAGGCTTGGCATGTTCAGTATCTATTTACTTGATGCGACACCATCTTTTATATTACCAAAAAATAGGTCTTGTGCGCATTGTAATTTAATTTTGGTGTTGACTACCAAAAAAAAAAAAATTTATAAAAATGTGCAACAGAGTGCAGCTGCTTCACAAGAAATTCAATTGGGGGTTTTAAAGCTGTTCTAAAGGCCACACCCGATCCAGCAATGTTCATGATCGTCTTGGCTTTATGGGGACTCTCCCTCCATTGGCTGAGACAGCAGCAGGAGCCCATCTGTCTGCACCCACTGCTCAGAGTGGTAACCCTGCAGTCTTTGGTTTAGTATAATCACTGCATGGGCAGAGAAGGAAGTGTTTTGTCTTGACAGTACACCGGCTCAGACCTAGTAGGGATATGTGGCAGTTTCAGATATCAAAAACTGCATTACCTCTGTTAAGTGCAGACACTGCCAGTTTCTCTTTCACTCTGATATAGAAATTGGCGCAGGTAGACTTGAAACAGATCCATCTGCCTAGGTAATGTGGTGCATGCCACTCCCAACAGCTTCCTGCACAATTATAATGCTCAATTAATTCCCTAGATTGTAGGAAAAACAATTGAGTACTGTCCGTGCAGTTTTTTTATTTGCGCGAACATCCAAATTGGCCCTGGCCAATTGGATCTCAGGAGCTGCTTCTTGACTGGCTGGGAAGACCATAGCGAATATTCACTATTGTCACATAAGTAGGTGCGCCCAGAGCCCACCCTTTTTTGAAGCCGATTAGAGCCTTGGGCTCTAATCAAGTGCTTCAAAAAAAAAGAAAAAAACCCCATTTGAATCCTGTATGTAGATTAGGGGGACAGTGGCCCGTATGGACAGGCTGCCACTGTCTGGCGCACAGCTGCTGCCTTGTAGCAGTAAAACTGCTGTAGGGCAGACTTGAAGTAGGTGAACCTGGATAGTTGGTGAGTTAAGACAGATGGAGAGCTGTGAAATGGGAGGGGGAAGAGTCAGTTGGGAGAGGTTATAAAACCAGAATGCTTGTCCTGAAAATTTAAATGTGGGTGCAAAAAAAAGTATCATGGACAGTAATTGTATTTTGTAGCAAGAGCACTTATATGGCTACTTTCACCTCAAGCTGGATTGAGAGAAATTTCTTTTTAAAATAAAATCTGGAATATGATACACTTCATACTCCTGTATATACCTTACCCACCAGTTAAAAAAAAAAAAAGTTTCTTTAAAATTTTCTGATTGTAGTATTTATTGCTCCTCATTTGCACTTCTAGCGTATCTTCTCATAGTGATAACTGCAATGTCCTGTTGAAGGTGCCTTACTCCTAAAGCCAGCTTTACAAGCCGCCTGAAATTACGGTCTTGGTCTCCTACCCATGTCCATATATCCCTACGTAAGGGAGTTCTAAAGTCAACCTTAATTTTTTTTTACCTTTAGGCCTCATACACACGGACGTTTTTTGACGCCGGCGTTCTCTGACGTTTTTTGCAGCTCTCCATGTTAGTCAATGGCCCCATAAAAACGTCGGCGTTTTTGAGCTGTAGGTGGCGTCGGCGTTAGTGAGCAGAAAGTAGAACCCATGGCCATCGCGTTCTGAGGCTGTAACGTTTTGCCGCCGACGCCACAATATGCCAACAAACGCCACCTAATATTGTACCGGCGTATTCCGGCGTTTTTTGACGCAGACGTTTTTAGGTTGAAAAATAGTAGAAAAAGGATGATTTTTTTTTGTTTAAAAAAACGCCTATTGACGCCGACGCTCACTAACGCTCAAAAACGCCAATGCATAACGCCGAAAAATGTCGACTTCTTTTCCTTGACGTCGGACCCGACGTTTTGTTTATTTTTTTAGATACGCCCGTGTGTGAGGCCTTAAAGTGTTCCTATACCCACAACAGTAAAATCTGTCAGTATATGCAGAATAGCATGCTTGTTATACTTGTTGTGGAACCAAAGGGGTTAATTCTCTGCATTGTGTAAAAAGGCTCTTTGATCCTATAAGCACAGATCCCCCACCCCAGCATGGTCTCTCTCTCTGCCAGGAAATACAGTCAGAGTAGTAAAGCTACACATGCTCAGTTTGGTCTCTTGCTGGAGATTATATTTCCTTGAGCTGCGCTTTTCAGGTCAAATGGTATTGACCTCACATGTGGGAGTGTATACAGATCTTAAATGACAGCCCAGTCCCTCCCTCCTCCATGCACAGTAACTAAAACAGTGGGTGGGGTGTCAGATCTTGATGGATGAGGACATCTCCCTGAATACTCAGCACTTGGGCAGACCCTGCAGTTTATCACGTGACCGTGGTATACAGATCAGCCAACAAGGTATATAGTGGCAGTATTTTAATGTAAAAGGTTTTATAAGCTGTGGGCACTGCGGGGAAGGGGGGGGGTTGCTCGGATGAACGATTTTCATACTACTGGGTTTAGTAACACTACTTTGCGTGGTTTTTATTTATTTTATTATAAAGCGATTGTCAAGTCTTTTTTAAAAAAGAAAAAAACAAACCTGTTATACTTACCACCTCTGTGCAGTGGGTTTTATCTGTGTATCCATTCAGACATGGAACCCCGGCCCACCCCTTTTCTCCCCTGATTGGCTGACTGAATTTGACAGCCGTTGGAGCCTATGGCTCTGCTGCTGTGTCTCAGCCAATTGGGAGGAGTGTTCCGGACGGCTTAGACATTCGTGGACATCGCTGGAGAGAGATGGAGCTCAGGTAAGTAATTGGAGGACGCTGGGAAGGCTCCCTACACACAAGGTTTTTTTATCTTCATGCATAGAATGCATTAAAAGAGAAAAAAAAAAAAAACTTTCTGCCTTTACAATCCCTTTTTAAGGTAAAACAAAAATTCCCCTCTATTTGTGTATGGGAAGTGTTTTGTGCACATTTTTACCTTTATAATGACTGCTGTTGCTACTGGATACTCATGTTTATAGGTTGTGTAACTGTATTATAAATTGATAGGCTAAGGGGCACCTCATTGCACAGCCGTCATGATTCGCAATAGAAGTGCAGGTGAAGGGTAAAGTGCGTGTGTTTGGTGTCTCGGGGGGGGGGGGGGGGGGGGGGGTCCCTCGGAAGGGTCGCAGGAGGTTAATGAATGGACTCGAGGTAGAGA
>BLSH010067470.1:812223-824922 GCA_018402905.1 Glandirana rugosa | reverse complement strand
CAATTAAGAAGAGCTGCGTCTGTCAGTGAATGTAAGAGAAAAAGGGATTTTATTATAACTTACCGTAAAATCCTTTTCTCTGAGTTCACTGACAGACGCAGCTCCCACCCCTCTGGTTTTTTTGTTGCACTGCTTGTGACAAACTGAATGCTATTGGCCAGCAGGGGGTTTTATAGGCTCAGGTGAGGACGGCCCCCATGGGAGGGGCCAGCCTATCCCTAATGCTTTTGCATCTGTTTTGCCTAGTCACTCTTGATAGGACGACATAAAACCCACGTGTCAATTAAGAAGAGCTGCGTCTGTCAGTGAACTCAGAGAAAAGGATTTTACGGTAAGTTATAATAAAATCACTTTTTTTCCCAAGAATTGTGGGAAAAAAGTATAACTTCAAAAAACTCGCCATGCCTCTTACTAAATACCCTTGGAATGTCTACTTTTCAAAATGGGGTAATTTGGTACCTTCCTGACATTTCAGGGCCTCAAGAAATGATAGGCCATCAGTGCATCAGGTGTGATCAATTTTCAATGATTGGCACCATAGCTTGTAGACACTTTCACACAGACCAAATAATATACACTTATTTGGGTTATTTTTACTAAAGATGGGTAGTAGTATAGGTTTTGGCCCAAATTTATGAACAAAAATTACTTATTTGTAAAATTTTATCACAGAAACTAGTGTTCGTTTTTTTTTTTCCTCAATTTTCACACTTTTTTCACTTATGTCGCAAAAAATATAAAAAACCCGGAGGTTCTTAAATACCACCAAAAGAAAGCTCTATTTGTGTGAAAGATAAAAATTTTATTTGGGTACAGTGTAGCATGAGAGGGTAATTGTCATTCAAAGTGTGAGAGTGCTGAAAATTGGTCTGGGCAGGAAGGGGGTATAAACGTCCTGTATTGAAGTGGTTAAGAGGTCCTGTCATGCTTTTTTCTATTACGAGGAATATTTACATTTCTTGTAATAGGAATAAAAGTGATCAAAAATGTTCCCCCCCCCCCTTTTTTTGTGTGGAGGGGGGACCAACAGATGTCACAGCGAATTTCTGCGTAGCCACTGGTTGCGGGCTCCTGGGGCCCCTTCTCCCGCACCGCACCCGATCATTGCTTCCACGTTTTGGGGATTTTCGCCGCCATGCGGTAGACCGCCGCCATTTTCCCATGGTCGCGGACATTTTAAGCCTATGGAGCTTTACCTCTAGTGCTCTTGCGGTAGTACACGTTCCCCTGCAGGTGGTTTCGGCCTCTAGTCTATCACTCGGCTGCCATATTGGAGTCCCTGCTGGCTGTAGAAAATGTGCTGCAGGCGTTTTTTGCTTTCTCTTTGGAACGGTGTGTGCTTCTGGCGGCACAGCTCTTCTGACGGTACTCAGGATACAGGCAGTAAACAGCAAGTATAGTTGGGCTCTCCTGTGGGTGCTGGTGGCGGCGGGTGCAGTCCTCCTGGGTATTCCTGGCATTCTGTGGGGCGGCTGTGTGGGGGTGCCTCAATCAAGTGTTCTCACCTGCATTTTCGGGGGAAAAACGATGGCAGACTATCCTGACTTGCCTGCTGAGGAGGAGTCGGCAACAGCGCAATCTGCGCAAGGGGCATTTTTGGACCAGCTGCGGGTGGTCTTTAGTGAATTTCTTCCCCGGGCAGATATTGCCCACCAGGTCCCTAGGAAGCGTCCTCCGCCCCCTTGTTCATCAGGGGAGAACTCTGATCCAGAGATAGATTCGGGGGTCACAGGGACCCCAGTAGACCTTTCTGACGGTGAACTGGCACCCTCGGAAGGAGAGGAGGACCAGGGGGCAGCAGCTGCGCGCGAAAAAGCAATGGTATCCGCAATTATCGCTGGAATTCCCACCACGCTGCGACTGAGCCAGGATGGCGAATCGCAGACATGTGCGGGTCCACTAAGGCCCCTAGGACTTACCGCTATGATCATTTTTTTGATCATTTGATCTATCGTGAATGCCAGCGTCCGCAGCATTCTTTTTTGCTGTCAAAACGTTTTGCCATCCGCTATCCCTTTTGAGGATAGCTTTCTGAAGAAGTGGGAGTCACCTGTGGTGGACCCACGGATAGCTCTTCTGAATAAGGCGACTACCATTCCACTGGAAGGGGCCCCTTCCTTTAAGGCTCCAGCTGATAGGCGGACAGAAGCGGTGTTAAAAGCTCTTTTTCTAGTAGCAGGCTCAGCTCTGAGACTGGCCCTGGCATCTACCATGGCGGCGCAACACCTATCTGAGCGTATGGCAGAGCTCCAGAATGATCTGGACTGCGGTCGCCTGATGGATGCGCCGCAGAGAGCTGACTTTTTATATCAAGGTATCAAGTACCTCTGTGACGCAGCCCTGGACCTACTGCCTATGTTGTCCAGAATGGCTGTTTTTGCTGTCATTCTTAGACGGGTTCTTTGGTTGCGCTCATGGTCAGGGGACCACGCGTCCAAAAAAGGCCTTGCGGATCTCCCCTTTCAAGGTGGACATCTCTTCGGTCCTCAACTGGATGAGATCATTAAAGATTTCACTGGTGGAAAGAGCACTTTCCTCCCGGAGGCGTGAGTTTTGCCGTAGACAGGGGTCTCCTGCCTTGGGTCAGAAGAGGTTTTTTCGTGCCTCTTGCGCGGCAGGGAAAAGGACCCCGAGCCGGTAAGGCCGCTGCAGGGGCCGATAACCGGCAGTGGCAGCGAAAAACTGATAAGGCGGAGGATAAGCCCTCCTCTGCCTGATGGGCTGCCCCTACCCGGGCTTCGGGTGGGGGGACGTCTTCTTTGGTTTGCAGACCGGTGGACTGCTCGCATTTCCAACCGGTTGGTCCAGGAAGTAGTGTCCACCAGCTACAGGATAGAGTTCAGCACTCTACCCACAGACAGGTTCTTCCCATCGAACTTGGGGCTCCCACAGGGGCGTCGGGAGGCCCTCTTCGGGGCCGTTATGGCGCTCTCCGACCAGGGGGTGATCGTGCCAGTACCTCATGTGGAAAGGTTTCGAGGTTTCTACTCAAACCTGTTTGTGGTCTCCAAAAAAGGAGGGGGGGTCAGGCCAGTTCTGCACCTGACGGCCCTGAACCGATCTGTGAAAGCGCGGAAATTCCGGATGGAATCAATTGGCTCGGTTGTGGCGGCCCTCCATCAAGGGGAATTCCTGGCGTCCCTGGATATCAGGGCGCGTATCTCTATGTTCCCATTTGTCCACGGCATCAGTGTTTTCTTCGCTTTGCAGTGGGGGACCTCTGTTACCAATTTGTGGCACTCCCCTTCGGTCTGGCATCAGCTCCTCGGGTTTTCACCAAACTGGTGGCCCCAGTAATGGCGTTACTGCAACAGAGAGGCATTGCGGTGGTAGCTTACCTCAACGACCTGCTCCTGAGAGCGGAGTCTGCCTCGGCTCTGTAGGAGAATGTGAGAATCACCATGGCCTCGTTGCACGACTTCGGTTGGTTGATCAACCTGCAAAAGTCGATGGTATCTCCATCCCGTCGCCTGCAGTATCTGGGTCTGATTCTGGACACAGCAGACGAAGGTGTTCCTCCCACCGGCCAAGTTGCTGTCGCAGCATTCGGCGGTGCGAACCCTTCTGTCGCACCGACAGTCTTCATTACGATTCTGTATGCGGGTGCTGGGGCTCATGGTCTCGACCTTCGAGGCGGTACCGTACACTCGCCTTCTCCAGCTAGTGATTCTGTCTCGGTGGGACAGGTCTCCATGGTCCTTGGACCTTCTGATCCGCCTGAACTCCCAGACCAGGGGCTCTCTGACCTGGTGGCTTCGGGACTTGGCGCTGACTCGGGGAAAGTCGTTCCTGCCCCTTCATTGGGTGATTATCAGCACGGATGCCAGCCTTTCAGGCTGGGGCGGGGTCCTGGGGCGGCTATCTGCCCAGGGCCGTTGGTCTGCGCAGGAAGCGCGCCTCCCGATCAATGTGCTGGAGCTAAGAGCGATCAGGTTATGTCTCTCTCACTGGACAGCGAGGTTGCAAGATCGTCCGATTCGGATTCAGTCGGACAATGCCGTAGTAGTGGCATATGTGAACCTTCAGGGCGGAACAAGGAGTTCAGCAGCTGCGGTGGAAGCAGCTCTGATCCTGCGTTGGGCGGAACTCCACGTTCCGGCAATCTCTGCTGTTTACATTCCAGGCGTGGAAAACTGGCAGGCGGACTTTCTCAGTCGCCAGACACTGGATCAGGGAGAGTGGTCTCTTCATCCAGAGGTATTCAGCCAGATTTGTCACAGATGGGGGACGCCGATCGTGGATCTCATGGTGTCGCGGTACAATGACAAGGTGAGGACCTTTTTGTGTCCAGGACGAGGGATCCCTTGGCAGTGGCCATGGACGCTCTAGTGGCTCCCTGGGGCCGTTATCTTCTGTACGCCTTCCCTCCAATAGAACTTCTACCGCAGTTGCTACGCAGGGTAGTAGCAGAGGGAATTCCAATGATCTTGGTGGCTCCGGATTGGCCCCGTCGCGCATGGTACGCCGTCGTGGGGCAAATGGTGGCGGACGTCCCCTGGCGGCTCCCTCTACGAGACGATCTACTGTCTCAGGGGCACATTTTGCACCCTGCTTTACCCTCGCTGGCTTTGACGGCCTGGCTATTGAGTCCCAGGTGCTGAGGGACAGGGGGGGTCGCTGACGTCGTGATCCCTACCTTGCTCAAAGCTCGCAAGTGTACTTCTCGCAAAATATATCACCGCACCTGGAAGGCTTGCATAGCTTTGTGCGAGGCGGAGGGTCATAACACTAGCTCGTATGTGGTGTCCAGGGTCCTGACCTTTTTGCCGCAGGGCCTGAACAAAAAACTGGCTTTGAGTACTCTCAAGGGCCAGATATCAGCTCTGGCAATTCTTTTTCAAAGACCCTTGGCTTTGCACTCGTTGATTCGTACCTTTTATACAAGGTGTGCGATATGTGGCGCCTCGGGTGAGGTCACCGATGGCTCCATGGGATTTGAATTTGATGCTTTCTGTGCTGCAGAAACCGCCATATGAGAAGATAAGGGAGATTTCCTTACAACTGCTGTCGCTGAAGGTGGCGTTCCTGGTGGCCATCACATCTGGCAGGCGGCTGTCTGAGTTGGCGGCACTGTCGTGCAAGTCTCCCTATCTAGTCCTGCACAAGGACAAGGTGGTCTTACGACCTTCTCCTTCATTCCTTCCGAAGGTGGTTTCTTCTTTCCACATTAACGAAGATATTATCCTTCATTGTGCCCACGTCCATCGCACCCTAAGGAATTTGAGTTGCTTTCCTTGGACATCGTAAGGGCCTTACGTGTGTATCTAGATGCTACTGCTTCCTTTCGGAGGTCTGATTCTTTGTACTGACTGATGGTCTGCACAAGGGTTTGGCGGCCTCATCTGCTACTCTCTCCCGTTGGATTAGACAGACTGTGACCCATGCATATTCTGTTCGGGGCAAGGTTCCCCCTTTTCCGGTCACGGCTCATTATATCCGGGCTGTTGGCACTTCCTGGGCTTTCAGACACCAGGCCTTGGTGTCACAGGTGTGCAAGGCGGCCACTTGAGCCTCGGTAAACACTTTCACTACGTTTTATAAGATTGATGTGTTAGCATCTTCGGATGCTGCTTTCGGCCGCAAGGTTTTACGGGGTGGCAGTGTAGGCGCGCATGACGCCTCCTTAGAGGTTCTGTTGGGTACAGTTGTCGTTTACCCACCCCTCTTTTTTCACACGGCTTTGGGACATCCCCACGTCATGAAGAGCTGCGTCTGTCAGTGAACGTAGGAGAAAAATGGATTTACCCCCCCCTCACACTGTAGCTGTTACTGTCTTCAGCCCTGTCCCTGCATGACATGGGGAAGGTTTAGTGGGCACAGGCCTGTCTTGGCACGCACGGAAAAAGGCATATACGCAGCGGTAGAGCGGGCAGGTGGTAAGTCTGCCCCCCCGGTCAACTTTTTGTGGGAGTCCTTTCTTGGTGGGGGGTGCCTTGGCTCCTTGTACCACAGGTCCCAGTTTGTGGGCCAGATTACCAGGGCGGGTGGCATTGGCAGCCGATGTGGGTGCCATCCCTCTTGACCCCTCCGCGTCGCTTAGGGACTGCGAGGCGGTCTTGGGGTCCTGGGTTTCCCGGGCAGGGTATTGGGCGTATGACGGGCCGTACCCCCCTCCTGCCTCTGGGATGAGTCAGACTCTGAGGGGGGCCCTCCTAGATCGGGGGCCCCCCCTTGAGATGGTGTCCTGGTGTTCCCCGGATAGTATGGTGGGATGTGCCGCGGCTGCTGCGGCGCCACGTGACGGCACCAGTTATCACCTTGATCGTTAGCGGATGACCGGTGGCAATTGTCCTGTGCTCTCCGTCAGGTTACATCTTGTAGGGGGTAGCCTGGCCGGCACCGGTCCGCCCAGCGGTGGCCCCCTTCTCCCATTGTCGGAGGCCACGAGTTCCGGTTTGGGGTGGTCCCTCGCGGGGGGCCGTCCCTGTCGGGGTGCTTAGCCCGGCCGTGTGGCTGTGGGTTCCCCAGGTGTCCTACTTGGAGTGCAGCTGCGGGGACTGGAAGTGGTCTCAGCCCCCCTTTCTGTATGGCGGCTCGTGGTGGTACCCACTATGTTCCGCCTCATCGCGGTGACCACAAGCTCGTGGGCTCAGCTGGGCAGGTAGTGGTTGGATCATCTACCCTCCTCAGTTGACTCCGTGGGTTTGATTCCCAGTTGCCGCCTGTTGCAAGTTGGCACTGTATGTTGAATACCATGAGGACGCTGATCGCCGTACTTGGGGGCTAGCCGCTTAGGCCCGGCTGACAGGACCCCCGAGTCTGCTGCCCGGTCTGGGTGATGCTGGCAGGGCCAGCTTTTGCCCAGTGTTGGTTAGACTCGGGTGTTGTAAATGTGCTCGGAAAGGGCTAAGCATTCGCACCGCTGAGCTGCTTATGCGCTTCCTCCTGCATGGTGGGGGCGCACTGGCCGGCTCCTTCAGGGCTTAGATGTCTGCTTCGCTAGGGTCCTGTTTTTCAGGCAGGTCCTGGCAGTTTTCCCTTCTCAACTAGGTGGCTCTTGGAGCCAGGAGGTAGGGAGTCCCGTGGCACGGGTCTCTCCTTGGCGGCCCAGTAGAGGCCTCCTTTGCTCCATTCCTTCCGCCATTGGGCCGGGGCTCCCTCCCCGTCAGGGATCCTGCAGGTGGGTTGAAGTGTACCCTGGCAGCATAGGTGGGACAGGCCAGGAGACAAGTCCTTCTCAGTGTGAAGGGTTGCCCCTACCCACGGTTTGGGTAGGGAGATGCCTGCGGTCGATGACCTTCTGAATTTTCGGTCTTCTGGGTGATTGGGTACAAAATGGGATTTCGTCCCCCCCCCGGACGTACTGTAGGCCTGGCTAGGAACCGGCTTCGTCAAGGGGTGGATACCCTTGTCCTGTCCTCGCGGCGTAACATTATTTCCTACGTCCTGCTTGTGGTCGGAGGTGAACGTTGCCCGGGCGGTAAGGCTCGGTGCCCCTCCGTTGTCTGGTACGTGTACGTCTGGCCACCATGATGGTGGCGCATCAGGGTGTCTTCCTGGTTTATCTCGACAGGGCAGTGGTGCATCCGCTTATCACCCTGTGTGCCCTACGCCGGTGTTTCCTACGCCTTGCCGGTATTTTAGCTTCTACACTGTTATAGCTCTCCCCGTTTTTACCTGGTTTCTGTGCCTCGGGTCCTCGCCGGGTGGCGGCCCCGGTTCTGGCTCGGTGAGGCTGAGGGGCATCAGGTGGATCTGGCCGACCTGCCCTAGCAGGCGGAGTCGGCTCCAGCCCTGAGGGCCGAGGTGGCAATCGCCAATCGTACGCTGTGGGAGTCCGGCTGGGCTCTACTTTTCCGGAAATCTGTGTCGGTTCAGTCCCACCGTTTGGAGGCTCTGGGTCTGATCCGAGACTCAGTCCAGATGCAGGTCTTTTCCTTCCCGATGACCAAGCACAGACACCTTAGTGGGTGGGTCGGTCCCCGCTGTCCTTAAAGTGGTTCCCCCTGCCTCCTTGCAGGTGGCTCCTGGTGCTCTGGTTTTCCTCCCTGGCGGCGGTCCTGTTTGCGCAGTGCCACACTGCTGCTTGGCAGCGAAAGGGGTTTCACTGCAGTGGGTCAAGTCCCCCCTCATCCCTGGTTCGGTTGATCAGGTGGGACCGGATCCTCACTACTATGGTGGTTGTGGGCCCCGGCCCTGCATTTGAGAAAGTTGTTTCCTTCCGTGTTTTTGGACAGTGGTCACTACAGGCGCCAGTCTGCCTGGCTTTAGTCCTGGGGGTGTTTGCGGCCTGGGGTCGCTGGTCCCAGGAGGAGTATCGTGTCCAGATGCATTTCCTTATCGTCGGGCCATCTGGCTTTGCCTCCCGCTGGTCGGGGAAGCTGTAGTTTTTGTCCTGTCTGAGCTCAGTCGGTTATTGCCACGGCCGTGGCATATGTGGAGCAGCAGGGCGGGACAAGATGCTTAGTTGCTGCTTCGACGGTAGCTTTCATTCTGCGATGGGCAGAACTTCACGTGCTAGGTGATCTCTGCCATTTACATTTCAGGCATCGAGAGTTGGCTAGTGCAGCCCTGGTTGTGTGAGATTGATTCAGGGGGGATGGTCCCTGAATCCGGCTTTGTTCCGCCAGATCTGTCTGCAGTAAGGTACGCCAGTCGTGGTTCGGCTGGCACCCCCGCGGACTCGGAAGTTAGACCTTCGTGAGGTGAGCGGAGGCCTGTTGGCTGAGGCAGTGGGTGCCCTTGTGGCTCGGTGGACCTGCCTCGGTCCACCTATGCTTTGTTCCTTCTCATGCTGCTCCCGCGCCTATGCACTGGATAGAAACGGAGGAAATATCGGCTATTCTCGTGGTGCCGGATTGGCCCCGGAGGCCTGGGTGCGCCGGCATAGTGCAATGGTGGTAAATTTCACTGGCGTCTCCCGCTTTGCGAGGATCTGCTTCCCAGGGCCCCATCTTGCACCCGGCTTTATCCTCGCTGGCTTTGACGGCCTGGCTATTGAATCCCAGGTGTTAAAGGATAGTGGACTCTCTGGATCAGTGATCCCCGCTATGCTTATGGCGCGTATGGTACTTCGCGTAAGATTTCTCACCGCACCTGGAAGGCTTCCATTGCCTGGTGTGAGGCGGGGATGAAACCCCCGTTCTTTCTCCTTTGCTCGGGTGCTGGCCTTCCTTTAGCAAGGCCTAGAGCACAAGTTGGCATTGAGCATGCTTAAGGGACAGATTTCTGCCCTGGCGTTTTTCTTTTTCAGCATCTTTTGGCGATGCATTCATTGATTCATACATTTTGTCCAGGTGATTCGTCATGTCGCTCCCCAGGTAGTCTCCTTTGGCGCCTTAATCTGGTCCTCAGTGCTTCAGAAGCAGCCTTTCGAAAATCAGGGAAAAATCCCCTGCAGCTGCCTTCGCAGAAAGTGTCTTTTTCACTGGCTGTTACATCCGCTAGGCGGCTGTCTGTGCTGGCGGCTCTGTCGTGTAGGTCCCGGTCTCTTCTTTTCATATCAGTGAGGACTTTGTCCTTCCTCGCTGTGTCCGCGCCCATTCTCATCCTAAGGAGGTTGCTTTTCACTGCCTGGATGTGGTTAGGGATCTGCGGGTGTATCTGGCAGCCACGGTCTCTTTTTGGAGGCCGGATGCGCTGTTTTTGACGCGGTGGATGGTCCGCGCGGGGATGGCGGCCTCGTCGGCCACTATTTCCCGTTTGATACGACCGTGACCCGTACGTATGCTGTTCGGGGCCAGGAGCCCCCCCCCCCTTCCGGTCACGGCTCATTCTACCAGGGTGATTAGTGCTCCTGGACTTTCCAACATCAGGCGTCTGTTTCTCAGGTGTGCAAGGCGGCCACTTGGGCCTCGGTGCACACTTTGTCAAAATTTTACAGAGGAGTTGTTGCAGCGTCCGTGGATGCTGCTTTTGGCCGCAAAGTTTTGCAGGCGGTGGGGTGAGGCACGTCTGGCACCTCCCGGAGAACTCTTCGGTTGGATACTGTTGTTGTTGCCCACCCCTCGTTGTGACACTGCTTTGGGACATCCCCACATGTCAAGAATAAGAGGCTGCGTCTGTCAATGAACGAAAGAGAAAATAGGATTTTTTGACTTACCGTTAAATCCTTTTCTCTGAGTTCATTGACAGACGCAGCACCGACCCCTCTTTGTTTTAGTTTATACTGCTTGTTATGAACTGGCTTGCTGAGCAGGGCAGGAGGGGTTATGCCAAGTGAGGACTGCCCCCTGGGAGGGGCTGTGTCTGCTTCGAGCTGAACTATGTTCTGCCTAGTCCACTCCTAGTGAAAGATGCATAAACCCCACATGTCAAGAAGAGACACTGCTTCTGTCAATGAACTCGGAGAAAAGGATTTTCTCCTTACGTTCACTGACAGACGCAGCTCTTCATGACTTTGTGGGGTTTTATGTTCGTCCTACTAGGAGTTAACTAGGCAGGGAAAAGAATCAGCTGGCCCCTCCCTTGGGGGCCGTCCTCTCTTCCTACATCAAACCCCCTCACAGAATAGCTCTTCAGTTTCAATGCCTAGTTCGCAAGGAGTTGACCTGGCTTCCCTATAGGGAACTGCGGTCCTATTGTGACCATTTTTCTTTTTTATTTTCTTTTCTTTTTTTGCTGCAATCAAGATGATCTGCTATCAAGAAGCCGGTCGGGGCATCGAGAGTCCTGGTGCTCTGTACTTTCCCCGACCTGGCCAACACGATGCGAAGCCGGCCCCAACACAAGGACCCGCCGCTTCTTACCCGTTCCATGCGGATGGCCCGGGGCGAGATCCCCCACATTGGTCCCCTTCCCGATTCGTTCGGCAGGGCGACTCTGGGCCGGCAGCATACCCCCCCCCCCAGTCGAGGGCGGAAAGTCTGCATTCGGTGGCTACCGTGGCGTCGGACGGGTAAGTGAGCGCCCTGCCTTCCTCCCCACCCGGGGAGTGAAGTGGGCCTGACGTCCGCAAGTGCGTTTTTTCCACTGCTCCAATAGCTTGTCCGGGGTAGCCACCGGTGGGGATCAGCCTTTCATCTTGCCCCCCTGCCACACCTCGCCCCCCGCCCCAGCGCTGTCCGTTTGTTCGGCCTTCTAGTCCAGCATCACCATGCGGTCCTTCGGCCGCCATTTTGCGGCAGACCGCCGCCATTTTGCCGTAGCCGCGGACATTTCCAGCCTATGGGGCTTTCCCTCTAGCGCTCGGAGCGGCCATATTCGGTACTGCACGTTGCCTGAGAGGTGTGTTTCAGCCTCTAGTGCTTCCTGGCGGCCATCTTCGCTGCATGCTCTGCATTCTACACGTGGCTGCAGCTTCTCCCATCAGAAAATGGACTGTGACAGGATAAGCAGTTGGTTTTGAGTACCCTTAAGGGCCAGATCTTGGCTTTAGCCATACTTTTTCAAAGACCTTTGGCTTCGCACTCTCTGATTCGTACCTTTGTACAAGGTGTGCGACATGTGGCGCCTCGGGTGAGATCCCCGATGGCTCCGTGGGATCTGAATCTGGTGCTTTCTGTTCTTCAAAAACCACCTTATGAAAAAATCAGGGGATTCCCTTACAACTTCTGTCGCAGAAGGTGGCCTTCTTAGTCGCAATTACTTCTGCCAGACGAGTATTGGAATTGGCTGCACTATCGTGCAAGTCTCCTTATTTTGTAATGGATAAGGCGGTCTTGCGACCCCTTCCTTCTTTTCTCCCGAAGGTAGTCTCTTCTTTTCATATCAAAGAAGATATTGTCCTGCCTTCATTGTGCCCTCGTCCATCGCACCCCAAGGAGTTTGAGTTGCATACTTTGGACGTAGTAAGGGCCTTAAGAGTGTACTTGGCTGCTACAGCTCCTTTTTGTAAGGCTGGCGCCTTGTTTGTTGTGCCAGAGGGACCGCGCAAAAGGTCTGGCGGCCTTTTCGGCTACGATTTCTCTGGATTTGAACAACCGTGACCCATGTGTATTTTGTTCGGGGCAAGGTTCCCCCTTTTCCGGTCACGGCTCATTCTACCCGGGCGGTTAGTACTTCCTGGGCTTTCAGACACCAGGCTTCGGTGTCACAGGTGTGCAAAGCGGCCATTTGGGCCTCGGTTCACACTTTTACTAAGTCTTATAAAGTTGATGTGTACGCATCTTTGGATGCTGCCTTTGGCCGCAAGGCTCTGCAGGTGGTAGTGTAGGCGTGTCTGGCGCCTTCTCAGAGGTTCAGTTGGGTACAGTTGTTTGCGTTTACCCACCCCTCTTTTATTGACACAGCTTGGGGATGTCCCCACAAAGTCATGAAGAGCTGCGTCTGTCAGTGAACGTAAGGAGAAAAAGGGATTTTATTAAAACTTACCGTAAAATCCTTTTCTCCGAGTTCACTGACAAACGCAGCACCCACCCCTCTGGGCTCTGTTTTGGTACGGCTTGTGTACGAACTGAAGAGCTATTCTGTGAGGGGGGTTTGATGTAGGAAGAGAGGATGGCCCCCAAGGGAGGGGCCAGCTGATACTTTTCCCTGCCTAGTTAACTCCTAGTAGGACGAACATAAAACCCCACAAAGTCATGAAGAGCTGCGTCTGTCAGTGAACTCGGAGAAAAGGATTTTACGGTAAGTTTTTTAATAAAATCCCTTTTTACGGTAAGTCAAAAAAAATATCCTATTTTACGCGCTTGTAAGACCGCTGCGCAAATACAGTGTGAAATGGTTCTGCAACGGCCACCATTTTGTGTGTGTGTGTGTGTGTGTGTGTGTTATAATTTATATATATATTTTTTTTTTTTGGGGGGGGGGGGGGGAGAA
>BLSH010067470.1:771282-789694 GCA_018402905.1 Glandirana rugosa | reverse complement strand
TATTTGATCCCCTCTGCGTCATTTCTGATCGCCGCTATAAACAAAAGAAGAGCGACAATTTTGCAAAAAAACCCAAATTTCTTACTTTTTGCTAAAATACAAATCCAAAAAAAAAATATAAAAAACATTTTTTTTCACCGTTTTTGGCAGATTTATATTCTTCCTCATATTTGCGATAAAAAAAATCGCAATTGGCGTTTATTGATTGGTTTGCGCAAAAGTGGTCGCGTTTACGGATGAGAATTCATTTTTGGGGTTTTTTTTTTTATTTTTTACTAATAATGGCGGCGATCTGCGATTTTTAGCGGTACTGCGATATTTCAGCGGACATGTCGCACCATTTTGACACTTTTTTGGGACCATTGGCATTTATACAGCGATCAGTGCTATAAAAATGCACTGATTACTGTGTAAATGCCATTGGCAGTGAAGGGGTTAACCTGCAGGGGGCGCTCTAAGGGTTAACTATGTTCCCTGGGCGTGTTCTAACTGTAGGGGGACTGCACTAACAGGGGAAGGGAAGTGGTCACAGCCTTCGTATACAGGAAGGCTGTGATCACTCCCTTCCCCCTCTCACAGAGCGGAGGTCCGTGTTTACATACACGGACCTCCGCTCATTCGCTCCGGGGGGGCCATCGCGGGTGGCCGGCGGCAATCGAAGCCGCCCCTCCCCGGACACAGTGAGCGCGCGGGCGCGCCTCCGGCGGCGCGCGCGCGCTCACTAGGCTCGATCACGCGGCCGCCGTCGTATGACGGCGATCCGCGTTACAGAGCCATCTTGCCGCCGTCAATTGCCGATTGACGGTCGGCAAGTGGTTAAGTTATGTAAGTTGTACAAACCTAAATTTCAGAAGCAATTCCCTCCATAGCAAGTGGCTTGCCTATTACATATCCATTTTTAATATTGGCAAAACCTTTCTACAGCAGGTTTTTTTTTCTCTCCTTTCACAAGTGTCTAGACTTAAGTCAGTTTAAAGAACAATGACACTGGCTCATTATAGAGTTGTTTGTATAAGTGGTCTTTTTAGGATTGAAAACTGCATTGGACTGAAATGTGTGCGTTTTTGGTCTATTAATGTGTTCTCTAATTTTTCCAGGTACAACAGAATAGCCCGGGAATGGACTCAGAAATATGCCATGTGATGCTACCTTCAAGTCTGAATAAACCTGCATTATAGCTGGAATAAACTTTAAATTACTGTTTTCCCCTCCCTTTCAGACCTCATCTACTTACCTTCCCCTCTCTATTTTTTTTTTTTTTTGTTTTTTTTTCGTGCTGCCTCCCTTCATGCACATGCTCACATGGGAAGACTTTTAGCTCAATATTGGACAGAAACTGCTCTAGACTGTCAAGTAGTTACCAGAATACAATTGCCCAAGATTCATAATTGTATCAAACGGAGCATGTGTTAAAATGTGGCCAATGTCTTCACCATAACTTGGTTATGAGACTAAATCCATCTTTCATTTCTCACTGAAATGGTGAAGATAGTGCCTCTGTTTGGGCTAGGGAGGGGAAGGTGCTAAGCAGAAATAAATTAAACAAAAACAATGCCCAGTTGTCTGTCATTGTAGAATACAGGACCACGGAATTGCTCTGGATATTTTGGTCAAACCCTTCAGCTATTTCAGACTTCATGATGTACTTTATGCTCATAACTGATGTTTGGGTGGCGAGTTGGTGAAATTTATATAGCGGAACAGAAGTAATGTATTTTATGCATGTCAATAAATATGACAAATTGAAATTGGAAGGTGAAACCCCATTTAATAACAGGATCAAAAGTTTTGTAATTTTTCATTGAGATTTTTTTTTTTTTTGGAGGCCGAGCTATTAGTTGATCTATCTTCCAAACACTGTTAATATAGCACTGAATAAAACAATTCAAGCGTCAATGGATGACTGATCAACTAATAGCTCTGTTAGTCTTTATTCTTCAATAAAGTTGCATAAACCAATCTGTTAGCAGCCTGAATTAATCAATGTTTGCAACCTTACTTTGTAAATTCAAGAAATTTATGCGTGTATATAAAGTATGGATTTTGCTCTGTTTGACGTCAAATGATAGTGTAAAGTTCACAAGAACAAAAACAAAAAAATTTTTTTTTTTCTATGATCTTTTAAAGTTGTTTAAATCGGCGTAGTATCATAAGCAGACTTAGCTTCTGCCCATTTTGGGTGTTAATTACAACTGGTATTGACTGGCTGAGGAGGGATTATTGTGATTTAAAGTTTACTGGTCACGTTACACTCAACGTTCATGGTATCTTATTTAATAAGTTTTCTCCTGAACTCCAACATTCTAGTGACAGCCATCAACCCACTGGCAATGTGTGGTTGGCACAATCAGAACTTAATGAAAGCTCACGCGGCCCTACTAATTTTTCACAACCAAATCCTTCTTGGCCATTGGCATGGAGAACTGGTGTCGTGAAGCTTGTTTAAAACTGTTTTTTTTCTTTTTTTTTTTTTTTCCTTTTTAATGTGGGATGTTCATTAGATTGAAAGGATTTGCTCTGCTGTTTACAAAATACGTATTTTAGTGCAAACATCAAGTTTAATCTCTAGATGACTTATGAATGAATAAAAGCAGTACTGTTGTTTTTTCATTTCACAATAAAAAGCTGTATGTGCCACTTTAGTTCCTCCCTTTTTGTTAAAACGAATATCCTTCGAGTACCTAAACGGCCTTAAATGTGGCTTAGGGCTGCTGAAAATTGGGCATTCTAATGCTGAAGATAAAAGGATTTGATTGCTTAGGACAGACACAGGTGAATTTTCAATTGGTTAATTTATATGGTGGCCTTGCATGTTAACCACTTACCAACCGGAAGGTTTCCCAGCTTTAGGACCAGAGCACTTTTTGCGATTCGGCGCTGCGTCGCTTTAACTGACAATTGCGCAGTTGTGCGACGTTGCACCCAAACAAAATTTGCGTCCTTTTTTCCCCACAAATAGAGCTTTCTTTTGGTGGTATTTGATCGCCTCTGCATCATTTCTGTTCGCCGCTATAAACAAAAGAGCGACCATTTTGCAAAAAAATCCAAATTTCTTACTTTTTGCTAAAATTCGAAGCAAAAAAAAAAAATAAACTTTTTTTTTCTCCGTTTTTGGCCTTTTTATATAATTCCTCATATTTGTGATAAAAAAAATCGCAATCTGCGTTTATTGATTGGTTTGCGCAAAAGTGGCCGCGTTTACGGATGATTCATTTCTGGGGTTTTTATTTTATTTTTTTTGCTAGTAATGGCGGCGATCTGCGATTTTTAGCGGTACTGCGATATTTCAGCGGACATGTTGGACATTTTTGACACTTTTTTTTTGGGACCAATGACATTTATTCAGCGATCAGAAATTTAAATGTCCACTGATTACTGTATAAATGTCATTGGCAGTGAAGGGGTTAACCTGCAGGGGAGATCTATGGGTTAACTGTTCCCTGGGTGTGTTTTTACTGTGGGGGGTTGGACTAACATGGGCATGAGAGATCTGACTGATCCCAGTGACAGGGATCAGTAGATCACCCATGCCCCTACTAACAGAGTGGGGAACCGCCGTGTTTACATCGGCGGTTCCCCGCTCTTTCCCTGTGGCCGCTCGCCGGCGGACATCGGGTCCGCCCGAGCCGCGGGCACACTCAGGAGTGCGGCGGGTACGCGCGTGCCCCCTAGTGGCTGATTGCACATCTCCGTCTTTTTGCGGCGTTTCGCGCTCAGCATCCCGACTGCCGCCGTGAAAACACGGCGCGCGGTCGGGAACTGGTTAACTTGATGCTCAAGCAGCTTCCAGAGCATACCTCTTGCTAATCGGTGTACTTTTTTTTGTTCCTCGTCTGTTGATTTCCCCACTCCCTTTATTTTTTTTTAAGTGGTCAGTGTGACGTCTATAAACCTCCAAACAGCCACTATATTTAGTGGGGGAAATTATTTGATCCCTGCAGATTTTGTAAGTTTGCTCACCGATTAAGAATTGAAGGGTCTATATCGTTTAACATCTACCCATGATAAAAATTAGAGACCGAGTATCAACCAAAAATCCAGAAAAAACACACGATGCAAATGTTATAAATTGAGTTGCAGTTCAGTGAGTAAAATAAGCATTTGATCCCCTGCCAACAATAATTCTGGCTCCCACACACTGGCTACAGTATGTGGTACATATTAGTCCTGTCAATTTTTAAGAAGGTGATCCTAACGACACTTCATATGTGTACAAGGCATGTGTCCACAGAGTCTTCTATTCAAGCCTCAAGATCTTGGCCAAGACCAAAGAACTGTCAAAGGACATCAGGGTCAAGATTGTAGACCTGCACAAGGCTGGAATGGGCTAAAAGACAATCAGCAAGAAGCTTGGTGAGAAGGAGACAACTGTTGGAGCAATTTACAAATGGAAGAAATACAAAATAACCATCAATCGCCCTCGGTCTGGAGCTCCATGCAAGATTTCGCCTCATAGGGTAAGGATGATCATGAGACAAGTGAGGGATCAGCCCAGAACTACATGGGTGGAGTTTGTAAATGATCTCAAGGCAGGTTGGGGCCACAGTCCCCAAACAACCATTGGTAACACAATACGCCGCCATGGATTGAAATCCTGTAGTGCCCGCAAGGTCCCCCTCAAGAAGGTACATGTACAGGCATGTCTGAAGTTTGCCAATGAACATCTAAATGATTCAGGGTTGGTTCACACCATAAAAACGCACTCCAGATCCGTTACGGATATGTTTCTGCATGCACATTTTTGACATATTTCCGGATGCATTTCAGGTGCTTTTGTTTTTTTCACTATACTAGTGTCCAGTGCATTTTAGTGTGTGTTTGATGCGTTTTTACTGAGGTGCAGTTCAGTGCAAGTAAAATGCAACATTCTATATTTTTTTTTTTTTTTTTTTACTGGAAAGCCCTGAAGCTGACTGCACTGGTGTGAACTATGCCATTGGAAACCATATAACCTTCTTTACATGCATTTTTGATGCAGAAGAAAAATGCACTGGATGGCATGCGGTATGAACTGGCCCTCAGAGAAGGATTTGGAGAAAGTGCTATGGTCATATGAGACCAAAATTGAGCTTTTTAGCATTAACGACTGAAGCCATTTATTATGAATACCCCAGTTCTTAATACCGTGTATTACCCCCTTTGACATCAATGACAGAAGTCTTTTGTGGATGAGGCTCTATCTTAGATGGTTAAGCTGCCAATTTCTCTTGGCAAAAAGCCTGTCTTGCATGAACTGCACGTTGGAGATCTCACCAGAGTGGCTCAATAATATTGAGGTCAGGAGATTGAGATGGCCACTCCAGAACCTTCACTTTATTCTGCTGTAGCCAGTGACCGGTCGACTTGGCCTTGTGTTTTTGGATCATTGTCCTGTTGGCATGTCCCATGCGCAGCTTCCTGGCTGATGAATGCAAATGTTCCTCCAGTATTTTTGGATAACATACTGCATTCATCTTGCCATTAATTTTGACCAAATTTCCTGTGCCTTTGTAGCTCACACATCCACAAAACATAAGTGAGCCAACTCTGTGTTTCAGAGGCCTTGTTGACTCCTCTACAAATGTAGGGTTTATGGTTGTGGCCAAAAAGCTAAATTTTGGTCTCATCGCTCCAAATGACTTTGTACCAGAAGTTGGGGCTGGTCTTTGTGCTGTTTGGCTTATTTTGCATCTTCAAACAGCCACACCACATGTTTTCAGAGAGTCATGAAGTTCTTTGTGGGGTTTCTTTGCATCCCAAACATTTTTCCTGGCAGTTGTGGCTGAAATAGTTGGTCTACCTGACCGTGGTTTGGTTTCAACAGAACCCCTCATTTTCCACTTCTTGATTAGAGTTTGAACACTGCTGATTGGCATTCTCAATTCCTTGGATGTCTTTTTATATCCATTTACTGTTTTTTATACAGTTCAACTACCTTTTCCCTCCGATCCTTTGACGCTACTTTTGCTTCCCCATGACTCAGAATCCAGAAATGTCAGTGCAGTACTGAATGAAAATTTGCAAGGGTCTGTCAGGAGTCTAGAAACTCATTGACCTTTTATATATATACACACACACTAATTACAAGCAAACAGATCACAGGTGAGGATGGTTACCTTTTTTTAATAGCCATTCTAACCCCTTTGTGTCAACTTGTGTGCTTGTGTGCAAAATCGCCAGAGTATGTAAACTTTTTTGATCAGGGTCATTTGGGTAGTTCTGCTGTCATTACAATTTAAAGAGTAAACACGATTGATGATAAATGGCTTCAGCCAAACACGAACCACATGAGTAAAGGAAACGTTTTTGTTTTCATTCATATTCTCTGCAAAATGGCCAAGAAACCATAAATTCTGCCAGGGTATGTAAACTTATGAGCACAACTGTATCTCGTCTTCTATATAATTTATGAATACATTGAATAGAATTGGTCGCAAGACAGAACCTTGTGGTACCCCACTCGCCACTCCAGAATAGTCAGAGTTTTGAGTACATGTTTTCCACTACCCTTTGGGCATGTCTCTGTAACTAATTTTATTTATTTTTTTTTTTTTTCCCCAAGCGCAAACCACCTGCATGTATCCTTTATCTTGCAAATGTTCACCCCCTTCAACTGTAGCAGCCCCACAACTCAGGAATCAGTGGGTAGGTCTCTTTGCTGGAGCTCGGTGGGTGGAGTCGTGATGTCACAAGACTCCCCCACCCACCTCTACATTCTCTTACTCCTATTCCTGAGTTTTGAGACGCATCCTGTAAAAAATCATGAGTCACCACATGACTTAAGCATGCTCATTTATGCTGAGGTGTGGAGCAGCCAATCCTGGGAGAACTGAAGCAGAAAGGAGTGGGGGTGATGTGAAGCTCTGTATGCTCATGCATGCGATAAGGAAATGAGCTGTCAGTCACAACATGGGAGAAGAAATGGTCACATTTGTTTTTTTTTTCCTACTGAAAAAAAATTTGAGGATTGCGCAGAGCTGGTACGTGGCAATACTGGACACAGAGGACATCCTAATGTAAAAGGTAGAACTATAAATTTTTTTTCAGCTTTACATCCACTTTAAAGATTTTAGAGAGGATCTGTAAAGAGTGGACCAAAATTCCTCTTGCGAGGTGTGCAAACCTGGTAACCAACTTGCAAGAGCAGTCTTACCTCCTGCTTGCCAACAAGTGTTTCTCCACCAAGTACAAAGTTTTATGTTTTGCTTGGGGATCAAATAGTTATTTTACTCACTGAACTGCAGCTCAATTTATAACCTTTTGTATCGTGCGGTTTTCTGTATTTTTGGTTGATATTCTCTTATTTAACTACTTCAGCCCCAGAAGGATTTGGTATTATCTTCCGTGAAATTATTTTTGTATTTTACTTTTTCCCCGGGTATCAACACTGACACCCCCCACTCCCCCCCGCCCCCCCTCAAATCCTTGTATCTAAATTGTAAATATTGATGTTTTGTATTTGCTTAATCACTTCAGCCTCGGAAGGATTTCCCACTTTAGGACCAGAGCACTTTTTGCGATTCGGCACTGCGTCGCTTTAACTGACCATTGCGCGTTCGTGCGGCATTGTACCCAAACAAAATTTGCGTTCCCCCCCCAAATAGAGCTTTCCTTTGGTGGTATTTGATTCCCTCTGCGTCATTTCTGATCGCCGCTATAAACAAGAGAGACAATTTTGCAAAAAAAACCCACGTTTCTTTTTGCTAAAATACAAATCCAAAAAAAAATATGTAAACCTTTTTTTTCCATTGATTTTGGCCGATTTATATTCCTCATATTTTTGGTTTAAAAAAATCGCAATCGCCGTTTGTTTGGCTTGCGCAAAAGTTGCCGCTTTGACGGATGATAATTAGTTTCTTGGGTTTTTATTTTTTTCTACTAGTAATGGCGATCTGCGAATTTTAGCGGTACTGCGATATTCGGACATGTCGGACCATTTTGACACTTTGGGACCATTGGCATTTATACAGCAATCAGTGCTATAAAAATGTGCTGATTACTTTGTAAATGCCATTGGCAGCGACGGGGTTAACCTGCAGAGGGCCCTCTAAGGGTTAACTGTTCGCTGGGCGTGTTCTAACTGTGTGGGGGCTGACCTGGCTGGGGGAAGGGAGTGATTACGGCTTCCATAAACAGGAAGCCTGTGATCACAGCCCTTCCCCCTCTAACAGAATGGAGATCTGTGTTTACTTACACAGACCTCCTTTCTTTCACTGCGGGGGGGCCATCACGGGTAGGTGGCGGTGATCGAGTCCGCCCTTCCCGCTCCCTGGCCCGCTCCTCCTCTTCCCCCCCCCCCCCCCCCAAACACAGTGAGCGATATCGCAGCCACTCTGTCGCTGTCAGACGGCGGTCGGCAAGTGGTTAAAGCTGGAAAGGGTTGACAAAGCAGAACACCTGTCAACATGTGACCATCCTGCTTTTTCCCCCTCGTTTTTTATAAAGCTTTTTAAAAATCTGCGTAATTATAGCCAAACTGCTTTAATTCAAGCTTCATTTTATTTTGTCTCTTGGTTGTTTTGAAGAAGCATTATCCTAATGCCATATGCCTCAGCTGCAGGGAAAAATAGGTTGACATTGCTTTTTACTTTTGTGGTCTATCTACTGTAGTTTGCCTTTGTCAGTGTAATAGGACATAACTGTTTTTAAGATAAAATGCAGAAAACCTGGAAATATGCCCTCTGTAGTGGTATAGTAAAATCCAGGCTATTTCATGGCGCAACAGTGACCGTGACAAGCCTCCAGGCAAATTGAAACCTAGAGAATTTGCATTTTTGGTAATCAATCCCTGCATACTGAGTGTTTTTGCTATAGCTGCATACATTAAACCCTCAAATTGACAAATCTATAATGGCACAACTGTACTGGTTGGAAAAAAAAATTATTAAAATGAGCTAATGGCTTCTGTATAGTTTTGCATGCTCTGCCACTCTATCTAGTAATGTTATAGATCAGTCATGTCAGTTAACCACAGCCTGCGTTGTCTACAGCAATAATATGATCATAGGACATATTTCTTTTGCATCGGTGTGTTGTCATGACAAGTAGTGCATCTGTTGGAGGCTGTAAGTGCTGGAAAAATAACACCTTTTACACTGTGGTGGGCTGTTTACAATTCCCCATACAGGATTGGGAGGACACAGGCTCATTTTGGTAAAGCTGCCACAAACTTCTTGAGCATATGATTGGTGATTTTAAGTTGCTTTACGTTTGTAAATGTGACCCAATATTGTGGTTAAGAAATCAAATGACAAAAGTCAAAATTTTGATGCAGTGGTGTATGAGGTACAATCTATCACCACCTCACTTGCATGCAAACACCTGTACAAGCCCTTTTAATTATGAGTTATTTTTAATGATACAAAAACACCATTGATGGGTTGTGGCTGTGAGACTGGCTTTTCTGTTATCCATGAGAATAGTTACAGTACATTGTTGAGATTAAAAACGGTAGGGAAGTGACTTTCAGTCAAATTTTGGATGCGGTAACCGATCTGGCCACAACCCAGAATGTAAATTAAGGTTCCTTTCACACATACGGACCGTTCAGGTCCGCCTGTCAGTTTTTCTATGGAGCGACGGATGGCCATGGTGACATGTCTGTTCTTGCTCTGATCCGCTAAATCCAGATGGATGGAAACCCTATTTTCCATCCATCTGGCGGATCGGATGAAAACTGACTGTTTCCATCCGATCCCCCATAAAGAGAGCGGAGTTCTGCCAGGTCTGTCCCTGCACAGAGTGCAGAGACTGACCTGTCATCTGCCGGCTCAATGATCCCTGCTGAGCAGCGGAGTCCATCAAAACAGGCTCCGCACGTGTGAAAGAGCCCCAACAGCTTAAAGAACTGACTTTAAGGCCTCATGCCAATTGGATGTTCTAGAACGACCAGTAGGTTTAGCTGTAGAATGCTGCATTAAAAATGCAAGTCTTTGTGTTTTACAGTTTTTGCATTAGCATTTTTCAGCATTTGTGTTATTTTAGCAAAACTATACTCACAAAAGCTTATGGCTCAAAAATAGCCAATTTTCAGAGAGCATTTTTACAGCTGAACCCTTTGTTCTGGGAGGGGGGTTCCCCAGCCACAAAAAGCCCATGCCAAAAACTGCTGATAAAGCTTGTGTGTGTACATGGATACCTTGGATAAAATGTTCCAAAAAACAGCAGCTCTAAAAACGTTTCAGTGAGGCCAAATGGTGCCAGAGCATACCATTTTTATTTATCTTGTCACTTTTAAAAAAAATGGTTTATGGTGTCTAAACCATGTATAGGTATTTTTTAACGGGTCTATTTAAAAAAAAAAAAATTTTTTTTTTTTTATTTATCTTGTGGTCTCATTAGTTTAATAAAAGGCAAAACTTTTTTGATTGCATGGATATGGGTTAGAACACTGTTAGGTTTTTATTGTGGGCTCTGTTTGGGAGATTCACCCTTTCTATTTGTCCTGTTTACCATTCTCATTGAAAGAACCCCCCCCCTCTATTTTTCTGAGGACAACTCAAAAATAATAGAAGAAAATTATTTCAATAGGGACATTTGTTCTCGTGACCTGGGGAACCTCAATGGATTCCCTTAGTTTGAAGGGATTTCCTCTTCCTGGTTTGGCTATTTGGCTGGAAGTGAAGGGAAATTCCAATTAATTTTAATACTTATTGCACTAGTGGAGAAGTACAAATCAAACCAGTGATTGTGGCCAGCAAACTTTTTTTTTTTCTTTCTCTTGATCCCTAATAGGTTTGTGCATTTAGTGTAGTTTTGTTAATAGAAGCTGTTAAAGATATTTAAAATGCATCTTATTTTGTGGGTCTAATTTGTAGAAGTCATTATTTAAAGTGCACGAATGGACAAAGTAGAAGGTTTCTGGAACATTGGGCTCTGCTTCTGCCATCAGAAGATTGGACATTGGTGAACAAGAGCTGTAACCACAGTTCAGTATAATCCCTCCTACCACAGCAGTCCTGTAGCAAGTAATGGTTGAGCTGCAGAAATAAAGGAGAGGAACTTGTGTTCTATAATGTACTCAAATATATTTCTCTTTGATTGATGGACGCAGCCTCTTATCCTTGACATGTGGGGTTTATGCACCTTTCACTAGGAGTGGACTAGGCAGAACGTAGTTCAGCTAAAAGCAGACACAGCCCCTCCTAGGGGGGCAGTCCTCACTTGGCATAAACCCTCCTGCTCTGCTTAGCAACTCAGTTTTTTCTGCCTAGTGCAAGGAGTAGGACCTGGCTCCCTGTTGGGATCTGTGGTTCCCCGTTTTTCTGAAGATTCTGATGAAGAATGCAATAAAGTAGCTGGCTGGGTGACAGGCTGGATATCCTAGATCCAGGTAGTTTCCCCAGCGCGGCTGACGGATGTGAGCCGACCTTTAGCTGTACGCGGGGTCGGGCCTCATTCCGTGCAGGGCGGCCGGCGGGTTAAATGTCCCGCCAGCACACTTAGGACTGGGCCCCTGGGCTCGCGTCATGGGTGTTTAGTGGTCGGCAGCTCCCCCCGAACTGGCGGGGTGGCAGGTGTCTCGGGTGGCTACCCACTGCGCCCGTCCAGAGTAGTGAGTACGCTTCTCCCCTCCCCCCCTGCGGGCATTGTGGGGGGGGGCAGGCTGGTTGTGTCCCCCTCGGGGTGTAGGTGGGCCTGATTGTCTCCTACCCCTTGTTTTCCCTCTCTCCCCCCGCCATACCTCCGGACTGTAGCTTCCCTTCTGCCTGGGTGTACTGTGGTGCGGCGGGTGCCGTTTTGTGGTAGCCGGCCGCATGCTTTGGCCTCTAGTGCACACGGCCGCCATGTTGGCGTGGTCCGCTGTGTGCTGACCTCTGATTTGCTGGCTGGATGGGCGGTCCTGGATGTCTTGGCGCCGGGCCGTACCGGATGAGCTTCCTACACATGGGGGACGTGGAGCAGCAGCAGGGTGACACACGGGCAGCTACAGCAGCGCTAGCAGCAGCACCTCCCGGGTCGGTGTGGGCATGGTGGTGAAGTCCTCCTGGGTGCCTCTGGGACCCTAGTGCGGCAGCTTGTGGGGTGGTGTGGGCGTCCGGTCTGTGGCCTACGGGTGTTTCCGCGGTGCAATGGCTGCTGAAGCAGGTGCTTCCCAGCCCGAGGTTTCCGGTGGGGATCAGTGAGCTCTGGGAACTGTGGTTCTGCTGAACAAGTTAACGGCTATCCTGGAAGAATTCCATGACTGTGGGGTGGCGAAGAAACGGCCACCCTCTGCCCCGTCCTCTGGTGAGGACTCGGAACCAGAGGGGGGGGCTCTGCTGTGACGGGGACCCCCCTGGAGCTATCAGTAAGCAAGCTCGGGGACCCCTCTGATGAGGATGAGCCCTCGGGGGGGGGGGGCCACCGCGGCTCGTGAACGGGCTCTTTGGTCTCAGCGGTCTGTGAGATGCTGAAACTGGGCCCGGCTGCGACACGGGGTGGCATACGCTTTTGGGTCGCATAGGCCGGCCTGGGCTCCTAAGGTATTCCCTTATTTGTCGTACTTTGATCAGTTTGTTTATAAGGAATGGCAACGACCTCAGGGTTCATTTGCCATGCCTAAAGGTTTTTCTGTGCGCTATCTCTTTGAGGATACCCTGTTGCAGAAGTGGGCATCTACGGTGGACCGTCTGAATAAGGCGACCACTATTCTGATGGAGGGCTCTCCATCCTTTAAGGACCCGTCCAATAGGAGTACTGAGGCGGTGTCTAAGGCAATGTTCCTGGTGGCAGGGTCGGCCATGCAGCCGTCGCTGGCTGCACAGGCGCTTACGGAATGGGCGGCTGTTGTGCATCGGGCTTTGGTAGCTCTCCAGGCCCCTCCGGAACCTGTGCAGATGGCAGACCAGCTGATTCAGGGCCTTGGGTACCTCTGTGATGTGGCCTTTGACATGGCTACCATGCTGTCGAAACTGTCCATGTTCTCCATCATCATTAGACGTCTGCTGTGGCTTAGATGCTGGTCGGGAGATCAGGCGTCAAAGAAGGGCCTGACGGCCCTGCCTTTTGAGGGTGGTCGACTTTTTGGGGCTTCCCTGGATGAGATCATTAAGGATTACACTGGGGTGGAAGAGTATGTTCCTCCCGGAGCCTAGAAGGGGTAAGGAGCTCCGGCGTAGGGCCGACCCTTCCTTCCCTACTCAAAGGAGGTTTTTTTCGCGTGCCCTGCGCCTCAAACAAGGTCTCTCAGCCCGCCAAGGCCTCCATGGGGGGTCCAGAAGCGTCCCTGGCAGCATAAGGCGGAGAAGTCATCCTCTGCATAATGGGTTGCCCCCGCCTGTTGTTCGGGTGGGGGGACGGCTCTTGCAGACCGGTGGACCTCTCGGATCTCTGGGTGCGCAAGGTGGTTTTTGTCCGGGTGCAAGATGGTTCCGTACCCAGCCCGCGGACAGGTTCTTCGCCTCCAATCCGAGGCTTCCTCCGGGGCGACGGCAGGCCCTGTTTGGTGCCGTGCAAGTCCTGCTCCGTCAGGGGGTGATTGTTCCGGTCCCCTCTGCGGAACGTTTACGCGGTTTCTATTCAAATCTTTTTGTGGTTCTGAAAAAAGATGGGGTCAGGCCTGTATTGGACCTGAAGGCTCTCAACCTCTTTGTGAGGGTGTGGAAATGCAGAATGGAGTCTGTCCGCTCTGTGGTGGCGGCGGTGCTTCGTCGGGGAGACTTCTTGGCCTCCTTGGACATCTAGGACGCGTATCTGCACGTGCCCATATGTGCGCGTCACAAGTGTTTTCTGCGCTTTGCGGTGGGGGATCTCCACTACCAGTTTGTGGCCCTTCCATTCGGTCTGGCCTCAGCTCTGCGGGTCTTCAAGCTCTTAGCTCCAGTGCTGGCTCTGCTGCTGCAGAGGGGCATAGCGGTGGTGGCGGCCTATCTCGATGACCTTCTCTTGCCGGCAGAGATGGCCTCAGCCTTGAGGGACAGTGTGGCCATCACCTTTGGTTCCCTGTGGGATTTCGGCTGGGTGATCAATCTTCCAAAGTTGGTGCTGACTCCGTTGCGCCGATTGAAATATCTGGGCTTGGTCCTGGACACGGAGCGGGTGAAGGGGTTTCTTCCTGCTACCAAGGTGTTGGCTCTCCAAGTTGCGGTGTGGGCCCTGCTGACCCAGCGGTGGTCCACCCTAAGATTTTGCATGAGGGTGTTGGGGCTTATGGTGTCCATTTCGAGGCGGTGCCGTATGCCCAGAGTCACACCCGGTCCCTACAGCGGGCAATTCTGCGTTGGGACAAGTTTCAGTTATCCCTGGATCAGGTTGGCTCGCCGGATTTTTCCCTCCCCTGGCCTTGGGGCTGAGGAAGTAGTTTCTGCCCATGGAATGGACGGTGGTCATGACGGATGCCAGCCTATCCGGCTGTGGGGAGGTCTTGGGGCTGTCGTTGACCCAGGGTCGCTGGTGCCTAAAGGAGTCCCTTCTCCCAATCAATGTGCTGGAACTTCGAGTGATCAGGCTTTGCCTCTCCCACTGGTCGGGGGAGGTTGCATGGTCGGCCTGTTCGGGTCCAGTCAGACAACGCCACGGCTGTGGCTTACGTGAACCATCAGCGCGGAATGAGGAGCGTGGCCGCTGCATCGGAAGTGGCCCACATTCTGAGGTGGGCAGAGCTTCACGTGCTGGAAATCTCCGCAGTTCACATTCCAGGTGTTAAATTGGCAGGCGGATTACCTCAGTCGCCAGAGGCTGGATCAGGGAGAGTGGTCCCTGCACCCGGAAGTGTTCCGCCAGATTTGTCACAAGGTGGGGCATGCCAGACGTGGACCTACTGGCGTCCAGGCTCAATCGGAAGGTGCAGGCCTTCGTGAGCAGAACGAGGGATCCGTTGGCAGACGCGGCGGACGCCCTCGTGGCTCCGTGGTCTCGGTATCGACTTCTCTATGCCTTTTCTCCGCACCCGTGCCTATTGTGCAGGATAGAGGCAGAAGGGATCCCAACCATTCTGGTAATGCCAGATTGGCATTGGAGTCCTTGGTACGCTGTCACAGTGCGGATGGTGGTCGATGTTCCCTGGCGGCTCCCGCTTCGCGAGGACCTGCTTTCACAGGGGCCCATCTTGCACCCTGCTTTATCCTTGCTGGCTTTAACGGCCTGGCTATTGAGTCCCATGTGTTAGAGTCCCCTATTCTTTGAGTCCGTGATCCCCACTATGCTCAAGGTGCCTTCGCGTAAGATTTATCACTGCACCTGGAAGGCTTGCATTGCCTGGTTAGGCGTGGGGGGGGGGAGAAATGGAACCCCCGTTCTTTCTCAGTGGCTTGGGTGCTGGCCTTCTTTCAGCAAGGCCTAGATCACAAGTTGGCATTGAGCACGTTTAAGGGACAGATTTCTGCCCTGGCGATTCTTTTTCAGCATCCTTTGGCGACGCATTCATTGATTCGCACCTTTTGTCCAGGGGGTTTGTCATGTCGCTCACCAGGTATGGTCGCCGTTGGCGCCTTGGGACCTTAATCTGGTCCTCTCAGTGCTTCAGAAGCTGCCTTTCGAAAATATCAGGGAAATTTCCCTGCAGCTGCTTTCACAGAAAGTGGCTTTCCTGGTGGCTATTACATCGGCTAGGTGGGTGTCTGAGCTGGCGGCTGTCCTGTAGGTCTCCGTACTTGGTCCTACATAGGGACAAGGCGGCTTTGCACCCCTCTCCCTCCTTCTTACCGGAGGTGGTCTCTTTTCACATCAATGAGGGCATTGTCCGCCCTTCGCTGTGTCCGTACCCGTCTCATCCTAAGGAGGTTGCTTTGCACTCCCTGGATGTGGTTGGGGTTCTGTGGGTGTATCTGGCAGCCATGGCCTCTTTTCGGAGGTCGGATGTGCTTTGTCGCAGTGGATGGTCTGCGCAAGGGGATGGCGGCCTCGGCCACTATTTCCCGTTGGATACGACAGACTGTGACCCGTGCGTATGCTGTTCGGGGCCAGGAGACCCCCTTTCCGTTCACGGCTCACTCTACCAGGGTGATTAGTACTTCCTGGGCTTTCCGACATCAGGCGTCGGTTTCTCAGGCGGTTTCAAAATTTTACAGTTGATGTTGCAGTGTCCTCAGATGCTGCTTTTGGCCGCAAAGTTTTGCAGGCAGTGGTGTGAGGCGTATCTGGCACCTCCCGAAGAACTTTTCTGTTGGGTGCACTTGTTGCCCACCCCTCGTTGTGACACTGTTTTGAGACATCCCTACATGTCAAGGATAAGAGGCTGCCTCGTCAATTAACGAAAGAGAAAATGAGGATTTTACGGTAAGTCAAAAAAATCCTTTCTCTGAGTTCATTGACGGATGCAGCACCCACCCCTCTTTGAGTTTGTACTGCTTGTTACAAACTGAGTTGCTAAGCAGGGCAGGAGGAGTTATGCCAAGTGAGGACTGCTCCCTTGGAGGGGCTGTGTCTGCATTTTAGCTGAACTACGTTCTGCTTGGTCCACTCCTAGTGAAAGGTGCATAAACCCCACATGTCAAGGATAAGAAGCTGCGTCAATCAATGAACTCAGAGAAAAGGATTTTACGGTAAGTCAAAAAAAAAAAAAAAATCATACTATTTTTACATGTAAGTTAAGTCCTATATGTATTTTACAGGTCACAAGTGATGTATCCTGTAAAAGTTTTCATATCCAAAAGCAAGCCAATAGAGGGTAATGGTAACAAAAGGTTAATAGGTCCATGAAAAACAACACAACACAAGGCTCTTCAGCCTGGTGGGATGCCTGAAGAACCTTATGCCCAATGTCTGCTGAGGACAAAATGTCTACATGGTAAAATGTGGAACCAAAGACCAGGCTTCAGCCTTGCAAAGCTAAGAACTGAAGAATAATACTGAAAAGCCCATGAAGCACTAACAGGTCTATTAGTGGGCTTTTGAGCAGGAACAAGAGAACTTTGCCATTGTGGTAATGAGCTTGAGTATATTAATTTACTAGGTGCTGAAATGAGAAGCCAGCTGATCCGTGAGGGCCTGCAGGAATGACAAAAAGACTGATGAAAAGAGTCTATAGCTGGGAGATAAACATGGACAGTGCCTCCAAACAATGGACTGAAATCTGTATCATGATTGTGTAGGATCTAGGCATGCCAAAACAGTGTCTAGGTCAACTTTTTTCAACCAGGATTCCTTGGCAAAATACCTAAAAATTGTATACAAGGCAGCAGGTGCATGAAGTATCAGAAACTAGGTAAGAAACACTAAGATGCCCATCAAGGGGACACGCCGGGCTTTAAATGAGAAATATCTTTAATCTGAAGTAATAGATCGCATACAAAAATATAAAGGACAGTTATACACCAAAAAACAATAACACAGTAAGTTAATTAAAATTGGCAACGTTGTCAAACATAACAGACAGGGGAACCATACACAGCCAATCCGCATGCAATATCAACACAATGCAAATGTGCAATTCATCACAGTCTGGTGTGGCCAGATGTGGCTAGTGAACCAGTCTGAAGATGAATTGTCTAAGTGTGCAGTATAGCCCGTGGTATGAAATAGTAAGGAAGCTATGGGGCACCACCCGCTGTACTCAAGTATGAATCACAGTAGCCCTGTAAAGTGGTCTATAGGATAATTAACAAACAGTTTCCAATACTTGGAGGTAACACTGCAAGAGGTTGGAGTTCACGTTTAGTGACACAAGGACATGACGTCCAGTGGATGGAGGAAGCAGCAAAGGAGAGACAGATGAAGTGAAAAGGAAGTCAATGGGTTCCAGACCAATCTGCCCGTAGGCAAGTTAGATGAAAGGATGAGGGGTTGGATGACTCCACTGTCAGTACCGCCTGGCTGTGTGTGCCAAGTGGGGGGGGGAGTATGGTCATATCCTAGTGGTTTCCAATAGGAGCAATAAGTCCAATAGGAGCGACAAACAACAAGTCACTATGTGACGATTCCCAATGGTCTGAAGTGTGCCTGGCAAGGTAGCTGACTCACCCGTCTTGCTGGCTTAGTTGTAGGTCTCTCCGTTGTCCGGATGTGTAGAGAAGAGGCTCTCCATGTGGCTTCCTTCCTGCTAGTTAGGTGCAGTCTTTCCTCTACGGTGCGTACAGAAGGTGGGAGTGGTGTCCGTAGCGGTCACATGACCGGGAATGAATGAGACACGTCACGGGGGTGCTGAGAGCATATCGGCTGGGTGGTCCCCTGGAGATGAATAGAAGGACCGCTGACGCGTTTCGTCCTCTAAACGAGGACTTTTTCAAAGCTGGGGAAATATTGCAATGCATCTGTCTTAAATAGCCATGAAAATTAGTCTAATGAGGTAGTTTTAACCCCCACCCACTGGGTGTCGCTGTGATGCTTGCAAGCCCTGGTCAGTCATTCAGGGAAATACACAGAAAAAATGTTTGAAAATTTGAACAGTATTAAAATGAAGGGGAATCCACAGTTTCTTTGGAGTCGTGGGGGCACTGCACAGAGTAAGTAAGGGCCAGTACACTGGCGATGCCTGTGGTGAGGGTGGAAGACATGCGTGGCATCTCCTTTCTGA
>BLSH010067470.1:744510-765395 GCA_018402905.1 Glandirana rugosa | reverse complement strand
TGGGATAGAGGTATATAGGGATTCTACATCAATGCCCACCAGGAGGGTCTCAGTGGACACCTGAATCCCTGAAATTTTGGACAACAGGTGTCCAGTGTCTTGGACGTAAGAGGGAAGTTCGTGGACCAAATCTTTAATAAGGGCATCCACGAACTGTCCAGTCCTCTCCAGTGGGCCTTTGATAGCCGAGACTATGGGTCTGCCAGGGGGTTCCTTGATGTTTTTATGTAATTTGGGGATTACATAAAAGGTAGGTATGTTATAATCCTTCACCAGCAGGAAATCCCTCTCTTTCTTTGGGAGGAGGCCCTCTTCCGTAGCCAAGTTTAATTTAGAATTTAGCTTAGTGACTACTATAGGAAAGGGGTTACTAGTTAGTTTTCTATATGTGCTTGAGTCCCCAAGTTGTCGGAATACCTCTCGCTCATATAGTTCAGCCGACCATAACACTATATTACCCCCCTTGTCACTGCCACGAATGACCAGATTGGGGGCTTGTTGTAGCTCCCTAAGGGCCACTCTCTCAGCTTTAGAGAGATTATCTAGGCCTTTCTGTTTCCAGTTTAGGTCACGTAGGTCATTACGGACTAGTTCTAGAAATGTGCCTATCCACTTGTGGCGTGACAGGGGGGGCATTTTCTGGGATCTGATTTTAATTCCCGAGGGCCTAAAGATTGGCTGCGACAGTTCTGTATCACCTCCTTCTAGGGAATCATTCTCATCTAATAGGGACACCAATGCTTCAAGTGCTTCCCTTTCTTGTTGGTCCTCTCAGCACCCCCGTGACGTGTCTCATTCATTCCCGGTCATGTGACCGCTACGGACACCACTCCCACCTTCTGTACGCACCGTAGAGAAAAGACTGCACCTAACTAGCAGGAAGGAAGCCACATGGAGAGCCTCTTCTCTACACATCCGGACAACGGAGAGACCTACAACTAAGCCAGCAAGACGGGTGAGTCAGCTACCTTGCCAGGCACACTTCAAACCATTGGGAATCGTCACATAGTGACTTGTTGTTTGTCGCTCCTATTGGACTTATTGCTCCTATTGGAAACCACTAGGATATGACCATACTCCCCCCCCACTTGGCACACACAGCCAGGCGGTACTGACAGTGGAGTCATCCAACCCCTCATCCTTTCATCTAACTTGCCTACGGGCAGATTGGTCTGGAACCCATTGACTTCCTTTTCACTTCATCTGTCTCTCCTTTGCTGCTTCCTCCATCCACTGGACGTCATGTCCTTGTGTCACTAAACGTGAACTCCAACCTCTTGCAGTGTTACCTCCAAGTATTGGAAACTGTTTGTTAATTATCCTATAGACCACTTTACAGGGCTACTGTGATTCATACTTGAGTACAGCGGGTGGTGCCCCATAGCTTCCTTACTATTTCATACCACGGGCTATACTGCACACTTAGACAATTCATCTTCAGACTGGTTCACTAGCCACATCTGGCCACACCAGACTGTGATGAATTGCACATTTGCATTGTGTTGATATTGCATGCGGATTGGCTGTGTATGGTTCCCCTGTCTGTTATGTTTGACAACGTTGCCAATTTTAATTAACTTACTGTGTTATTGTTTTTTGGTGTATAACTGTCCTTTATATTTTTGTATGCGAACTATTACTTCAGATTAAAGATATTTCTCATTTAAAGCCCGGCGTGTCCCCTTGATGGGCATCTTAGTGTTTCTTACCTAGTTTCTGATACTACATGTCTAGGCCCTAGGGACCCCACCCTGTCCATCAGGGTGAGTGGCTTCTTGGCTGAGAGAATTTACACACTCAGCCAACTGTGTTACTTTTTCATATATTCCCTACGGGAGAATCTTTTAGAAACCTTTTGTTTAGCAGGTGCATGAAGCCTACACTTCAGTTACATAAAACCAGAGGCTTTCCTTTATGCACCATTAGGACTTTCTAGTCACTGGCATCATAACACCCATTGAAATCATAATCCGTTAATAATGAGGATGTCTGTTGCTTGCATAGCATCCTTGTTTGACCCTCCTCTGCCTCTCTCCCTCAGCACGGGGCTCCTATTAGCTGACTGATGGAGAGAAATTGAGGGAGAATGGAAACATTGGCATAGTAGTCAGTACCAGTTTGCAAAAGTGTATTTACATGTGTGGATGTTGCTGCATAATGTAAAACTATTGGTTTTACTAATAGTATTTTTTTTTTTTTACATTTTAAGAATGGGTTGCCTTGAGGCTGTCCATAATTTTAAAGGGTGCCTTTGACTGGGAAAAAGGTTGAGAAACACTCGTCGGGATTAAGGAAGCAATTCCCTTGGACAAGTTTCCATAAGGATCAAAGCAACCTTCCTCCCTGTGTGTAACACAAAGGGTTCTTTTAGAGGTCACAAATCAAAAACTCACTGTGCAGAAATGGTGAAAAAGGTTAGACACAGGAGTAAGCCTAATAGGATCCAATTGCATGATTAGGTTGAGATCTTGGGCATTAGGTGACATGAGGAACAATGTGAGTGATTCCCTTTTGGAAGGCCTTCACCAAGGAGTGAGACAAATGGTCTCTGGTAAAAGCCATTAAGCGTTAGATTTGAACCTTGATGGTACACAAGGTGAAATTTTGATCCAGGCCAGACTGAAAGAAAAATGGTATTTGTCCTATGGAGTACTTGCCTGGATGGGATTTTCATGCCTGGTTAGACCTTGTTAGTCGGTTTCCTAACCTTTGAGAACAGAGGGATGATTGTATCTGATAGGCCCCTATCCCTCAGGACCTTGGCTACAACAGCCAAGCCATTAATAAAAAAGTGACCGAGAAACAGGTTGGAAGTCTGGCCTTTTACAGAAGTTTCATCGGTGACGTATGTGCCACAGAGTATGTGAATGATGCAGTGAGGATCCCAGAATGGCCCTCCCTTTCAATCCTGCAAAGCTGACAAGAAGCTTTAGCAGGACAATGTGTAGAGCAAGTTAAACTGATCCCATGGAGTGTCCAGGGCATCCACGAAGAAGGCTAGAGGGCAGAATCTTGACAAAACCCTGTCCAGTTTGTTGGACCCTGGATGCCAGAATATTCATGGCCTGTAACCTCCATCTCTGAAAAAGGTCTCAGAACACCTCTTTTAGACCATACTCTGGAATCCAGATGATGATTGAGGAAGCCCACCTTGTCAGTTTTGTATTCCTGGGATATGTATAGTGGTCAGATCCAGAGTCTAAAGTTCTGCTGAAGCCACAATCAGGTTTGTTTCTCTGGGCTGTTTAACTTCTGATTCTTCCCTGATGGCTGTTGTATGCCATTGTTGTAACATTATCTAACTGAACCTTGGTCAGGTGACCCTGCAATCAAGGGGTCCAGCATTGAGATGACCAAAATATCTAGAGCTCAAGAATGTTCAATAGGAGCGAAGCTTACTTTGACAAACAAGTCCCCTGTACTGACTCCTCTTAAATGCTAGCATCTTCCAGATCAGTGTGAGGAAGGATTTCCTCTCTTCCATTGCTGGGCTGGGGGCCTACTATGACAAGCTGGTACTACTGGTCAGGCATATGGAAGAATCAAACTGAGCATGCTTGTCCTACAGTTCCAAAATGTTGAGTTGCAATTGTGTGGAGGGAAACTGCATTTGGGACTGCCTCAAAAAGGGCCATTATTTGGCCAAAAATCGATTGTTTGGTAGCTCCTGGACCAAAGTGTCCAAATAAGACACTGGAGTCTTTTTGGGGGGGCGGGGTGCTAGGACAGAGTTATATCCAATACTAGTTCCAGTTACTATGGTGGATAAGGTGCAGTGGAGAGGGGGAAAAAATGTTTTGCATGTCCACAGATTTTTTTTTGCTGAACACCTCCCATGATGAGGGGCTGCAGGAAATGTTAAAGGCTAGGTTCCCTTTTTGAAAGCAAAAATAAAGGTGCACATTTGTGCAGGACAAAGTAGTGCTTTGATTTATTTTTTTCCCCCACAAGAACCTACAAAGCATTGCACCCATGATCATAGGTGCAACGTCCGGCTCCTGCATGCTCCAACTTTCTGCCTGTACATCCATATGGGATTTCAGTTGGAAAGCAGGAAGTGCCAATGGATTACTAGTGCACTGATCAGCCCTTGAGGTGCTTGGGAATGCTTGACCTGTTCCAAAAGGTGAGCTTAGGCCTTTAAGCCCAGGAGCATTACAGTGTTGTTGTGAAGGAGAGGCAAGTAAAAGATTAACATCTTTTGTGCACATATCAGTATGGTGCATTGTGCCTGTCCAGAAGGAGGCTGTGCAGACTGTGTGGGCACCCAGGACAGAGCATGACATGGGGGGGAAAAATTGTGCCCCATTAAAAAACAATAACGGACTTCTCCCACTGTTGGCTTGCTAGTGAGCAAGTCTCAGCCAGCGTTTTGCATCCTAACCCCTAAGGAATTGAAGCACAGCATGCCCAGGCTGTACTGGCTTAATCCAGTGTTCATACTGTGGATCCCTGAGGCATATGGGTAGGATGTTGGGAAAAATCTTAATCTAGTGGTCTTCGTTCTTTTTGATGGGCATGCTCCCTAAAGAGTCTTCAGAGACTGCATTTCACAAGGTCGGTGTACCATGGCTGTCGGTCTGTATATTAACTGGCAGCTAACTCAGCACGTTCCATCATTTCTCTAGGTGAGTGCCTAACAAAGTCCAGTGCTAAAGGGCAATGTTACAGGCCAGCCCCACACTTTTTTTCTGGAGAGGTCTGGATATGGTCCCCCAAGGCAAATCCAAAGAATAACTGATACGGATATTGGCTGCAAAGAAAGCAGCACATAACCCAAGCTTTAAACATACTTCTCCAGTGTCACGTAGTCTGGTAAAGTTGTCTGTATTTCTACATTTTACCATGTCAAAATGGCTTAAAGCATTAACTTCCAGAACAGCGAAGTTAAGAAATGGATCAGCATCCCAATACAGGCAAAGGAGCAGTGAATTTTATTTGCTCACTTCTGCTCTGAAATGGCTAGGGACATGAGTAGGGAAATGCAGTCTGACATTTGTTACACATTGAATCGTATACCTGTGGAGATAGTCCTTGTGTATACTTGGTGCTCTCTTCCAAGGTTAGGCTCCAGGCTTTAGTGAACTTAAAAAAAAATCTGGATCAAGCTGGTCCAAACAAACTTTTCCTTAACTAATACATGGAGTAGCTGTCACCTCAGTATGTAGTCTCCGCTACATACAGTAGCGGGCTGCGTTCTGGCAGCAGGATCGGGATTTGCTATCCTGCTCCTGAAACAAAATAAAGTGGGACTGAGCGCTGCTCAGCCATTCAAAGGTATTTTCTGAATAAATAAATACAAGTATATATCCTAAACGTGCAGCGCTCAATAAAAATGACGTGCAAAAAAAACATATAGGACATAGTGCTAAACATTTTGAATGCGCAAAAATTCATTGATCAATTCAAAAAGTGTTCTTGTGCAAAAGCGCAAACTATATTAAAACAAATGCAAAGTTCATTAATTGGTTATTAAGGTGCTCTTGTGCAAACAATTCATGCGTGCTGGTATCCTACACTGGATAAATCGGTTCTGGCGGCGCAGTGCTTAACTGGTTCCCGACTGGCTCGCATACATTTACTGCTGCAGTGTGGCTCTTTAGCGCGAATCACCGTCTTTAAATGGGGGGCTTGCGCATGCACGGTAGTGGGCGGGAGCTCGCTCTCATGTACTCTGCAGAGTTGTGGCTGCGGCTCGGGCGGAATCGATCTCCGCTGGCGAGCCGCGATTGCTTGACAGAGCAGAAAAACGGGGAACCGCCTATGTAAACACGGTGGTTCCCTGCTCTGTCAGGCAGCATGTCAGAGATCTACTGATCCCTGTACTCGGGATCAGTTAGATCTCTGGTGTCCCTGACAGCCCAGCCCCCTCAGAACACACCCAGGGAACACAGTGAAACCCTACATCGCCCCCTCCCAGGTTAACCCCTTCACTGCCAATGACATTTACACAGTAATCAGTGGATATTTACATTTCTGATGGCTGTATAAATGTCATTGGTCCCAAAAAGTGTCAAAAATGTCTGCCCCAATATCAAAGTCCCGATAAAAATTGCAGATTGCCGCCATTACCGCTAAAAAAAAAATAATGTAAAAGCGCCACAAATTAATTCTCATGGTTTGTAAATGCGGCAACTTTTGCGCAAACCAATCTTTAAATGGCGATTGCGATTTTTTTTTTTTTCTTTTACCAAAAATATGAGGAATATAAATCGGTCAAAACCGATGAATACATTTTTGTTTTTTTTATATATATTTTTTGGATTTGTATTTTTTAGCAAAAAGTAAGAAAAACATGAGATGTATATATAGATAGAGAGATAGAGATATATTTATTTTTTTTTTTTTTTTTTTTTTTTGCAAAATTGTCACACTTTTTTTTCTTAATAGCGGTGATCAGAAATGACGCAGAGGTGATCAAACACCACCAAAAGAAAGCTTTATTTGGCGGGGCGAGATGCAAATTTTGTTTGGGTACAATGTTGCATGACCGCACAATTGTCAGTTAAAGCAACGCAGTGCCAAATTGCAAAAAGTGCTCTGATCCTAACATGGGAAATCCTTCCAGGGCTGAAGTGGTTAAACACCACCCTTGTGACACATTCATCATATATACAGTAAGATGGGGGCTTACCAGATGGCCAGCGATCTTCCTTAGAAAGATCATTAAGCGTTTGGTAGGATCTCTGATCCTCAGATGGAAATCCAAGCGTGTTTCCCCGCCAGCTTCAGTATATTTCCCTTGTGGTGAAAGATGATCCAGCACACCGTCCCAGATGGGGGTGAATATATGGGTCCTCAGAGTTAAAACTTTTAGGATATATACATATAATTAACCTGGTATTTGGGTTTTGGGCAGCCTAACACGATTTGCCATCTATAAATAGTGATTTGCGCGGCTAGGGGGCGAGTGCACTGCGTGCGCGCCCTCAATGTGTCCGCAGGTCAGGTGGACTCGATGTCCTCCGGCGACCCGCGATCACTTACTACACAGCAGGAACGGGGAACCGCCTATGTAAACAAGGCGGGTCCCCGTTCTGACAGGCGGCATGACGGAGATCTACTGATCCCTGTATTTGGGATCAGATCTCATACCCCTACCAGCCCAGCCCCCATACAGTTAGAACGCACACAGGGAACAGTTAACCCCTTCATTGCCCCCCTGCAGGTTAACCCCTTCCCTGCCAATGACATTTATGCAGTAATCAGTGGCTATTTTTAGATCTGATTGCTGTATTAAATGTCAGTAGTCCCAAAAATAGTGTCAAAAATATCCGACCTGTCCGCCGCAAGTCCCGATAAAAATCGCAGATTGCCACCATTACTAGTAAAAAAAAAGTTGACGCCATAAATGAAATCTCGTTTGTAAACGCGGCAACTTTATATATATATTAAATACACGCCGATTTGGGTTTTATTTATTTTTACCACAAATATGAGGAAGTATATATATCAGCCAAAAATGATGAATACATTTTTTTTTAATTTTTTGGGATATTTATTATAGCAAAAAGTTAAAAAAAATTGTTTCCTGACAGACTCCATGGCAGTCTACATGTGGGTTTAGCCCCGCCTCTAATACCCTATAGGAGATCTCTCCCATAAATCTTTGCTCTGAGCCAGGGGCCGCGTTCCTTTTTTGTCCTCACGGAACTGAGTAGATGGTCCTCTTACCCGAAGACTTCCTGCTGCAGGATTGCCGAGCTGCGACTCGGGAGATGGAGAAGTCGCATATTCCTATAAGCCCTAGCTATTAGCGGGGTATGGAGGGGGCAAGTGGAAGAGGCGCTTAAGAAGCCATGATGCCTAGCCACTGGCAGGCAGGCTGCGCATTGTGGCCACAAGCCTAGCTACTAGCTGGTGGCCTAGTGTACCCCAAAAGAATGGCATGGGCATTACCTCGGCGAGGAAGATGTGGCAGCATTCTGGAGGATTAACTTTCATGGCAGCAAGTGTTTGTATTTGTCCCCTTGCTTTCCTTTCTCCATTTGTTTCTCCCTGGTGGTGCGTTGCTGACTGGCATGGTGGCTGGTTCCCTGGTACATTCCAGCCGCCGTTCGCTGCTCACGGTGGTATCGCACATGCGCGAGGCCGGGTCGGGAATGAGACTTGGTCGGCGTGTGCGCAGTTCTGCCGGAGCAGTGGCGGCCGCGCTGACGATGCGGTGACGTCACTGTGGTGCCAAGATTTAAACCGGGAAGAAGCCCGCAGTCCTTGGGAATGATTGCAGGCTTCAGCGGCGACTTCCCTGAGCAGTGCCCTGTCTGTTCCAAGATAGGCAGGGGTGCTGCTGGGGTCCAGGCTCCGGGGGGAGCTGGGATTGGCATTAACCCGGGATCTTCTTTACAGACTCCGGTATCAAAAAAACTTCACCGCCAGCCTGTGGCCAGCCCTCCCACTGCAGGTACGCTCTGCCTGGATGTAGCCTGCGGGGGGTGGAGGAGTGGTATGGCGGAGGCACTTACCCTAACCCCTGTCTACTTTCCTCTGCTTCTTTGTTTCAGCTCCTCTAGGTCGGATCATCACAGCAGTTCCCACAGAAGTAGTTCATCTAAGTCCCATGGCCGACACTCCTCTTCCAAATCCAAGCACTGCAGTTCACCCTCTAGGTCAAGTCACCATAGTAGGGACCCGGCCCATCATTCGTCGACCAGTCAGCTGAGCATACCTGCTGGGGGTGCAGGTCTCGGGCACCAATCGGGAGATCTCTCTGTGACCTCTGCTATGCAAGAGCTGCTGGCGAAAGGAGAGCCGGTTCAGCTGGGGTCCCTTGTGAAAAGGGTCGTAAAGGAGTCTTTTAAAGAGATGGAGACTGGTAGAACCTGCGAGTCTCCCGCAAAGCCTGGGGGCACACCAGTGACCAGAGCCGTAGGCTCCAAACACCTGGGATCTCTCCCAACCAAGTCACCCCTCCGAAGATTCTTCGGAAGATGATTCGGAGATCGAAGAGCCATATGGGGGGTTTGATTTTGCCCTGGTCGCCCCGTTGGTCAAGGCAGTAAGGGATGCCCTGAATTGGGAGGATACAGTGGTCGCTCCTCCTAAACAGAGAAAATATTTCAAACAGTTGAAGGATCGAGCCAACTTCCCCTTTCTCACGGAGCTGGGGGAGGTCATCTTGGAGGAGTGGTCCAAGATTGTCTGTTACCTAAAGTTCTGAAACTGTACCCCTTCAAAGAAGAGGAGGTCAGACACTTGGAATCAGCCCCCCTAGTGGACACGGCTGTAATGAGGCTGGTCAAGCATGTCATGCTCCCTCTGGAGGATACAGTCTCCTTTAGGGATCCACTGGACAGACGGATCGACTCTGACCTTAAGAAGGCATACCTGTCTGCGAGTGGACGAGACACTCAAGAACGTCTCGGACGAGGTGGCCAAGAGTTCTCCCATCCAGGAGCTTAGGCTGGTTCCCGCCTTCCTGGGGGAGGCCTCTCTTGACCTTATTCGGCTTTTGTCTCGGGTTATGCTCTCGACCGTCATGGCCAAGCGAGCATTATGGCTGCGTCCATGGCAGGCCGACCCGGCATCCAAGCAGGTATGGTGCTGAATCCCGTTCGAGGGGTGTTCTCTCTTCGGGAACAAGTTCAATGCGGCCAGAACCCGAGCCACTGGGGGTAGGTCGGGGTTCCTCCCTCAGGACTGGCGTGGACAAGGCCGGGGATGCCCCTTTTCGAAGAAGAAGAACCAGGACCATGCCAAGGAAGCACGCAGTTACAGGCCTGGCCAAGAATTCTCCAGGTCTTGGAAGTCCAGGCAGTCGTCTTTCAAAAAGGCTAAGAGTGGTCCGACTGGTGAGGGAGGTACTACCAAGTCTTTTTGAGATTGGGCCCGCCCAAGTATGTCAGGTGGGGGCCCGTCTGCTCCACTATCGACATGTTTGGGCGGCCTCAATCCAGGATGCATGGACCGCCAAAACGGTCTCCCAGGGCCATACTTGGACCTTCAGCAAGGCACCCAGACTGCGGTTCATTCCCACAGCCCTTTCAGCTTCCAAAGGAAAAAGACAGACCCTTTTAGCCTACATAGAATCTTTATTGGTACAAGGCGCCGCTATTCCCGTCCCGAACGACGAGCGAGGGCTGGGGATTTATTTCCCCGCTCTTCATGGTGCGAAAAAAGAACGGCACCTGGAGACCAGTGATCAACTTGAACCACTTCATCAAGAAAGAGAGGTTCAAAATGGAAACGCTGTTCACAATCCAACAGGCAGTCCAGGCCTGGGATTGGCTAGTCTCCATAGACTCGAAGGACGCATACTTCCACGTGCTGGTAGCAGCGGGGTTTCAGCAGTTCCTCCGGTTTGCCGTGGGGGAACTCCATTGTCAGTTCACATGCCTGCCCTTCGGGCTATCAACCTCTCCTCGAGTCTTCTCGAAGGTCTCGCTGGCTGTAGTGGCACTGTTAAGAACCAGAGGTATCCGGCTCTGTCATTATCTGCATGATCTGCTCCCATTGGCACAGGACAAATCCCAAATAATAGAACACAGGGATCAAGTCCTCACCACCCTCCAGAAATTCGGATGGCTTCTCAATTTGGAGAAGAGCCATTTAGAGCCCTCAGTCTCTTGTATACCTCTGTGCTCTTTTTGACACAACTCTGGGCACCATCTCCTTACCCGAGGAGAAGATAACGACAGTCCAGAACAGGAAACGACTAGCCCTCTCATCATCGTACCTTCAGGCCATCCAGTGTTTGAAGATCATTGGGACAATGGTATAGACGATTCCCATGGTGAAGTGGGCACAGTGGAAAATGTGACCCTTTCAAAAAGGGTTCCTTCAACAATGGCAGTCAGGCGACAAGTCTCAATGCATCTACATCTCTCCGACCATGAGGGGCTCCCTTCTCTGGTGGCTTCATCGAAAGAATCTGCGCAATTGCCATTCCTTTCTTCCCATCACATGGGTGACTATCACGTCGGATGCCAGCAACAGAGGCTGGGGTGCACACTGCCTAACGGAGGTGGCTCAGGTCGTCTGAAACCACCCCCCGAGAGGGGAAGTTCCAAACATCCTGGAACTACGAGCGGCCTTCAAAACGCTACAGGCCTTTCACCATCTGACAGCAGGATCAGCTGTCATTTCGAGTAGACAATACTACGGCGGTGGCCTACATAAAGAGACGGGGGGGAACCCGGAGTCTGAGTTTGCTACAGGAATTGGAGCCAATCATGTTATGGGCGCAGAAGAATCTGTGCAACATCACAGCAACCTATGTTCCCGGAGTTCTGAACGTCCAGGCGGATTTTCTCTCTTGAATCCGCCTGAACGAGTGGTCTCTCCACGAGGAAGTGTTTGCGTGGATCTTGTCTCTGGGGGTCTCCTCAGAGGTAGACCTTTTCACCTCACCATGCAACAAGAAACTAGCAAGGTATTATTCGAGGTTCTGGGACTCTCAGGCCTACGGGGTCGATGCTTTCACGGAGCAGTGGAGGATCCGCAGAGCATATGCCTTTCCTCCGATACCGATAATCCTCCAATTTCTGCAGAGGCTCAGAACGGAAGATGTGGAAGTGGTTGCTGTAATTCCTTACTGGCCCAACAGGCCCTGGTTTCCTCTTCTATCACTTCTCAGCTACAGGGATCCAGTCCCATTACCACCCAGACTAGATCTACTATCCCAAGGTATGTCCCTACATCCATGCCTGGCCCACCTGCGCCTGAAGGTGTGGTTCTTGAAAGGGAAAGGTTGGAGGCACTAGGGTGCCCGAAAGAAGCAATCCCCACACTCCTAAGTGCAAGGCGAATGAGTACGAACCGAGTCTACGAGAGAATCTGGACTAGGTTCACAAACCATATGTCCTCCCGATCCAACCCCTGTGGTTCTCCATCAGTCCAGGACATCCTGAGTTTTCTGTAGTCGGGTCTAGACATTGAACTAGCTGTAAGTTCTCTCCGGGTACAGGTATTGGCAATCTCTGCCTTTACTTGAGTATCATGGGCCAGGCAAGCCCTAGTTCAGCAATTCTTCAGGGGAGCAGTCAGGCTGAGACCACAGAGAAAACCACGGTTTCCTAAATGGGATCTTCCACTGGTTCTCAAATTTTTTTTTTTTTTTCTCTCGGATGCACAGAACACTCGCAATCAGTGAGCTTGCTTGCAATACTGCTTTCCTTGTGGCCATTACGTCGGCAAAGAGAATTTCGGAGATTCAGGCATTGGGAGCCAAAGAACCTTTCCTTACCTTCTTCCCAGACAGGGTGGTCCTAGTTCCGATGCTCGGGTCAAATCCCAAGGTCACTTCAATCTTCCATAAAAATCAGGAGATAGTGCTCTACCCTCCTTCGAGACAACGGATGGCTCGGGCTTGCACCCTCTGGATGTGGGAGTCACCCTAAGACTTTATCTGGAAGCCACGGCTCCCTTTCGCCAATCGGATCATCTATTTGTCTTGCTCAACGGGAAGAAAAAGGGGCTGAGAGCCTCCGTCAGATCCATTGCTGCGTGGATCGTCCAGGCGATCCAGTGGGCCTATAAGGAAAAGGGCTTGGCTCCTCCGCAGGCGGTGACAGCACACTCAACTAGAAGTGTCTCAACCTCATGGAAGTGTGACAACCTCATGTCGCCCCCGAAATGATCTGCAGAGCAGCCTCTTGGTCCTCGATCCATACCTTCATGTCACATTATTGTGTAGAGCCAGCCACTCTATCTTCTGTTAACTTTGGCCGTCAAGTACTGTCAATGGACGGTGTTAAATAAATCTTTTTGTTCAGCATTTTTGCCCACCCGGGTGTATTTGGCGAGTTATTTCCCACACATAGGCTGCCATGGAGTCTGTCAGGAAAACGGAAAATTTCCTACCAAATACTTACCGGAATTTTCCTTTCCTGATGGACTCCATGGCAGCCGGAGTCCCTCCCAAATGTCTGGAGTAAGCTAGTTATGGAACGCGGCCACTGGCTCAGAGCAAAGATTTATGGGAGAGGTGTCCTATAGGGTATTATAGGCGGGGCTAAACCCACACGTAGGCTGCCATGGAGTTCATCAGGAAAGGAAAATTACAGTAAGTATTTGGTAGGAAATTTTCCTTTTTTTTTTTTTTTTTTTTCCAAATTTGTCGCTCGTTTTTCTGTTTATAGCGATGATCAGAAGTGACGCAGAGGTGATCAAATGCCACCAAAAGAAAGCTTCTATTTGTGGGGGAAAAAAGGACGTTAATTTTGTTTGGGTACACTGTCGCACGACGGCGCAATTGTCTGTTAAAGTGACGCAGTGCTGAATAGCAAAAAGTGCTCTGGTCCTACAGTGGGAAATCCTTCCTGTCCTTAAGTGGTTAACCATATCTCTCAGTAACATTGTCTAATTGATTGTAAAGGTACACTTGCTAATTCTCTGTTCTTTGTGCCGAATCGCAAAAAGTGCTCTGATCCTAATGTGGCAAATCCTTCTGGGACTGTAGTGGTTAAGAAAATACATTTGCCTGTGAATAGCTGAGCAGTGTCCATTTTGCTGGATTCCAATGCTGGAATACAACACTGTATAGTGAATGTAACTGAGGCTACATACAGCACTGACAGCTGCTACATGTGTTGGTGAAGGAAATGATTTGTTTGGACCAGCTTGGTTCAAATTAAGTATTTAAAGTTCAATAAACATGGAGTTAGGCTTTAATTCCTTCTTAATTTTCAGGGTGTGTGTGTATTTTCAGGCATTGCTGGGTATCCGTTGCAAACAAAGCATAAATGGTTCGTTTTAATACCAATCAAATTTCCTTCAACAGATATTTATAATGGTGAAGTTTCCAAAAAGTATCCTCAGCCTAAAATGTATCTTTTAGGGCCTGTTCACACCATGTGCAGCGCTTTTTTGATGCAGGGAAAAAAAAAAAAAAAAGCATAGAAAATAGGTTATATGGGTTCCGATGGCATAGTCACAGCAGCACAGTGCTTTTCAGTTCCACAAGTACAACATGTGGTGTAAACTGGCACTTAAGGGGATTTTTTTTTTCTCCTGTTAGCTTTCGTATTCTATTTTTCTTCTTTCCACGTGGTTCTTTTTATGTTCCCATACAATACACACTATACTACCCGAAGTATAGGGACTCTTGCATTTACATGCACATGACCTTTTAATGGCATTTCAGTCTTAGTCCGTAGGGTTCAGTGTTGAGTTGGCCCACCCTTTGCATGTATAACAGCTTCAACTCTTCTGGGAAGGCTGTCCACAAGATTTAGGAGTGTGTCTATGGGAATGTTTGACCATTCTTCCAGAAGCGCATTTGTGAGGTCAGACACTGGTGTTGGATGGGACGGCCTGGCTCACAGTCTCCACTCCAATTCACCCCAAAGGTGTTCTATTGGGTTGAGGTTAGGACTCTGTGCAGGCAAGTTCCTCCACCCCAATCCCAAACTGTTTCTACAAAGTTGGGAGCATGAAATTGTTCAAAATGTCTTGGTATGCTGATGCCTTAAGAGTTCCCCTCACTGGAACTAAGGGGCCAAGCCCTGAAAAACACCACACCATAATCCCCCCTCCACCAAATGATTTGGAGGGGTGGCCCAATACTTTTGGCAATATAATGTGGAGCTTTAGAGCAGAAAAGATGCCTAAGTTTCCAAAAAACGTGCAAAAAAGCATGAAAAGAACTCAAAGAAGCTCGGGAAAAAAAACACACAAAAAAGAATAGGAACAATTAACTGAGGGGGGAGGGTTTGTGAAAAAAATGCTGATGCTCAAAGAAGTTAAAAATGTGCAAAAGAGCGCCAAAATAGTACAAGCTCCCTCAAATTAAAAGCTCGAATGCCTGTAAATATTTGGGGGTAGCCCCTTTCTGTTTCAACATGACTGCACATCAGTGCCTGATCTCGCAAATGTGCATTTGGGCTCTTTCACACAGGCTTTCCGTGTAAAGGGTCAATTTTTGCTCAGAGGGGATCGCTCTGCTGAGCCAACGGATGGCTGTTTCGTCTTCGCTCACCGAGTGGAGATGGAACTGTCAGAGCACGCTCTCTTCTATGGAGATCGGATGAAAACGGACCCCCTGTCCGTTTTCATCCAATCCGATTCTACAGACGGATGGAAAATATGTTTCCATCTATATCTCACGGACAGTCTCTGTGCACAGCTCTGAGGAAGGGGGTGCGCCCCCGAAACGCATCAGCTGATACCCCACCTTGTGCTTTTTTTATCCAATTGTATCGTTTTGTCATGGCTTTGTGACGCCATTTTGTGAGTATTCATTTTTAACTTTTTTACTTCCATTAAAATTTTTTATGGTAATGCACTAGGTGTGTGCGCCTTCCTTCTGTTTTTTGATTTATAGTCATTTTCGGATTACCCCGTCCGAGGGGGGCAGCACACATCTGGTCTCCTACCCCTTGTTCCGGTTGCCCTTTATCATGAAGGTCCTCTAGCACTGGAAACGACTACTTTTTCCTTTCCACAACAAAAACTACTACATCTAGTATTTTGTCTGATCTCCATAATTTTGTAAGGACAGTACCAAGTCTTCCAGGCATGGAATGAACAAAATGGCGACGTTGCAACATCTATCTTTTTCCATTCTTCAAGAACAACCTCTTTTAGGCTTGATTCACATCAATGCATGTAGCTTTTGAGCGTTTCTGCAGTGCTTTTTGCTGTGCTTTCTGAGTTTTTACCGGAATTTGCGTTTTTTTTTTTTTTCTTTTTTAAATTTTATTACCTTGACTGTGTATAGCTGGTTGCTAAGAAGCGGCCAGGAAACATCACAAAAAAAACATTGGGAGCGCCCTCCCCCAAGCCATACCAGACCCTGTGTTCCCACGCCAAAATGTAAAAAAAAAATGGCTTGGGGTTCCCCAAAACCTATACCAGACCCTTATCTGAGCATGCAGCCTGGCAGGTCAGGAAAGGGAGGGGTCGAGTAAGCGCCCCCCCCCTCCTGAACCATACATGGGAGGGGTGTGGTGCTTTGGCAGAGCCCCTCCCGCCCCAGAGCACCTTGTCCCCATATTGATGGGGTCAAGGGCCTCTTCGCCACAACCGTGGTTGTGAGGGTCTGCAAGCGGGGGGCTTATCAGAATCCGGAAGCCCCTTTTACCAAGGGGCCCCCAAATCCTGGCCCCCCCATGTGAATGAGTATGGGGTATGTTGTACCCCTATCCATTCACCAAAAAAGTAGTGTAATGTGACAATAGACCGTTTTTGACAAGTCCTTTATTAAAAATGTCTTCTGCCTCTGGTCTTCTTTCTCCGGTCGTCTTCCTCCTCCGATGCAGCCATGAGGTGGATGATGTAATTCAGAGGCCACACCCCCTTGTGACATCACCGCCCGGGTGCTTGATGGGTCCGTGACATCACAAAGGGGAGGTCACCCCAGAGTTATATATGAAATGTGCAACATTGAAGTGGACAGATCGGCGGGGAGCAGAGTCAGGGGAAGGTTATTTTTATTTTCATCTCTGGAGTAAATGGTCTGATGTCCTCAGAATCCTGTAGGAGATGTGCAGATATCGAAATTCCAACTCAGGAATAGGATGGTCTGGCGTCCTCTGTCCGTGGATACCAAGGTAAGGAGGAGAGAAGGAAAGAAGGATTTGGGGTTTCCAGACCCCCCCTGTCACAGTTGATTTTATTACAAGAGCTCTTTTTACTTGAACATATTGTGAGTACTATTAATCTTTTCCGTTAAAATAAATTTTCAATATACAGTATCACACTATTGCGGTTCTTTTCTTTCTATCTATCACGTTATGGTGTATACTGCTACTGCTTGAGAAAAGTCGTTTGGAGAGGTTGGAGCCATCCATTTGGACAGGAATCCTTCTTTCCTTCTCTCCTTCTCCTTACCTTGGTATCCACAGACAGAGGACGCCAGACCATCCTATTCCTGAGTTGGAATTTCGATATCTGCACATCTCCTACAGGATTCTGAGGACATCAGACCATTTACTCCAGAGATGAAATTTTGATATCCGTGCATTACCTACAGGATTCTGGTAAGCTTACATCCATCATTGGTGTATTGGATTTTATCAGAATACCCTGTGGGCTTCAGAACCTCTATTACAGATAAGAATTTGAACTGTTTAGGTTATAAGGATTAACGAATAACAAGATTTCACCTTCATATAGTCATCATCTTTTCATTGGGACATTTGAACAGTCCATGTATTTATTTCTGTCATATACTTTCCCCTTTTTTTCTTTTATGGCGCTGCAATAGTTTGTATACATTTTTTTACAATTGGATCAGTTGTTTTTGCGAGCAGCCCAATTTCCACCTTCTGTTTTGTTATTAATATCAAATATCTCAAACTCAGTGAGCGCGGGCTTCTGCATATATATTTTTATTTTCAGCAGGTTGGCAGCAGAAGAAGACCGGAGGAAGAAGGGGGGGAGGGAGGTGAAGACCGGAGGAAGAACTATATATTTTGGGGTGTAATTCCACATATGCATATGGCATGTGTGAGCAATATATCATTTAAAGCGGAAGTAAACCCTGATGGGGTTTACTTCCTCATGCTTCTACTTTGCAGTGGAATATAAATGGGCTACTATGCATCGCATAGTAGCCCATTATGTGTCACTTACCTGCAAACTAAGCCTGCGATGTCCCCTGTGCAGGCAGCGTCCATCTTCAAGCCCCTCTTCCTTCCGGGGCCGTGACTGTCTCTGTGGCTGGCCGGAGTTGCGTGACGTCACCCCCACCACGACACAATCTCAGTAAAGAAACGGCGCCAAGGCCATTTCTTCACTGCGCATGTGCCAAATGGCGTTGGCAATGCTAGTACACTGTATTTCTCCTCAACCGTGCAGGTTTAGGAGATATGCAGGGCACCGACATGTAAGCCATATTATAGGCTTACCTGAAGGTTAAAGTGGTTGTCATGGGTTGGCAACCACTTTAACCACTTGCTGACCGCCAACCGCAGTTTGTGGTGGCAAGATGGCTCGTTATCGCAAACCACCGTCATATGATGGCGCCTGCGAGATCGTGCACTGTGAGTGCGCCGCCGGAGGCACGCTCACTGTGTTCCGGGGGAGCCAGGGCGCGGGTAGGGCAGACTCTATCTCCGGCGGCCACCCGTGATGGCCCCCCGCCCCCCCCCCCCCGCAGTGAAAGAACAGAGATCTGTGTATGTAAACATGTATCTCCGTTCTCATAGAGGGGCAAGGGCTGTGATCACAGGCTTCCTGTATATGTTATACAGTTAGAACATGCCTAGGGAACACATTTAACCCTCAGATCGCTCCCTGCAGGTTAACCCCTTCACTGGCAATGGCATTTACACAGTAATCAGTGCATTTTTATAGCACGGATCGCTGTATAAATGTCAGTGGTCCCAAAAAGTGTCAAAATGGTCCGACATGTACATCGCAGTACCGCTAAAAAACTCAGATCGCCGCCATTACTAGTAAGAAATTAAAATAAATAAATAACCCCAGAAATGAATTATCCGTAAACGCGGCAACTTTTGCGCAAACCAATCAAATGCCAATTGCGATTTTTTTTTTTTTTTTTTTAACAAAAATATGAGCGAGAATATAAATTGGCTGAAACCGATGAAGAAAACCTTTTTTTATATATTTTTTTTGGATTTCTATTTTAGCAAAAAGTAAGAAAAACAGTTTTTTGCAAAATTGTCGCTCTTTTTATAGCAGCGATCAGAAATGAAGCAGAGGTGATCAGATTCCACCAAAAGAAAGCTGTATTTGTGGGGGAAAAAGACGCATTTTTTTGTTTGGGTACAACGTCGCACGACCGCGCAATTGTCAGTTAAAGTGACGCAGTGCCGAATCGCAAAAAGTGCTCTGGTCCTAAAGTGTGAAATCCTTCCGGGGCTGAAGTGGTTAGGTGACAACTTTTGTGTAAAAAAAAAATAAAAAAATTTTTTTGTCATTTTCCAGAGACTTGTGGCAAATAATAAAATATTCCTTAGACTCCACCTGCCTCTCAGCAAATAGCTTGGAGTGTATACTTTCCGAAAAGGGGTCATTTGGGTGGGGGTTGTGCTATCTTGGCAGTTCAGAGCCTCCAAAACTGATAGGTAATGAGGAAGTGAAATGAGCAATGTACGTCCTTTGAAATCCTGAAAGCGGTGATTAGTTTTCGGCACCTGTATGCGGCTAAACTCCCAAAAAGTCTCACACCTTGTATCCCCATACTCAGGAGAAGCAGCAGAATGCATTTTGGGGTGCAATTCCACATATACCCATGGCATGTGTGAGCAGTGTAGCATTTAAGTGAACTGTTTTTTGTAATTTTTTCAAACACTTGTGACAAAAAATAAAATATTCAATGGGCTCAACAAGCCTCTCAGTAAATTCCTTGGGGTGTCTAGTTTCCAAAAAGGGGTAATGGGGGGGGGGGGGGTTGTGTTGCCCTGCCATTTTAGCACCTCAAGAAATGAGATGGGAAGTTAGAAAGTAAAAGCTGGGTGAATTCCAGTATATACAGTGGATATAAAAAGTCTATACTGTTAAAATGTCAGCTTTCTATGATGTAAAAACATGAGACACAGATAAATAAATTCAGAACTTTTTCCACCTTTTTAATGTGACCTATAAACTACAATTCAATTAAACAACCAACTGAAATCTTTTAGGTGGAGGGAAGTAAAAATAAAAAGCTAAAATAATATGGTTGCATAGGTGTGCACACCCTTAAACTAATACTTTGTTGAAGCACCTTTTGATTTTATTACAGCACTGTCTTTTTGGGTAAGAATCTATCAGCATAGCACATCTTGACTTGGCAATATTTGCCCACTCTTCTTTGCAAAAAACACTCCAAATCTGTCAGATTGCGAGGGCATCTCCTGTTCACAGCCCTCTTCAGGTCAGCCCACAGATTTTCAATTGGATTCTGGTGAAGCCATTCCTTTGTTGATTTGGATGTATGCTTTGGGTCGTTGTCATGCTGAAAGATGAAGTTCCTCTTCATGTTCAGATTTCTAGCAGAAGCCTGAAGGTTTTGTGCCAATATTGAATGGTATTTGGATCTGCTCATAATTCCCTCTACCTTAACTAAGGCCCCTGTTCCAGCTGAAGAAAAACTGCCCCAAAGCATGATGCTGCCACCACCATGCTTCATTGTGGGTATGGTGTTCTTTTGGTGATGCGCAGTGTTGTTTTTGGGCCAAACATATCTTTTGTAATTCTTGTAAGTTGAACCTTTGTTTCATCAGACCATAACACATTTTCCCACATGCTTTTGGGAGACTTCAAATGTGTTGCAAAATTTAGCCAGGCTCGGATGTTTTTCTTCGTAAGAAAAGGCTTCCGTCTTGCCACGCTACCCCCATAGCCCAGAAATATAGGAAGGCTGACCTAAGGTCAGCCTGAGTTTGTAGGAGTCTGGCCACATATAAGCCAGCCTCCTCCTACAGGTAGCACAGCATAATTTCTGCTGTTTCAGGGGCGCTGTGCGTGATTCTGTCACTTCCGGTTTCGGCTTGTCAATCGCGAGGCACAGGCAGCGGCGTCTCGGACATGTGCGGGGACTGATCAAGGGTGGGGTAAGTCGTGCCGGGTGCCCGAAATGTCCGCATCTCCTATCTGTAGCATGTGTTTGAGCTGCCAGTTTCGGATCATCGGCTCGGCCAGTAATCGGGGGGCACGTCTGACGGGGGTTGGTCCCACACCCGGCATTGGCAGTCTGCACGGGGGGCTAATGACCGGCTCGGCTACTAGGCTTTGACCGTCGAGTTTGTGTACGATGTCTATCCTCTACGCCTGTAAAGCCCGTGGGCCGTGCTGAATGGGGTGGGAACTAGTCAGGGGCGTGTACAGGCTCTGCGGCGACGGACACGGAGCGCTAACTGTTCGGCTTTGGCCTTCACTGTCTTAGTGCGTGTCGCGGGGACTTTGTCGTCTTTAATACGACACGATGGACATCCTCCTCCGACCGAATATACACCGGTCTGAGGATGTTTGAGTCCGACTGGAATCCAGTCGGAAGG
>BLSH010067470.1:701820-712129 GCA_018402905.1 Glandirana rugosa | reverse complement strand
CCCCCCCCCCCCCCCCCGGCTCTCCCATCGGTTGTTGCAGCTAGAGACGAGCCGACAGCAGGTGAGCAGTGAGCTAGCATGCCTGATTGCCAATTGACTGTTGCCAGCTCACTCCCTTAATGAAATTAAACCTGGCTGGCAGCACAGCTCAGAGTGACTGAGTCAGTGGGAATGAGATTTCCCTGTAGTTTGATCTTTTGATGCAATGCTCCATGGCCAGTCCAGGGGGGTGCTAATAGGACCAGTGGAGGAGAGGGCAGCACTGCTCAGAGTGAGTGCAGTCTGCAGATGTCTGTGCATTACATAGTGGGGCTACCCTGGTCTTTAAAGGGGTAAAGTAAAGCATAGCACCGTGCTATGCTTTACTTTACCGCTTTAAAGACCAGGGTAGCCCCACTATGTAATGCACATCTGCACAGTGCACTCAATCTGAGCTGTTCTGTCAGCCAGGTTTAATTCCTTTGCTCCATCACCCTCCCTCCAGTACAGGGGGATGCTATGCTTTACTTTACCCCTTTAAAGACCAGGGTAGCCCCACTATGTAATGCACAGACATCTGCAGACTGCACTCAATCTGAGCTGTGCTGCCCTCTCCTCCACTGGTCCTATTAGCACCCCCCTGGACTGGCCATGGAGCATTGCTTCAAAAGATCAAACTACAGAGAAATCTCATTCCCACTGACTCACTCACTCTGAGCAGTGCTGCCCTCTCTTCCACTGGTTTGGTGTGATCATGGTGTGACTGGCAGATCACCATGTGTTCCCTGCAGCAAAAGAGGCTCAGCTTGTCCCTATGGCCCCTGCAGGTGTCTGGCATGGAGGACTGGGCACAGGAAGACTTTTCTCTTGGCACCTGGCTGCAGCTTGTAGGGTGGTGGTGGTGGCAGTTCTCCAATGACGTTCTCTCTTAGATTAATGATCTCTGCTGCCCCAGAGGAGTCCAAGGATATGGTGGCCACCTGCTCATCAGGTATCCACTCCTCAGCAAAGGGGGAATTGGTGTCCTTGTCTGCAGAGCGTAGGCTGCCCTTTGCCAGTCCAGGAGTGGGGCCCTATGATCACCCAGAGTTGGGGCACTGTGTCCGGCATGGACATGGCAGGAGGAGGCAGCTGCTGGAAAATTATCTGGATAGGATTTCCTCCTATCTGCACCTGTCCCCAGGTAAAAGCCTGCACCCTGGGAGGAGCCCCGAGCAACTTTTTTCAAACAAGAGGTTGCTTCAAAGTTAGCAAAGAAATGGCAGGGGACATTCCCTCCCTGAGGATGGTGACAGCCAGGTCCTCACTGCCCATTGACTGATTATTGCATGATAAGTGTGGATCTCAGCCAGGCAACCAGTCATTGTACAGAGACAGGCATGGCCCAGGCCACAGACTGAGGGACTACAGAGCCCAGCAGGATCAGACTAGGAAACTGAGGTCTCTGGGGAATCAAACCTCTCAGTTTTCTAAAAGAACTACATATTCTAGAAGAACAATTTTACAAGCCATTGGTTTATCTTACTAGTCAGCCTATGCCTTTCCTGGTGCTGTAGAGCTAAATATCACAGGGCTAGGCAAATTATGTGACTAAATAACCCAGCATGATCTGACAAAGAGATGTAGGTATTATAGGCTGACTATTAAAATAAATTCATGGCTTGTATAGGCTGTTCTTCAGGGATATGTAGTTTTTTAGAACCTGGATGATTTCCTAGTCTGATCATGCTGGGTTATTTAGTCACATAATTTGCCTAGCCTGGGTGTGCACGGAAATGTAGTTCTACAGCACCAGAAAATGTATAGGCTTCCTATACCTTTTTTGGTACTGTAGAACTACATATCCCAGCACATCCAGGCTAGGCAATGTATGCTTTTTATTATTTATTTTGTATTTTCATAAAATACATGTGCTTAGGGGGTAAGGGGTTTTATACTGTATTAGTCGAAGGGACTCATTGAGTGCTAAAAATCTATGGGTTTGGGGGCGCAAATTACTTGCCTTGCCCCGGGCGCTGACAACCCACGCTACGCCACTGCAGGGGCGGCCCGTCCATTAACCACTTCAGCCCCGGAAGGATTTCCCACTGTAGGACCAGAGCACTTTTTGCGATTCGGCACTGCGTCGCTTTAACTGGCAATTGCGCGACGTTGTACCTAAACGAAAATTGCGTCCTTTTTTCCCCACAAATAGAGCTTTCTTTTGGTGGTATTTGATCCCCTCTGCGTCATTTCTGATCGCCGCTATAAATAAAAAAAGAGTGGCAATTTTGCAAAAAAAAAGTTTTTCTTACTTTTTGCTAAAATACAAATCCAAAAAAAAAAATATATAAAAAACATTTTTTTTCATCAGTTTTGGCCAGTTTATATTCTTCCTCATATTTTTGGTTAAAAAAATTGCAATCGGTGTTTATTGATGGTTTGCGCAAAAGTTGCCACGTTTACGGATGATGAGAATTCATTTTTAGGGTTTTTATTGCACTGATTACTGTATAAATGCCATTGGCAGTGAAGGGGTTAACCTGCAGGGGGAGATCTAGGGGTTAACTGTGTTCCCTGGGCGTGTTCTAACTGTATGGGGGCTGGGCTGTCAGGGGCACCAGAGATCTAACTGATCCCAGTGACAGGGATCAGTAGATCTCTGTCATGCCCCCTCTCAGAACGGGGAACCGCCGTGTTTACTTCGGTGGTTCCCCATTCTTTCCTTCCGGAAGCTCGTTGCGGCTCGCCGGCGGACATGGGATCCGCCTGAGCCGCGGGCACACTCCTCGTGAGTGCGGCGGGCACGAGCGCGCACCGCCGGCGGCGCACTCTTGCCCTCTAGCTGCCTGTCCGTAAATCGCCGTCTATTTACGGTGATTTGCAAGACCGCTCCACACTGCCGCAGTAAATATACTCCGCGTGGTGTGGAAGTGGTTAAAGGCACACTTGGCACTGCCCCCTCTATCCTTGCCACCCCCTATAAGAGTAATGAGTAGATTCATGCATCCACGGCCGCCGCGGCCACCCCCTAATTCATGCAGCTGGCCCCTTTCAGGGCACCAGCTGCATGAATTACAGTGGCGGGGGTGTTTCTTTGAAGCACCTGATTAGAGCCATAGGCTCTAATAGGCTTCAAAATAGAGTGGCTCGGCGAGCAGAGCATTGCGCTCGGAGCCCACTCATGTGTGTTAGCCTGTGTTCACACAGCGGCGATCCGACTTCAGCGGACTTTGCTATGCGACTTTCAGTGCAACTTTCAGCGTGACTTCAGCATGACTTCAACGCGACTTCAGGCGACTTTGCAGAGAACAGAGGGAGGGGGTTGCCCTGGATAAATTATTTTCTTTAAAGTCTGTAAAGTCGCTTCCATATAGATGGGGGATTGGACTTGGAGGCGACTTCTATTGAATTCTATGGGCACAAGTTGGATAGAAGTCTCCTTGAAGCTGTGCAGGGACCTTTTCTGAAGTCGGAGCGATGTCAGGCGACTTCAGTGCAAGTCTCCCCTGTGTGAACAGGCTCTGAGAAAAGCAAATGAATATTCGCTTTTCTAACACTGAATGGCCTCTCCTCCAATCAGTAAGTGTAGGTCTGTTACACGTTTCCCAATTGGCTGAGAAGTCAGGCGATCCTTTTGGACGCCTTGGAGGAGGGGGATGCACGGCAGAAGCCGCCGTGATCCACACCATGGAGGAGGAAGAAAGCTGGTCGCTGGACACCGATGCCCATCCGCTTCCTAGATGGGGTAATAGGGTTGCCACCTTTTCATCAAGTCAAACCCGAACACTAGCGGCGCACATCATTTTTTTAATAGTATAAAGTACTAGTATTTATATATACATCCCCTTTTACATCTGAATCTGCAGCGTTCCTCCTCTATATCTAAACTCGCAGAATTCCCTTACGCTATAAGGGGGAACTCTGCAGACTCTGATGTAAGGGATGCTCTGGGAACCCTGATTTAAGGGGGAACACTGACAGCTGTGATGTGTAGACAGGACTCTGATGTAAGGGAGAACTCTGGGGACTCTGACATAAGGGATGCTCTGGGAACCCTGATTTAAGGGAGAACACTGAGAACTCTGATATACGGAGAGGACTCTGATGTAAGGGGGAACACTGTGGCCTCTGATGTAAAGGGGAACTCTGATGTAAGGGGTGCTCTGAGAACCCTTATTTACCTTAGTGTACTCACTCAAGAGGCCGGAGGGAGAAGGGGGAAGACTTCAGTCACACACAGGGATGGATGGTGAGTTCACTCACCCCTTGGCAGTCAGCACCTCTCATCCAGATGTATTTATGGCACATCTGCTGCAGCCAGTAACCCTGCTGAGAAGCAATAGGCCGGTCTGAATAATGTGTCCGGGTTTCAAGTGGGCTGAAACCCGGACACAGGATTCAAAACCCGAACTGTCCGGGTGAATCCCGGACAGGTGGCAACTCTATGGGGTAAGTGCAGGGCTTTGATGTCCCGACTGCCCTCCCGAGAAGGGGGGGTTAGCTATTTGCAACCCCCCCAAAGGGAAATATAACTGGCCGCCACTGATAGGTGCACTTACCTTTGAGGGCTGGTTTACATTGTGTTCAGAGCACTCTCAGAGAGCATTTGGCAGGCGATGAGGAGGTGTCTGATTTTACCCTTTGCAATCCGCACCAATGTGCCCCAACTCTGTACATTGCGGGGTGGTTACACGGTGCCCCTATTCAGTTAAATGCGTATGTTGGGGATAATTTTTGCCGTGCCAAGATGCAAAGCATCACATCCATAGCATATGTACACATGCCTCGGCTGCCTAATGGGGGGACATAAACCTGCAGCTCAACCACATGGTTTTACTGTCCCCCCAATGGCTAATGTAAATGAGGCCTTAAAGAGGTTGTAACCCCCCCCCAAAAAAAAAAAACCTGTAAGACAAAGGCATAATGAACTAGTATGCATCGCCTACTAGCTCATTATGACATACTCACCTTAGAATGAAGCCCCCGCAGCGGCACCCGCACACCACTGAGATGGCTGACATCTTCTCTGGTGTTTCTTCCGGGTTAGCGGGATCCGGTGCTGTAGTTGGCTGGAGCCACAATGATGTCGCTCCCATGTATGTGTGTGGGAGCCGCCGATCACGGCACAGGGCCCTGAAGAAACGGGACGGACGCCCCGTTCCTTCAGAGCGCATGCGCCGATGACGTAGTAGGTGGCGTGTACAGTAAATATCTCTAAACAGTGCCAGTTTAGGAGATATTTACAGTAACCATAGGTAAGCCTTATTATAGGCTTACCTGTAGGTACAAACAAACCAGGGGAGTTTACTTCCTCCTTAAAATGTGTAAACAGCATCAACCCTGCTTATTCTGAAAGATGACAATGTTGATAAAAAAAAGACCAGCAGATGGCAGTAGCAGTGCCCAGAATTTGTAGACTGGGCAGCAGGGAGCTCATAACATTGTAGAAAGGTATTATAATCATTTATTAACAAGCTAGAGCCTGCATTAGTTTTTTTTTTTTTTTTGCTGCCTCTGCTTTCGGTGAAAATTACCGCACTTCATGTATCAGTGAAAGTGCTGCCCCCGGGTGGAAGGAAAGAAAATTGCTGGATTCCCCCATCAACGCAGTCAATGTTAAAGGGGCAATTCCTTCCGCAGCGCTATTGTGTTCTGCTGGTGGAGAGCCTTCCCTGCCGCCAGAACACAATCATTATTGTGATACTGCGGCAATAATCGTTCGGGGAAAAAAACGACAGGCTGTTTGTACACAAGTGGATCGATGGATTGACTTGTGTACAACCAGGGTGCCCATATATAGATGGAAATACAGGTGGTCCCTACTGAACCGGATTAATATTGATTCATGTATGGCTGACTTAAGCTATCCAACCAATTTGTATACAATCAGACAGGCCCTTGCATTACATAGTTGAAGCAGATCTGAAGGAGATTGCACAATCAAATTGTAAGATTGGTGGTGAGCTTATAGAAGATTGTACAAACTGATTATATAGTGTATGATCAGCTTATAGGGGGCCACACAGGTGTTGATACAATCGTTCAATCGATCATTTAATGCAACTAAAATTATCAAATAAGAATCCTAAACCTCAGCCCCACCATTTGATTAATTTACTGAGTTTCAGCAGTTACAAATACTGTAGCTGTTGACCTTTAATAAAAGGAATCTAACCCTGGTCTTCAACCAGGCCGGTTTTTTGTTGGTTTTCAGGTCCACAGTGCTGTCTTGTTTAGCATGGAAAGCCAGCTGTGACTCCTTGCAGCTTCACATTGCATGCGCCAGCCCTGCTGCACTGTGTGAATGGTCCTGCAGCCTCCTGGGACCTGTGACATGTGCCAAGAGTTTGCGACATGGAGGGGGGTGCAAACTTCTGGTGGAATCGCCTAGGTCATGGGTGCTCAACCTATGCCCCGCCAGCTGTTGCGGAACTACAATTCCCCTCATGCTTGTAACTGTCAGCCTTGCAATGCCTCATGGGCAACAGCTGTAGCTGTTGAGCACCGATGGCCTAGGCCAGTGTTTCCCAACCTTTTTTTCACTTAAGGCACTCTTTCAAATTAATGGCACCCCATTCTAAAATGTAAAAAACGAAAGTAACAGTTTCACATATCGCAGCAACATCTGCACAAGTAGTACACCCAACGATAGTGGGTTTTTCTTCTTACAAACCAAACACACCCTTGCACACTGGTACTGACTAGTATGCCTATGTTTCTTTTCTCCGTCATTTTATCTCCCTCACTCAGCTAATGTGACCCCAGTGCTGATGGAGAAGGATAAGAGAGAGGCAAACAAGGATGCCGTGCAGGCGCCCAACGTCCCCCTTATTTACCAATGACATCATTGATTATTAGGATACCGGCAGCTAGAAGATTGTAGTAATGCACAATAAAAACTGTGCCTTTGTGTAACTAAAAGGCCGCCTTCATCCATCCACTGGTTTTGTACACAATTTTCGTGCAAATTTTATGCATTTTGCCAAGGTACCCCCAAAGAAATCTGAAGGCACCCTGGTTAAAAAAGGCTGGCCTAGGCCATCTGACCGGAAGTGGGAACAGTTACCTACCAAAACTAGGGATCTGCTCATTCCCCTCAATAAAAATGTCCAAAAGTGTTATAGGAAGGAGGACATAAACCGGAACTTCCCTTTAAGGCTCCTTTCACACCAGGGCAACCCGAGCGTTAGCGGTAAAACACTGCTAACTTGCGGTGCTTTACCGCTCGTTATAGCGGCGCTATGGCGCTGCTATTGCGGCGGTTCGCTTTTAACCCCCCCAAAAGGGGTTAAACAGGGGTTAAAAGTGCCGGTTTGCGGCGCTCCCGAAGCACATCCAATTCGCATCAGTGTGAACCCAGCCTTAAACAATTTCGATACTGGCAAGTTGATTAATCGTGGCAGAATTTTATTGATCGTTTCTGATTGATTAAATGTATATATGCATTTGAGTCTGAACACCTATCATAATACGGATCAATCAAATGATTAAGAGATAATTTCTAGTAGATCGTATTTTCAATCGATTACCATGCATGTTGTATCGGTCAATACTTCGACTGGTTCCCGACTGGCTTGCGTACATTTACTGCTGCAAAGTGGCGCTGTCCCGCAAATTTCCATCTATCTATTCTGCAGGAGTGTGGCCGCGGCTCAGGCAGACTCGATCTCTGCTGGCGAACTGCGATTGCCTAGCAGAGGAAGAAGGGGGACCCGCCGATGTAAAGTGGGCATGTAAGAGATCTACTGATCCCTGTCACTGGGATCAGTTAGATCTCTTATGCCCCTGGTAGCCCAGCCCCCTCACAGTTAGAACACACCTAGGGAACACAGTTAACCCCTAGATCTCCCCTTGCAGGTTAACCCCTTCACTGCCAATGACATTTATACAGTAATCAGTGGACATTTAAATTTCTGATCGCTGTATAAATGTGATTGGTCACAAAAAAAGTGTAAAAAATGTACGATATGTGCGCTGCAATATCAAAGTCCCGATAAAAATCGCAGCTCATCGCCATTACTAGTAAAAAAAAAAAAAAAAATAGTAAAAACGCCAGAAATTAGGTCTCGTGGTTTGTAAATGCGGCAACTTTTGCGCAAACCAATCAATAAACGCTGATTGCAATTTTTTTTACCAAAAATATGAGGATGAATATAAATCGGCCAAAACCGATGAAAAAATAGTTTTTTTTTTTAGATATTTTTTTGGATATGTATTTTAGCAAAAAGTAAGAAATATTGTTTTGCAAAACTGTCGCTTTTTTTATTTATAGCGGTGATCAGAAATGACGCAGAGGTGATCAAATTCCACCAAAAGAAAGCTCTATTTGTGGGGGAAAAAAGGACGCAAATTTCGTTTGGGTACAACGTCGCACGGCCGCGCAATTGTCAGTTAAAGCGATGCAGTGCCGAATCACAAAAAGTGCTCTGGTCCTAACGTGGGAAATCCTTCCGGGGCTGAAGTGGTTAATAGACAATAAATCTCTTGTTTGTGACCGCTTGTACCTAGCTCAATCAGAAATTGATACTTGTATGGCTACCTTCACCCTTATGAAAGGTGCCGTCAATAAGCTGTCTTCTGTAGGCCTGACCGTGAAGCTGCTTTTGTTTGCATACTTTTTTCACTTCCTTCTATATAAGACAGAAACACCACCCCTGGAATGACAGTCAGCATGGTAAAGCCCGCCCTGATCAGGCACTAGTCATGACACATGACTCTACAGCAGAAGGAGGAAGCCAGTATCTGTGTTTCTGAAATAAAGCCATTGCACACAGCAATCTGCAGGACCCTGCACAGAAACATGGGGCTGATTGGTGCATACAGCTGACTGCAGATTTCAGCAACTGGAGATCAGCTACACTGCTAGCAGATAAAAGAGTCACTCTGCAGCTCTGGTTAAAGCCATGGCTATAGGATTGGATTCAGTACTAAGGTGTGCCAAGTGCTGGATGGTTTTTGGACTGCTGCAGATTACGTATGGAAGTTTGCGGGAGCGTAATGCTAATGTACAGGTGTACAGCTTGAATGGGAAATGGGCTCTCCGTAATTCAAACAGCTCTATTAAGTTGTATGGGGACGTGCCTGGCTGTGTGCACACTGCATTATTCTCCCGGGGGCTCATAAAGGTATGGACTTTCTACTCATATTCATTATTTCACTAAGGCAAAACTCTCATGCAATTTCTGCTATTCCCGATTGCCTTATGAAAATGCTAGTTTTCTGGCTGCCAATGGCCACAGTACTTTCATATGGCCCGTACACACAATGCAACGGTCGTACAAAAGCTTGTTGCACGATAACCCGACTGCTAGTACGCACGATTACAACAGCCGACGTTCAAAAGTTGTACAACAGAAATTGGCTGAGCAAACTAGAAAACTTTTGTTGGCCGACAAGCTGTTGTACCGTGTGTACAGAAGTTGGCCCAACAAAAGTTGTACGTGCAAAACACGCATGCTCCGAAGTCAGGGACACTTGGAAGTGTCCAGTCGTGTAATGCCTCGTACACACGGTGCAGCAGTCGTACGGCCGAATGGCCAAAATCGTATGTTGGCTGTTGTATCTCGCGTACTGACATGCATTAACCACTTCAGCCCCGGAAGGATTTCCAGCTTTAGGACCGGAGCCCTTTTTGCGATTCGGCGCTGCGTCGCTTTAACTGACAATTGCGCGGTCGTGCGACGTTGTACCCAAACGAAATTTGCGTCCTTTTTTTTCCCACAAATTGAGCTTTCTTTTGGTGATATTTGATCACCGCTGCATCATTTCTGATCGCCGCTATAAACAAAAGAAGAGCAACAATTTTGCAAAAAAACCCAAATTTCTTACTTTTTCCTAAAATACAAATCCTAAAAAAACATTTTTTTCACCATTTCTGGCCAATTTATATGCTTCCTCATATTTGCGATAAAAAAATCGCAATCGGCATTTATTGATTGGTTTACGCAAAAGTGGTCGCGTTTACGGATGATGAGAATTCATTTTTGGGGTTTTTATTTATTTTTTATTAGTAATGGCGGCGATCTGCGATTTTTTGCGGTACTGCGATATTTCACACTCCCCCTTCCCGACACTAGTGTCGGAAGGACATGCACTTCCGACACTGGTGAAGGGAAGGGGTCTATCCGTCAGGGGGTATGTCAATCTTGTGCGGGTCCCTTGTATCAATTGGGAATCTCGCGGGGGACGTCCAATTGGGGAAGTGACGGTTACCGTAAATGTGTCATTAGTCACGTAAAAATATCGTGACTAGCGACATATTTACGGTTACCAGGGTTTTTTCACAGTTTTACCAGGTTGTACAGGCGACTTTATAGCGTCATGGCGTTTTTTAGCGTCTAGCGGCGGT
>BLSH010067470.1:677271-701810 GCA_018402905.1 Glandirana rugosa | reverse complement strand
GAAGCCAGTATCTGTGTTTCTGAAATAAAGCCATTGCACACAGCAATCTGCAGGACCCTGCACAGAAACATGGGGCTGATTGGTGCATACAGCTGACTGCAGATTTCAGCAACTGGAGATCAGCTACACTGCTAGCAGATAAAAGAGTCACTCTGCAGCTCTGGTTAAAGCCATGGCTATAGGATTGGATTCAGTACTAAGGTGTGCCAAGTGCTGGATGGTTTTTGGACTGCTGCAGATTACGTATGGAAGTTTGCGGGAGCGTAATGCTAATGTACAGGTGTACAGCTTGAATGGGAAATGGGCTCTCCGTAATTCAAACAGCTCTATTAAGTTGTATGGGGACGTGCCTGGCTGTGTGCACACTGCATTATTCTCCCGGGGGCTCATAAAGGTATGGACTTTCTACTCATATTCATTATTTCACTAAGGCAAAACTCTGGTGCAATTTCTGCTATTCCTGATCTCCTTATGAAAATGCTAGTTTTCTGGCTGCCAATGGCCACAGTACTTTCATATGGCCCGTACACACGATGCAACGGTCATACAAAAGCTTGTTGCACGATAACCCAACTGCTAGTACGCGCGATTACAACAGCCGACGTTCAAAAGTTGTACAACAGAAGTTGGCTGAGCAAACTAGAAAACTTTTGTTGGCCGACAAGCTGTTGTACTGTGTGTACAGAAGTTGGCCCAACAAAAGTTGTACGTGCAAAACATGCATGCTCCGAAGTCAGGGACACTTGGAAGTGTCCATTCGTGTAATGCCTCGTACACACGGTGCAGCGGTCGTACGGCCAAATGGCCAAAATCGTATGTTGGCTGTTGTATCTCGCGTACTGACATGCATTAAACGATCGTACGACCAAGCCGAATGTAGTGACGTGTTATGAACGTATAAAGAGAAAGTTGAGGTGCATGTAATTAGCGCCGGCCATTCCTGACTTCTGAGCATGCATGTTTTGCACAATACAACTTGTTGGACCAACTTCTCTGTACACACGATACAACGGTCATACGACCGCTTGTTGGTACTACCAAGTTTTCTAGTCTGCTTATACAACTTCTGTTGTACGACCGTCGTACGTCGGCTGTTCTAATCGTGCGTACTAACGGTCGATTTAGCATACAACGTCATTCGTACGACCTGTTGTATATGATTGTCTACCCGTGTGTACGAGGCTTAAACCTACGTTCCTAATTCACAAATCACATTCACCTCAACTTCCTCTTTATACGCTCGTAACACGTCACTACGTTTGGCTTTTTGAACGATTACTTGACTCATGTCAGTATGCTAGACACAACAGCCGATTTTGGGCAAAAGTTGAACGTGCGGTCGTACGACTGTTGCACCGTGTGTACGAGGCATGAGTCACTGACAAATAAAGATGAACTTAGGCAATTCCTATCTAACCTAACTCTGAACTCATCTTTTTATACATCAATAAGCTACGGGCCGCGTCATTCCCACCCCGCAGCTCACCTCTTTGTTATGTGAGCTGCAGGGGTGGAACAACCTGGCCCGCAGCTCACTGGAGTAAAAAGTGCAACTTCAACTAGAGGTGAGTTCACAGGACACGCAAGCTCATCTCTACTGACAAGAAAGTACTAAAGTGATTATAAGCCCTATTTTGTCAGTGCTATTATAGTCTGCCCAAAGCTTGCTATATTTCCTATTTGTATATCAAAATATATTGAATGGAAACTGGGTTACCAAGCAGCTAGCACTGATCTTTTACATGAAACCTGTACAAAGAAAAGCAATAGAGGCTTTCAATGCTGACCTCTACCTCTGTAATTTCTTATAGATTTAAATGTATATCTACTTTAACTGGTAAAGACATGTAATGTGCTTGGGTGATGAGAAAAGCAAACTGTGGGGCTGATTTACCAAAACTGGAGAGTGCAAAATCTGGTGCAGTTCTTGGCCCCACCCCTCCACTCGCTCAGCAGCCACACCATTTGACTCCCGCTTCTATCAATCTGCCCAGGGAGGGGGGAGACCGCAGCGAGAGCCGCTGCTCTCATGTACATTGCTGGATAGGGCTCAGGTAAGTATAGGGGGGGTATATACAGCCAGTAACAGTATGCACAGCTCAGTATCACAGGTGGGGGTATATTAGAGTTCCCACATCATCCCTTTAAGCCAGGACACATATGAATTTCACAGGTTCTGAGGCTAAGTTAATGCATATAAGGCACCAATGAGTTTAAATACCACATTAATTAGCCACAGAACCTGTGTAATTAATATGTGTCCTGGATTAAAGGGATGATGTGGCAACCCTAGGGTATATACAGCCAGTACACAGTATACACAGCTCAGTATCACAGGTGGGGGCATATACAGACAGTACACAGTATACACAGCTCAGCATCACAGGTGGGGGTATATACAGCCCGTATACAGTATACACAGCTCAGTATCTCAGTTGGGGGTATATACAGCCCGTATACAGTATACACAGCTCAGTATCTCAGTTGGGGGTATATACAGTCAGTACACAGTATACACAGCTCAGTATCACAGGTGGGGTATATACAGTCAGTACACAGTATACACAGCTCATTATCACAAGTGGGGGTATATACAGACAGTACACAGTATACACAGCTCAGCATCACAGGTGGGGTATCTACAGTCAGTACATATGGATTTCTCTTTAGATCATTAAATGTATGGTCAGCTTAAAGCTCTTCTGCAATTGTACTATTTAGAAAAACACAAATTAATCAGCATTATTTTGGATTGCGGTGCTCCATGCAGTTACCGTGCTGGGTGGCAATAAGACAACACCCCAGAAATGCAAGACAAGAAAGCTAACCACTCAGCCACACAGATCCAATATATAGCTTAAATGAAATGGTAAATTACTGTGATTTATTGGGTGGCACAGTGGTGTAGTGGGTAGCACTTTCGCCTGGTAGCAAAAGGGTCACTGGTTCGAATCCCAACCACGACACTACCTGCCTGGAGTTTGCATGTTCTCCCTGTGCCTGCGTGGGTTTCCTCCGGGTACTCCGGTTTCCTCCCACACTCCAAAGACATGTTGGTAGGTAAATTAGATCCTGTCTAAATTGTCCCTAGTATATGTATGAATGGGAGTTAGGGACTTTAGATTGTAAGCTCCTTGAGGGTAGGGACTGATGTGAATGTAAAATATATATATGTAAAGCGCTGCGTAAATTGACGGCGCTATATAAGTACCTAAAATAAATAAATAAAAAAATAAATTTATGTTCATGTGAACTAGTCTCTGGAAGCAATTCCCAAAAAATGAATGCAGGAGGCATTGGGCAAAGGACTAGCCACCAGTGATCTTCCTGCTGCCCTGCATCAGACTACTTTTGCCAACTTTAAATATAACTAGTTTGTACTGTCTGCAGAGTGCAGACACACTTACCTGCCACTCTGCCAGTGCCTGCAGTGCTCACTTCTGCTGAGGACTCTGCTCACTCAGTGCCAACCTGCAGGCTGCCGTGCCAAATTGTGCCAATGAAGTCATGTGACGGTGGGCGGCTCAGCGGTCCGGACTCCGGTCGGTGAGGGGAGGGTGACACCGTGAAGCTCGCTGCAGCTGCTCATCCTGCTCCGACCGAGACCCGGGCTCATGGTACGCGGCGGTGGGAGCGGGACGAGTCACGGCCTGAGTGGCGGAGTGCTGCTGCACCTGCGCGAAATCACGCAGCCAGCACGTCCGCTCCCACAGTCCCACCCCCGCATCCATGGCCTCCAATTGCCACTGAGCCACAGGCTCAGGGCAGCCAATCAGACTATGGATGTGCGTCTGGTCAGCACACATCCATAGTCTTTAATGGCTGACCAATAAGCTCACTACTTGGCTGTCAGATGACAGCCAAGGAGCTGAAAGAAAAAAAAAAAGTCAATATACCGGCGCCTCCTTTTAGAACTGACTTTTTTTTTCTTCTTAGGCAGCGGGAGGCGACGCCCAAGCGCCCCTTATTGACTGGCTGCCGCTGCTGGTTATCCTTCCGCGGGGGATCCTCCTCTTTTATCTCCCTGATGGGTGCTTGGCTAGGGGGTCTTCTCTCCTTTTGAGATGCTGCTGGCCTCACACATCCATATATTAGGATAGCATAAACATAGTGTCTCCCAGAGTGTGAATTGTTTAAAAATCATCCATTTATTATTTATTACATGAATAAAGTATTAAAACTGCATTTGAATAGTAAGAACATTCACCTGAGGAAGTCACATGGTGTGATGTAACGCATAGGGCGTGGACGATGGACTGGAAGTGATGTGAGAGGCTGCATTGCCTATGTTCTTATTATTCAAATACGGTTTTAATACTTTATTCATGTAAGCACAAATTTTACTTTTAATAAATATAGGGGGAGGATTACCCACGGAAGGATAACCAGACCATATAGCTAGAACCCTACTACAAGGTTCTTGTTATATGGGAGTGAGGTGAGAGTTCTGTGAGCACGGAGGTGATTGGTGGAAGTACACCGTTTTAGAAGACAGATCATGTATATACCCCCACCTGTGATGCTGAGCTGTGTATACTGTTACTGGCTGTATATAACCCCACCTGTGATGCCAGGCTGTATACTCCTGACACAATATGTGGAATACAGGGGACGGAGTGGGTGGATTCTATAAGGGGTGGGGCTTATGAGAAGTAGGAGGAGTCAAAAAGGAAGGGTGGGGCCTGGCGCCCCCCCAACCTAAAAATTCACCAGCCGCCACTGATAACCAGACCATATAAATGGAACCCCCCTCAAGGCTCTTGTTATATGGGAGTGAGGTGAGAGTTCTGTGAGCACGGAGGTGATTGGTGGAAGTACACAGTTTTATTCCCCACATTTACAGGATAACAGATCACAGAAGTGGATCACCTATTCAACTGCACTAGGACATTATCCTTTAGCTCTATATTAGCTATTTGCCTATATTGATGCACTTGAGATTGATGGTAAATGTATCAATTTTATGTTTGATTTGTATATTTTAATATATTGTTTTGTTGAAGTACACTTTTTACATTTATTCACGTATGGAGAGTGCAACACCATTAATGCTTAAGTTATACATCTAGTGTGTATGTGTGAACACATTAAGTGTTGCAACAACCATTTTTCTTGTATCACTATTATCCAAGCAACCATTTTATAATTTATCTCATCACTAGCACTGCCAGGTAGTGCAGGAGATAATACTTAAAGGCTAAGTTCACTTTTTTTTTTTTACTAAACTCCAGCTCCCGTATATACCAATATAGCATTAATGTACATATTTAGCAAAAATAAAACTGCTTTCCATTTATTCTACCCACGCTTACCTCACTCTTCCAATGGCTGTTTAAAAACCATGCTCCATTACTTCTGCCTTACTTCCTGATTAAACTTTAGGTCATGACACAGGAAGGAGTTGACCAGCTGACCTCATTAGCACACACCCTGCATTATCTACCCTCAGTTGGTCAACTCCTTCCTGTGTCGTGACCTAAAGTCTAATCAGGAAGTAAGGCAGAAGTAATGGAGCATGGTTTTTAAACAGCCATTTGAAGAGTAAGGTAAGCATGGGTAGAATAAATGGAAAGCTGTTTTATTTTTGCAAAAAAATTGGTACATAGGGCAGTTGGAGGTTAGAAAAGAAAAGGTAAGCAAACATGAACTTAGCCTTTAAGGCTTTAGAACCACTTTAATTGAATAATCTGAAGTTAGAAGCTGATTGGCTACCATGCATAGCTGCACCAGATATTGCACACTCCAGCTTTAGTAAATCAACCCCTCTATTTTTTTGAACACTTTTATATAATTAGATAATATACCATAGAATAGAATTAGTCCATTGCAATTGTAGTGTTGGTGTGCTATGCCAAGTAATTCATTCTTTTACTCTTTTAAGGATCCTTACTTACGTTTCAATGATATTGCTTATAAATGGATTGCACATGATGAATGGATATACAGCAAGGAGTTCACACTTTCTCCTAATATCAGGTACACTTTATATATTATATAATAAAAGCCAAATAACTGTTTAAAGTGGGTACAGGGTTGGTAAACTGGGGTACACTTTCAATATGATAATCACTTCTGACTTCATACTTTTATGCTATAGAATAGATAATTTTATGCAGATGGATAAAATAAAACTCTGCAATTGGTTAAGAAACATCTAAACAAACTAAATAGACAATGTGATTTTTTCCCCCCTTATTATACACAACTCTGACATAGTTTATAGATATCCTGTGTTTAAAGTTGGTGAATTGTTAGCAAGACTAAAGACGATGCAAATTTTGGACGACAGAACGTCCATTTTTTTGTTGAATGCTTGTCTCATGTCGAAAGTGAAGAGTGTACTAACAATACGAAAATTTTCGTACGACCGAATTCAACGTCAGAAGTGACGTAATGTGTTGAATAGTTTTTTTTTTTGTAAAGTTATGTTTATTGAAAAACTTTTTTAAGTAGTCACAAAACAAAGCCTATTGGGCATACCCAGGCTTCTGATATCAAACAAAAAAGAAAACCGTGAACATAAAACATCACAGTAAAACTACCCAGATCTTTAAAGTGCTCGTAGCCGCCCAATACCCGGACCCAGAGGGTGTCACCAACAAACAGGAGGTGGTCAGAAGTATCTTGAAAACCATGCCATTAAACTGTTTTATGGAAGCAGACAGGAGACACACTCATGAGGAATGTCCACTGGATCATTGAGTAAACTTAAACATGCCTATCAGGGCCCTCACAATGAGGCATTAGTAGAATCTGATTCCAACCATATATGCCACACTTTATCAAATTTGGTTGGGCATCCCCTAGCGGCATATGTAGCTTTATAAAGGGGAATTACAGAATTCGTTAAAGCTTTCCAAGAGTCAAGCGTGGGGGCCAGCGCCTGTTTCCAACGCAGGAGAATAGCCTTCCTGGCATAGAAAAGGAGCAGACCCAGGAGAGTTCTGACTGCCCGGCGATGGGCCAAATCCCCCAGCAGACAAATCTCGATCTTTGAGGGAATAGGGATAGTAGTGAGTGCTTCAATAAAGGCCAAAACTACACTCCAAAAATTTCTAATTACAGAGCATGTCCAGAACATATGAATAAAATCAGCTCCAGCACTTCCGCATTTCCAGCATGCCATATTAGAATTGGGATAAATTTTAGAGAGTTTATGTGGAGTCATATAAACACGGTGTAGTATTTTATATTGAATTAAGCGATCTCTGGCCGAAATCAAGATTGTAAATGGATAATCCCACATGTCTTCCCAGTCCTCCGCCTCCAGCTCAGAGCATACCTCCTTCCATTTGTCATATAAGCCCTCCATTCCGAAGTGGACCGAGGGCTGGAGAGCCTTATAGAAGGAGGAGGTAGGTTTCACCAAAGAGGTCTCCCGAAGGGAGCATTCCAAAGATGATCGGAGTAGAGACGGAGGACCAGAGCCGAACTGCGCGTTAAAGGCATGGCGGATTTGTAAATATTTAAAGAAGTGCTGGTTAAGGAGCCCAAAACGTTCTTTAAAGGAATCGAAGGAGGGGAAGTGACCAGCCACTAACAGGTGCTCCAGGCTCTTCACCCCCCTCGCTGCCCAAAAGCCCGGATCGGGGACCGTCAAGAACTGAGAGAGCTGGGGATTAAACCAAAGGGGGACATCAGGAGACCACGCCAGGGAGTCGGGGCGCTTGCAAACCAGAAGCTGCCAGATTTTGATTACCGTTTTCATTGACGTCGTAAGAGGGAATTGTGCCCTGACTCCCCTATACAGGCTGTTTCTCAGAGACTCGTAGGACCCCAATAGAGCCGCCTCCAGAACTACAGCAGCGTTGGAATCATCTGACACCACCCAATTGTGGGCATGCGTAAGTAAGGCCGCAAAAAAATATTTTTGGAGATCAGGATATGCCAGGCCGCCCTCCAACTAAGGACGTTTAAGGATGGTTTTATTTATTCTGGGAGGCTTAGCCCTCCATAGAAAAGGGATAGTAATTGAGTCAAATTGACGGAAGAAGGACTTGGGGATCCATACTGGGAGTATTTTCATTTTAATCAAATTAATTCTCCCTATAAGGGAGAGGGGAAGATTATCCCAGGCATTAAGCCTTTGTTTAAGTTGAGTGAGCAAGGGGTGGAGATTGAGCGCTATAAAGTCCGAGACTCTGGGGGAGACGGTAATGCCCAGGTAGCGAATGGAGGAAACCCGCTGAAGGGGCACCGAGGGTACCGTCTGCCCCTGAGAATGTTGGTCTATGGGCATAATCTGAGACTTACTCCAATTTATTTTCTAGCCAGACTGTACCGAGAAATGGTGGATAATTTCCAACGCCGCCGTCAGGGAGGGCCCAGAGTCACCGAGAAACAGTATAAGATCATCAGCATATAAAGCCAGCTTTTCAGTGATTGATCCCACCCTAATACCCTCTACTGTCTCCGACCCCCGCAGAGCCACAGCCAGGGGCTCCATGGCTAGTGCAAATAAAAACGGGGACAGAGGGCATCCCTGTCTGGTGCCCCTCTCCACCGCAAAGGGATCTGAAAGGTGTCCTCCTAATTTAATTTGAGCCTTCGGGGATTTGTATAAAATACCCACCCACTTACGAAAAACAGGGCCAAAACCAAAAGCTGCCAGGACAGCCTGCATAAAATCCCACGTCACCGTATCAAACGCCTTTTCTATATCAAAGGCGACCAACACCCGGGACTGGGAGGGAGAGGAGGGGGGGATCTGGAGGTGAGTAAAGACTCTTCTTAAGTTAATATCAGTGGATTTACCAGGCATAAAGCCAGTTTGGTCTATGTTTATAATACCAGCCAACACTCCGACCAATCTGTTAGCCAGGACCTTAGCTAAGATTTTAAGGTCGCAGTTAAGCAGAGAAATAGGTCGGTAGGAGGCGCAGTGTCTATGGTCCTTGCCCGGTTTAGGGAGCAGAACGATATGAGCATTATACATAGAGGGGGGCAGGGACTCCGAGTCAAAGCACTGGGAGTATAATTTTTGCAATTTGGGAGCTAACTTAGCCGCGTATTGCCGATACCACTCTCCAGGGAGACCATCAGGACCCGGGGTCTTCGAAGGAGGAAGGGACGCAAGAGCCAACTCGACCTCCTGAACCAAGATCGGCACATCTAGCCTCCCCACCTCCTCCTCCAACAACTGTGGCAAGGAAAGTTTTTGCAGCTCAGACAGAACACTCTCTAATGAGGGACATTGTGGTTTTCGATAGAGCTTCCCAAAGAAGACCTCAAACTCCCTTTAGGATGTCCTCCGGGGGCATCTAAACTCGAGCCGTCCTCAGATAGCAGTCCGGAGACCACCGTCTGATAATGAGGCTCTGCCACCAGATTGGCCAAGAGGCGTCCGTTCTTATCCCCAGACTCAAAAAGTCTGCTTGCCAACACTCTAGCATCTGTATGGGTAAGGGAGGTGAAATGAAGAGTCAGGTCTCTCCGAATTTGGGCTAGATGTAAAAACTCTTCTGGGGATGGATGGTCAGCGAGAGCCGCAGATGCGTCAGCCTCCCGTGCCTCTAGCTGTGTTGTAGTGGCATTATGATCAACCCTTACCGATTTAATGGCAGAGATGTAACCTCCTCTAATTGTGGCCTTAAAGGCATCCCAAACCATCTCCGGGGAGGAGTCTTCATTAGTCAACCAATAGAAATCTATCAGTGGATTAATTATTGCAGACACCTTCTCGTCTTGGATCCACTTAGGCGCCAATCTCCAGGCCCCGGAGTCGCGTCTCACCCCCACCTGAAGAGTTAACTCCAGGGGAGAGTGATCCGAGAGCCCCGCCGGAAGGTATGAAGCACCCAGCAATTTAGTCAGGACCTGAGTATTCCCGAAGGCGAGATCAATTCTGGAGCCAGACTTATGAGTGGATGACATACAGGAGAAAATTTTAGCCTCAACATGTTTCCAGCGCCACAACTCCTCCATCCCAAAGGTGTCAGCCCAACCCCTCAGCTCTGCAGAGGCCACCCGGTTTGGATTGGAACAATCTAGAGTTGCATCAAGAATTGCATTGAAGTCTCCGGCAATAATGACATGGGCAGGGAGCAAAGGGGCCAGTTTTTCATAAATAGTGTAAAGTAAACCGTAATCCACCGGAGGGGGTAGGTACACATTCACCAGAGCCCACTTCAATGAATAAATCTCAATTAGGAGAGTAATGAACCTCCCACCAGGGTCTGAAACAATTTTGATGACCTTACACGGCAGAGATTTATTAATCAATATCGACACACCTCTGGAGTAAGTGGAATACGTGGCGTGGAAAGATTGTCGTACCCAAGGCCTGCGCAGGGCCATGATTCTAGAGCCAGTGAGATGCGTTTCCTGTAAAAATAGTATATGGGGTTTATGAGATGATAAATATTTAAAGACTATGGATCTTTTGAACTTATCATTTAGGCCCTGTACATTCCACAAGACTAATTTAACCGCAGAGAGAGCCATATAGATACCAACAGATGCATGGGGATACATAAGATAACTTTACCTGAGGAGCCCCACCGAATGGAAACAGACTATAGCATGGTAGGCTAACCCTGGGACCATTCGCACGGGGAGCCGCGAGCACTACATGAGTATAAAGCAATAAGAATAGAATTGCAAAACCCCTACTTACTAGCCCGAACCTCAACATAACTAGGCTAGAAGTTTCAGTCCCGTAACAGTAACACAAACCCGAGTAGAGAAGAAACTCCTGTTATTCCCGGAGGAGCGTCTCCAGAGAGCTGTTTCACACCGAAGACCAAAGTCACTTCTTGAACGACGAAGCGTGGGGAAACTGGAACAAATCCCTCTCCACTGCACAAGGGGGAACCCAATATATCTTTGTATTGACCCCCAAACTACTCCGTGAACATAGTGAGAATAGAGGGAGAAAAGTACAAGGAGATCTGAGAATTACGGTTATATCCAGGTGGGGGGAGAGTGTCCTTATAGATCACAGATTATCTCAAGGTGTTCAGCCAGTCATCTGCATCGGAGGGATTCTCAAAAAAGCGGACCGATCCGTTATGAGGGACCCTAAGGCGACTAGGGTAGAGCATGCTGTATTTGATGCCTTTCTCTCGTAGGCGCCGGCGGACATCAGTGAACGTTTTCCTCTTGCGCTGAAGTTCGGCAGAAAAATCCGGGAAGAACATAATGGCAGAGCCACCATGGGTTAAAGAAGGGTGTTTGCGAGCTTCAGAGAGAATTTTGTCCCGGTCCCTAAAGTTAAGAAAGCGAACTAGAAAGGGTCTTGGGTTGGCGCCAGGGATAGCTCGTCCCGTAGGGACTCGGTGAGCTCGCTCCACCACATAAGTTGGGGGGAGATCAGTGAGGTCTAGGAGGTCCTTAAAGAAGCCCTCGGCAAAAAGCGTCGGGTGGTCACCCTCTTCGCCCTCAGGGAGGCCCAAGACCCGGACATTATTGCGTCTGGCCCTGTTTTCTGCGTCATCAGATTTGGAGACAAGCATTTGGACTGTGCGTTGTAGGTCTGCAATAGTATTGGCATGGGATGCCGTAATGTCCTCAGTAGCAGAGATCCTGGCTTCAGACTCTGACAGCCTGCCCCTGATTTTGTCCAGATCGCTTCATATAAGTGTACATTCCTCAGCCAAGTGATCGATTCTGGCCAGCATAGCCGAGCTGCTCTGTTCAATAGCGGCAAGGATAACAGTAGTGCCATCTTGGGGAAGAGAAGGGGAGGCCGACCCCCCCAGAGAAGATCCAGATTCCATGGATAGTTCAGATAGTAAAGCTTGTAATCTATTTACCAAAGGAGCTTTAGGGAGTATCACAGGAGATGAGGAGGTATGGGCAGGTGTGCAGGATTTCTTTGACTTGCTCTTGGATCCCATGAGGCAAGAAGTCCCAGGACAAACAGGCCAGAAACAGCAGAAAGGGGACACCCCTGCAGCAGTCAGCGAATCAACCAGAGAATAATGCAAAAAAGGAATGTTGGAGCTGCACTCAGTATGCTGGGATAGAGGGGCCAGTCAAATAGGAGAAACGTGATGCAGGCTATATAGTTATTCACCCCCAGATGGGAGAAATACAGGGCCCAGAGAACTTGAACACTCACCAGGGCCGTTCCAAGTCCCAAGATCCACACCTTCAGGAGATCAGCAGCAGGGCACAGGATCAGACAGTGGTATCACAAGAGCAGCTCCTCGCTCTCCCAGCCCGTTCCCAGAGACTCGGGGGCCCCGACTGTAGAAGCAGTATGTGGTCCTGATGGCAATATGGCCGCCGTGACAGTCCCTTCCACCTTCACTCAGTAACAGACTGGCGCCCAGATCCTCCACACTCTCTCCCACACAACACAGCTATCAGGATAGGGTCCCCAGGAGACACCACAATATCCCTTACTGTTGGGGTTGGCGAGTTCAGTAATCCGCCGGATCGCGGCCGCGCCGGCCGCCCGCAAATCTAGGCCGCGGCTTCAAGGCCCGAGTAGGCCGCGACTCAAAGTCCGTCCGGACTGCAAATAACCCCCCAAACAAGGGCAGCAGGATGAAAATAGGGGAACCCTGATGGATGGAGTCTCACCGGTCCTCAGAAGACAAGGATTAGTCAGGATTGTCCCAGGATTTGCACGGAGCTCTTGAGAAAAGCGTCCGCCGCCGCTCACATCCGGTCACGCCCCCATGTGTTGAATAGTTTTGTATGTATTTTTCAGTTTCTGAGCATGCGTAGTCACGATCATACAATTTTTTTTCATCCGAAAATCAGACGTTGAGTTGCATTACGAAAAAGATTTTCTAGTCTGCACAACCAGCTTTTGTTTTATGAAAAATCAAAATCGGCTGTTGCAAGGAGCATACTAACGGTAAGAATTTCGGACGATCAGCCGTCAAACGAAAATTCCCTGTCGCATCGCGTATACGGGGATTTACAGGGCAGGGAGTAAAATTCAGTGGATAAAACAGATCCCCCTACAGCTGTTTGCCTGGAGTTCTGCTTTAAAATAGACCTTTCAGTAATTTTGCAAGTCTGCATTGACAAATTCCAGGGATCAGACAATACAGCAACTGTATAATTTTGCTTTTGCCTAGGCTGAGATTAGTCATCAGTATGCTGCAGGCAGGAGTAGGCATTTCCCTTGGTTACTTCTCCCTCAGTGATTAGATTGTAGCATCGTAGTAATTCAAAAGGTGGGAGGCTGCAGCAGAGGGCTGATCTATGGAAGACAATTGTGAACACAACCAAGAACTGCACAGACCCCGCGATTTACATGATTGTGCCGGCCTTGAATCAACTGCTTATACGCTTCTGAGGAAAGAGGGTATGAGCGTTTCAAGGGGAGTACTGTGAACTCTGTGAGAGGCGTTAAAATATTACACTTATACATGCATATACTTAAGTGGTTGTAAAGACTAAAGGTGTTTTAACTTCATGCATTCCATGCATGAAGATAAAAAAAAAACCTGTGTGCAGCTCCCCCACAGTCCCCCTTATACTCACCTGAGCCCCCTCTCGATCCAGCAATGTGCACAAGAGCCTCGGCTGTCCTGGGTCTCTGTCCCCATTTGGTTCCCACTGCTGTCAATCACAGCCAGTGAGCCGATCAGGAGAGAGCCGGGGTGGGGCTGAGCCGCAGTGCTATGTGTTTTATGGATGCATAGAGTGGGGCTCGAGAGCAAGCTTGCAGCAGTGCCCCCATAGCAAATGGATTGCTATTGGGGGCACTGGTCAAGGAGGAGGAGCCAGGAGCACCAGTGGTGGACCAGAGAAGAAGAGGATCGGGGCTGCGCTGTACAAAAGAGCAGGTAAGTGTGACTTGTTTATTTGTCTTTTTAAAAAACCTTTTAGACTCATTTTAACTTGGGAAAAATGTACCTCATGTTCGGCTAGCCATAAATGAATCATGTATTTTGTTCAATCAGTGGGTCGCATGAAAGAAAATTACTCCACTCAATGTGGATAGGGGGATCCCTCCCACTGAGTCTTCATATTCTGACAGTTGGGAGACTTCCCCTCCACCAGAATACACTGATCAGCACCACCGACTTCCAACAGGCTGGTTGTACACAAGTCAATCTATAGAGTACAACTAGCCAGCCAATACTTGGAACAAAATTCAGCTGGTCCCTGCTGAACAGGCCAAATTTTGATCCATGTAGGTCAACTTTAGATTCACTTTAATTACTATAAATGTATCAGTTCAGAATCCATTACCCTTTTTTTTGTGAAAAATATAACATTTCATATTTCAACTTCCATGTTCACTTTCTTGCTTATTTCCCTGTCTTTTATACTGGTCTTAACTAATTTTGAAATCATAGAAGGGAATGACGTATTTAGTGTAAAGCTTTTCGTGGAAAGAATTAAAGACTATGTTTTGTTCCGTCCTTGACAGCAAAGTCCTTGCGATTTCTACTAACTGCTTCTATCATGCAGTGATAATTTCTGTTCTTGTATCTTAGATTTACTGTTAGTCTCTGCAAATGCAAATGTTCAAGATCTAAATCATTCTTTAGAGAAGCAACCGATCAGAAATTGCAGCTATAAACTAGTAATTTTTTTCACCCTCGTGAAGTAAATGTATGTATTGTATTTAACTTTCTAATTTCAAGAAAAGGCAAAACTTAAAATTAGTGAGTGAGCATCTTTACTTAAAATGTGGAAATCTATTTTTGGCATTGTTCTTTTAAATGGACAGCTTAACACTGTTTGTAGAACCAAACTAAGAATATGTCAAAAGGCTTCTTAAACATTCAAAGCTGTCTATACACTATATACAATTTTTTTTTTAGGACAATCTCTTGACTATAAATGAAATGCAATGTGAAGACCTCCTTAAACATTCCATTTCAATTTTGAATTTAAATTTAACCAGACCTCCTTTTTCCATATGGTTTGGTCATGTCCTTCTCTACAGTTATTTCTTTGGACAGAGATTGTAGCGAACATTAATACTGTGTGTGTTAGCTCTCGGATCAGATCCAAAGACCCTGCTTCTGAATGTTTTTGAGGACCATCCTATGGGAAGATACACTATATTGTTAAAAGTGTTGGGACACCTGCCTTTACAAGCACATGAACTTTAATGGCATTCCAGTCTTAGTCCGTAGGTTTTAATAATGAGTTGCCTCACCCTTTGCAGGTATAACAGCTTCAACTCTTCTGGGAAGGCTGTCCACAAGGTTTAGGTGTGTGTCTATGGGAATATGGCTATCTATAGGTTTGACCATTCTTTCACAAGCACATTTGTGAGGTCAGGCACTGATGTGGATGAGAAGGCCTGCCTCGCAGTTTCCACTCTAATTCATCCCAAAGGTGTTCTATCGAGTTGAGGTCAGGACTCCCTCATCCATGTTTTTAAGGACCTTGCTTTGTGCACTGGTCCAAATCATTTGGTGGACGGGGGATTATAGTGTGGGGTTGTTCTTCAGGGGTTGGGCTTGGCCCCTTAGTTCCAGTGAGGGGAACTCTTAACGCTTCAGCACACCAAGACAATTTCATGCTCCCAACTTTGTGATAACAGTTTGGGAATGGCCCCTCCTGTTCCAACATGACACTGCACTGGTGCACAAAGCAAAGTCCCTAAAGACATGGATGAGCAAGTTTGGGGTGCAGAAACTCAACTGGCCTGCACAGTCCTGACCTCAACCCGATAGAACACCTTTGGATGTTTCCAACATCAGTGCCTGACCTCACCTTCTGGAAGAATGGTCAAGCATTCCCATAGGGACACTCCTAGACCTTGTGGACAGCCTTCCCAGGGGAGTTGAAGCTGTTATAGCTGCAAAGGATGGGCCAACTCACTATTGAACCCTATGGACTAAGACTGGGATGGCATTAAAGTACAAGTGTGTGTAAAGGCAGGCATCACACTACTTTTGGTAATATAGTATATGTCAAATACTACCCTACTTGCTCTCTTGACATACTACCCTTAATGTAGTTTTGCCCACCTTTGTAGCCTTGACGCAGTCTGCACTACCTGCTGGCCAGGTAGAATTTAGGTGGGCCTTTCATGCTCTCAACTTTGTGGGAAAAGTTTGTGGATGGCCCCTTCCTGTTCTAACATGACTGCGCACCAATGCACAAAGCAAGGTCCATAAAGACATGGAACACCTTTTGGCTGAATTAGAGCGGAGACTGCAAACCAGGCCTTTTTATCCACATCAGTGCCTGACCTCACAAATGTGTTTCTGGAAGTATAGTCAAACATTCCCATAGACACACTCCTAATCCTTGTGGACAGCCTTCCCAGAAGAGTTGAAGAAGCTGTTATAGCTGCAAACAATGGGCAACTCAATATTGAACCCTATGGACTGGGATGCCATTAAAGTTCATGTGCATGTAAAGGCAGGCGTCCCAATACTTTTGCTTAGCTAGTATATCTGCCAAGATTTGCAATGGTTGCGGAACCCTCCTACACATAAATACTACATTTAGACATAATTTAGTTAAGGCCCTGTTATGCCCAGGAGTTATGTTTAACAACATGGAGAGAACAAACAACATCTCTACATAAAGTGACATGTTTGGGATTCAAACTCAGGACCTGAGCAATGATAGGCTGAATGCCTACTTTTGTGAGCAACAGGACTGCTGCATATGGAGTCCTCCTACACATAAATACACAGATACTGCATTTCTTGGAATATATAGGAATTACATTTAGTCAGGAGTTTCTCTTCTTGATTTATTCTGTGATATTTGATGTTTCTTGTTGTGAGTATAGAATAGTAATGTTATCCTCAGATTTTTGGGAATGACATTTTTATTTGTGATGTTGGTACGCATATCACATTTTTTGGGCTCAAATTAGAATCATTTGGAAAGAATAAAAAATAAAAAAGGGACTAATTTTAAATTTCCATAAGCAAAAGTATTGTTTGTGGTTTAACCACTTGCCGACCGGTGTCTGACGGCGACAAAGTGGTTGGATATCGCAAACCGCCGTCATATGATGTGGCTGCGAGAACCTGCACTGTGAGCACGTGCGCGCTGCCGGAGGCACGCTCGTGCGCTCACTGTGGGGGGGGCCAGGGAGAGGGTAGGGCAGACTCAATCACCACTGGCTACCCATGATGGGCCCCCTGCAGTGAAAGAACGGAGGTCCGTGTAAGTAAACACGGATCTCCGTTCTGACAGAGGGGGAAGGGCGGTGATCACAGGCTTCCTGTATATGGAAGCCATGATCACTCTCCTCCCCCTGCCAGCCCAGCACCAATACAGTTAGAACACTGTGAGGGAACACAGTTAACCATCAAAGCGCCCCCTGCAGGTTAACCCCTTCACTGCCGATGGCATTTACACAGTAATCGGTGCATTTTTATAGCACTGATCGCTGTATAAATGCCAATGGTCCCAAAAAAGTGTGAAAATGGTCCGACATGTCCGCTGCAATACCGCAGTACCGCTAAAAATCGCAGATCAAAGCCATTACTAGTAAAAAAAAATTAAAAATAAAAACCCCATAAATTTATTTATTTATTTTTTTTACCAAAAATATGAGGAAGAATATAAATCGGTCAAAACTGATGAAACAAAAATGTTTTTTTTAATATTTTTTTTTGGATTTGCATTTTAGCAAAAAGTAAGAAATTAGTTTTTTTTTTTTTGCAAAATTGTCGCTCTTCTTTTGTTTATAGCGGTGATCAGAAATGACGCAAAGGGGATCAAATACCACCAAAAGAAAGCTCTATTTGTGGGAAAAAAAGGACGCAAATTTTGTTTGGGTACAACGTCGCACGACTGCGCAATTGTCAGTTAAAACAACACAGTGCCGAATAGCAAAAAGTGCTCTGGTCCTAAAGTGTGAAATCCTTCCGGGGCTGAAGTGGTTAACAACATGGAGAGAACAAACAACATCACAATATGAAGTGACATGTTTGGGATTCAAACTCAGTACATCAGCAATGGTAGGCAGAATTGCTACCTTTTTAGCCACAGAGCTGCTGCATGTCAAGTCCTCCTATACATAAATACACAGATACTGCATCTAGGAATATATAGGAATTACATTAGTCAGGAGTTATCCTTGATTTATTCTGTGATATTTGGTGGTTCTTGCTGTGTGAGTGCAGAATAGTAATGTTCTCCTCTGATTTTTGGGAATTACATTTTTATTTCTGATGCTGGTACACATATCAAATTTTTTGGGCTCAAATTAAAGTGTTTGTCAACTCTGGACAACCACTTTAACCTACAGGTAAGCCTATAATAAGGCTTACCTGTAGGTTCCCTGGATATCTCATAAACCTACATGGTTTAGGATATATACAGTGTACTTGCATGTGCCAACGTCATCGGCACGGGCACAGTGAAGAAACGGCCTCCGTGCCGTTTCTTCACTGAGATCATGCCGCGATTGGCGGCTCCTGTGTCACAGAGCCTGAGATCGCGGCCCCAGAAGGAGTGGTGGAGTGGTGCAGTCTCTGACCATCTCCTGTAGTACCCCTGCAGTCATGATGTGTATGGGGGAGCCCAAGAAAATGTTTGCTCAGGGTCCAATCAATATTAAAGATGGTCCTGTTCCTGCAACACATTCAGATTGTGCTGCCCTTGCGATCTACAGCGGATGTCAGTGCAATCTTAACCACATGACCACTGGGAACTTAAACCCCCTTCCTAACCAGACCAAGTTTCAGCTTTCAGTGCGCTCACATTTTGAATGACAATTGCTCAGTCATACTACACTGTATCCATATGAAATTTTTGTCACACAAATAGAGATTTCTTTTGGTGGTATTTAATCACCATTGAGGTTTTTATTTTTTGCACTATAAATGAAAAAAGACCGAAAATTAAAAAAAAAAAATATGCATTTTTCTTTGTTTCTGTTATAAAATTTTGCAAATTATTAATTTTTCTTAATAAATTTTCACAAATTTATACTGCAATATATCTTTGGTAAACCTAACCCAAATAAGTGTATATTATTTGGTCTTTTGTGAAAGTTAAGCCCCATACACACGGTTCGACGATCGCGTACTCACGACCGTTGTATGCGAAATCGATCGTTCGTATGCGCGATTTGAACAGTTGAACATACGAAGGTCATACAAGGGAGTTGTATGAGTAGACTAGAAAACTTGGTTGTACCAACAAGCTCTCATACGACCGTTGTATCATGTGTACAGAGCAGTTGGTACAACAAAGTTGTATTGTGCAAAACACGCATGCTCCAAAGTCAGGAATGGCTGGATGCTAATTACATGCACCTGAACATTCTTTCCCCGGCCGTACGATCGTGTAGTGCAGTCAGTATGCTGCATACAACAGCCAACATACGATTCGACACGATCGTACGTGCGATCGTCGAACCGTGTGTACGAGGCATTAGAGTCTACAATCTATGGTGCCAATCACTGAAAATTGATTACACCTGATGTACTAACGGCCTATCTCAGTTCTTGAGACCCTAACAAGCCAGGAAATGGCAAATACCCCCCAAATTACCCCATTTTGGAAAGTAGACAGTCCAAAGTATTTAGTAAGTGGCATGGCAAGTTTTTTTGAAGCTGTAATTTTTCCCCACAATTCTTTGCAAAATGAAGATTTTTCTTTCTTTCTTTTTTTTTTTTTTTTTTTTCCCCCCCACAAAATTGTCATATTAACAGATTATTTCTCACACCCAGCATATGCATACCACAAATTACACCCCAAAACACATTCTACTCCTCCTCCTCCTCCTGACTATGGCAGTACCCCATGTGTGAGACTTTTACACAGCTTGGCCACATACAGAGGCCCAACATGTAGGGAACACCATCAGGCGTTCAAGTGACATAAATTACACATACAATTTCCTGACTACCTCTTGCACTTTTGAAGGTCCTGGAGCACCAGGACAATGGAAACGCCCAAAAAAATTACCCCATTTTGCAAAGTAAACACCCATGTATATGCTAGGAGGCATAATGAGTCTTTTGAACATATCATTTTTTCCACAAGTTTTTGGAAAATGTGGAAAGAAAATGAAAACGCATTTTTTTTTTTTTTTTTTTTACACAAAGTTGTCCATTTATACAATATTTCTAACACACAGCATGTACCTAGCAAAAATTACACCCCAAAATATATTCTGCTACTCCTTCTGATGGCGATACCACATGTGTGACACTTTTATACAGCCTGGCCACATACAGAAGCCCAACATGCAGGGAGCGCCGTCAGGTGGTTTAGGGGCATAAATTTCAAATCTAATTTGACTACCTATTACACTATTGTGAGGCACTGTAGTGGCATTGATGGGCGCTTTAGTGGCATGGATGGGCACTGTAGTGGCATGGATGTGTCACGGATGAGAACTGATGTGGTATGGATGAGCATGAGTGGGGGTGAGCACGGATGCATGGCGGAGCACGGATGCATGGGTGAGCACGGATGAGGCTGGATGGGTGAGCATGGATGCATGGATAAGCACAGATGCATGGGTGAGCATGGCTGGGTGGGTGAGCACGGATGCATGGCTGAGCACGGATGCATGGGCGAGCACAGATGGATGGCAGAGCACGGATGGATGGGTGAGCATGCATGGATCAGCACGGATGCATGGGTGAATACGGATGCATGGGTGAGCACGGATGAGGCTGGATAGGTGAGCATGCATGCATGGATAAGCACAGATGCATGGGTGAGCACGTCTGGATGGGTGAGCACGTCTGGATGGGAGAGCACGGCTGGATGGCGGAGCACGGCTGCATGGCTGAGCACAGATGCTTGGGTGAGCGCAGATGCATGGGTGAGAACGGATGCATGGGTGAACGCAGATGCATGGATGAGGCAGGATGGGTGAGCACGGATGCATGTTAGGGTGAGCACGGCTGCATTGGTGAGCACGGCTGGATGGGTAAACACGGATACATGGGTGAGCATGGCTGGATGAGTGAACATGAATGCATGGGTGAGCACGGATGGGTGAGCTTGGATGCATGGGTGACGGATGAGGCTGGATGGGTGAGCATGGATGAGGCTGGATGGATGCGGGGTTCAGACTCTCACATAGCAGTGCTTCTCATCTCTCCCCCTCTCCTCTCACACTGCACCGCTCGATGCGGAGAGGGGAGAGACAAGCCGGATATCCGCTGGCTTGTTTACATCTGATCGCCCCATCATTTCTGGGAGGACATTATAGCACGCCCTCCCAGAACAATTGATCCACCTTGCGGCTGTGTATTTACATTACCTTTCCTAAAAACACAGCTGCAGAGAAACCACATAGTGCAGCGTGGTTTCCATTGCGTGGAGAAGCCATTAGGATGGAAGCGTTGCTAAAGGCAAATTTTAATTTAAAAATAACAAACATGTTCTACTTGCCTGTTCTGTGCAATGGTTTTGCACAGAGTGGCCCTGAGCCTTCTCTCTGTGTGCCACCATAGAAAACCGCTTGCTATTGGGGCACACAGTGCATGCTTGCTCCATAAACATACACAACGCAGCTTGGCTCCCCCGCCCCCCACGCTTCACCACTTCGTACCTGCTGCTGACCCCCCCCCCCCCCCCCCCAAGGACAAACAATTATCTACAGCCCTGTGATCAGATAATGGTTGGCATTACTTCCAGTCACTCAGGATGGTTTTCTGGTTTGAGTAATGGCGTCAGAGGATCTTTGAGGAAGGGGAGCTTCGTGTGAGTGGCCGAGATGAAAATTAGTGTTATCTGGTGACAACATTATCATTTGTAAATTTAAAGGAAGGTAATACACTTTTTCATTTAATAGTTTTTCTATGTTTTTTGCTGTTAAATTTGCATACTATACCACATTTGTTCCAATTTGTAACCTCTGGTATGTGGGCCATCTAGGGGTCCTGTTGGTTCCTGTACTCACTCCACTCCATTACTCTGCCATCGTAATTCTGTATGTTCCCTATCAGACCATACAGGTTGTAGTTTTTGGCCATGAAAATTAGCTGCTAGGCATGAGGACTAATCCATGGGTCACATTCTCCACCATACCTGGGGGCAATGGATATTGTGTAGCATTCCTGACAGAGTAGAGTGGTAAGGGTGCATGGGGGAGGGAGCATTAGCTTTAGTGTAGAGCTTACCAGTGAGCTGAGACCACACCAGATATGACATTTAAGGGTTTGTTGGCTCACTTTTACTAAACAAAAGAAATATACATTCCATCCAGATATCCGATGCAGGGGTTTCAACTTTGCAGCAATGATGTAATAACAAACAAAAAAAATCCAAGCCACCTGGCTCTCGGGTCAGCACTGCTGCCTCAGGCTTTGGCCTTGGTTCTCTTACCCCTGTACACAGTCTGTGCCTCTGTTGGCACTCTTGCTGCTACAGCCCACATGCTTGGGCCCTCCGTCTGCTCTGATAGACTTCTCGGGGGTTGGAGCCCAGAACCCTGGTCCTGACACTATTATCATCCCAGGACCCACCTGTGCAATCAAACTCCTGTCTGTTCCCAAAACCCAGTCCCAGGATTGGAGATTTCCTCCCACCCAATTTGCTGTGAAATCTCCAGGCTCCAGGACCCAAACTGGACTTTACAAACCTCGGATGAAACTGAAAACAGTCTCCTCCTCCAAATTAAACAATCATCATGGATCCCCTCAACCTGTCTGGTTGACCATCCTGGGCGACAAACACAATCACATCTAACTGCACTGTCACAATTTAGTATAAGTGGGTTAAGAGCTGGTGGTATGTGGATTTTTGTTAGGAGACAAGAAAATGTGATTGATGAATAACAATGACTAACTAATAGGCATATTGTGGAGAAAGATTTGCTTTAGATGGAATTTTAAAAAATAAGTAATTTTGTCCTTTATTTTATAGACTTTGGCAGAAGGTCGTCTTGGTTTGCGAAGGGATAGATACCATTTCTACAATTACTTTCAATAATATTCCTGTTATGAAAACTCAAAACATGTTCAATAGATATGTAAGTAGATGGTGCATTTCATGTTGTGTTGAAGTTAGCATGTTTTTTTTTCCTGTATAGAAAAATTTATGTGCTTTAACTCTAGTTGAGAGGTAACACTTTCAATCACAAAAGAAAGGAAGCTGCTCTCCTTTTAATATACCATACTCACAAAGTATTTATTGAAGTATTCCAGTCTCTACGGATAAGCTCTGATGGAATGAAACTTGTTTGAGTTTGTGGGACAGGTGGATTGGCTTGTGCATAGAATACTTCAATAAATAAGCACCAGGTTTTAAATAGAGAGTGCCTTTCTCTCTTTTGTGTTTGGTAACAAACTTTATGGAGCAGTCAGCAATCACTGGAAGCTTTTACCCATTTTCATAGGACTAAAGGGGTTGTAAGCCTGCAGCGGGACTGAACATTTTTCTGTACAAGGTGTAACACTGGCTAAAGGTTTCTTACTAAAAATAAAAGTCAACCTTCAACGTGTATTTCCACTTTGGCAGTCAAAATAGGGATAACGACTACTTTATTATTGTTGCATGTTCCCATTCACATACCATAATTTTAAAGAAATGTTTCAAAAATGCTTTTCCTGTAAATATTTATGAGGGGGCTGGTGAGTTAATGTTTACCATAATTCACCCTGTCTATACTGTTCTGTCAGATATCATTATCAGTTGTAAACTTAATTTGAATATTGTCTGTCCTGACAAAGGGCTAAAGCTCTAGAAACCAGACTTTGCCATTGTGTGGTAATGAGGCGGAACTCTGTGGGGTTGATTTTACTAAAACTGGAGCGTGTAAAATCTGGTGCAGCTCTGCAAGGTAGCCAATTGGCTTCTAACTTCAGCTTCATTTCAACTTTGAAAAAAAAAAACTGATTGGTTTCTATGCAGAGCTACACAAGATATCTGTAATTTTGTCAGCATCCTAGTCTAGCTAAGCCTGTATTGGATTAGCATATTAAAATACCACTTCGACCATTTTTTTTCTGGATAATTATTTTTTTACTGTTCATGTTATTTTGGCTTGTTTTATAAACTCTACTTATACTTAAAAATTATGTTTAAATACGACAATACATCCATGACCAAATCATTAATTTTTTACAGACAATTGATCTCACCAAATATATTTCAGAGAAAAATTATATTGAGATTAAATTTGAGTCGCCTGTGGAGTGGGCAAAAGAGAAAAGCATAAATCATTCTTATATTATACCTCCTAATTGTCCTCCAGATGTACAGAAAGGAGAATGTCATGTTAACTTCATAAGGAAGGTAAGTGAGGATACTGAACGGTGTTACCTTTGTAAGCAACTAAAATATTTATTCTACTTTGTCTATCCCTGAATTAAGTGAATCTCTTATGACTAACAAATACATAATCAGATCTAAAATATGTTATATTAGAAGTTCTGTTTGAGGATGGACAAAAGGAGCGCCCGGAGTCCAATCAAAGGTTGATATGTGGTTATTTTATTGTAAATGGTAAAACATAGTAAAGCCAACACCTTCCGGGGGAACACAGACTCCTAGTCAGTCCAGTGCGGTCTCCCACCTACAAGAGCTAGAAGTTCTGTCTGTCTTCTTAAGTTCAGTATTTTGTGTGGGTCCAGAGAGAGGGAGACAATTGGCATATTACCCTTTTTAATCATACAAAAGCATACTACACACAAGTGGCGACCCGTCCATAAGGGGCACAAGGGTGCCTTATT
>BLSH010067470.1:655678-671238 GCA_018402905.1 Glandirana rugosa | reverse complement strand
GGCAGGTGACAGGTACTCAAGTACTCTGATGGGCAGCTGACAGGTACTCGGGTGCTCTGATGGGTTGGTGACAGGTACTCGGGTGCTCTGATGGGTTGGTGACAGGTACTCAGGTACTCTGATGGGTTGGTGACAGGTACTCTGGTACTTTGATGGGCTGTGACAGGTACTCAGGTACTCTGATGGGCTTGTGACAGGTACTTTGATGGGCTGGTGACAGGTACTCAGATGGGCTGGTGACAGGTACTCGGGTACTCAGATGGGTTGGTGACAGGTACTCGGTTACTCAGATGGGTTGGTGACAGGTGCTCTTTTACACAGATGGGTTGGTGACAGATACTCTGGTACTTTGATGGGCTGTGACAGGTACTCAGATGGGCTGGTGACAGGTACTCGGGTACTCTGATGGGTTGGTGACAGGTACTCGGGTACTCTGATGGGTTGGTGACAGGTACTTGGGTACTCTGATGGGTTGGTGACAGGTACTCGGTTACTCAGATGGGTTGGTGACAGGTACTCTGGTACTTTGATGGGCTGTGACAGGTACTCGGGTACTCAGATGGGATGGTGACAGGTACTGGGGTAGATTGGTGACAGGTACTCGGGTACTCTGATGGGGTGGTGTCAGGTCCTCTTTATCACTGAGGGGGCAATCAGTGTGATTGGCATACACTGTAAGCGGTAACAAGCTGTTACCACTATCTCCTTCATACATGATCAGTGTGTGAGGAGGAGGACCCGGTGACAGCTTGTTACCGCGGTTTGTTTATATCATGTGACCGGCTGTGATTGGACACAGCCGGTCACATGATAAAGAGCCAATTTCATTGGCTCTTTACCCTGATCGGGGCTGGGCTTTGTACGAGGGATAAGCCTCAACCCCGATCGCCATGCTGTGCTCCCCGGGGGCACAAGTGGCGTGAACACAAAAGTGACCGGGAATGTCGGGAGTGACCGGCTGTGATAGGACACAGCCGGTCACGTGGTAAAGAGCTAATTTTATTGGCTCTTTACCCCAATCGGGGATGGGCTGAGTCCCGAGGGACACGCCCGATCGCCACGATGTGGGCACCTAGGGTGCCCGCAAAGCTGTGAAAACGGGAGGACATCATATGACGTCCACCCAGGATGGGGAGTGCACCTTGCCGGTGTATTATTACAACAATGCTCAATTGGTGCTAAGGGGCCCAAAGTGTGCTAAGAAAATATTTCCCACACTATTACACCACAAGCCTGAACTATTAATACAGGGCAGGATGGATCCATGCTTTCATGTTATTTACGCCAAATTCTAACCCTACCATCTGAATGTAGCAGCTGAAATCGAGACTCCTCATACCAGGCAATGTTTTGCCAAACTTGTATTGTCCAATTTTGGTTAGCCTGTGCAAAATATAGCGTCAGTTTCCTGTTCTTAGCTGACAGGAGTGGCACCCGGTGTGATCTTCTGTTGCTGTGGCCCATCTGATTCAGAGTTGTGTTGTGCATTCAGAGATGGTATTCTGCATACCTTGATTGTAACGAGTTATTATTATACTGTTGCCTTTCTATCATCTCAAACCAGTCTGCCCACTCTCCTCTGACAACAAGGCATTTTCATCCACACAACTGCCGCTCACTGGATATTTTCTCTTTTTCGGACCATTCTCTGTAAACCCTAGAGTTCAGCAGTAGATCAGCAGTTTATTAAATGCTCAGACAAACCCATCTGGCACCAACAACCATGACACGTTCAAAGTCCCTTAAATCCCTTTTCTTCCTCTTTCTGATGCTCGATTTGAAATTCCACACGTCATCTTCATACCTAGATACCTAAAATGCATTGAGTTGCTGCCATGTGATTGGATGATTATCAATTTGTGTTACCAGGCAATTGAACCGGTGTACCTAATAAAGTAGGCGGTGAGTGTGTGTGTATATACACAATAAGTATAGTATATTGCAAATGCTTCATATTAAACTTAAAGTGCAGCACTCATAAAACAAAACCTTATATAACTAATATCAGTCCAGTATGTGTCTATAATAGAATGTCTATGCAAACAAAGGAACTCCGCTGTAAATTGTAGATGAAATAATCTTCATATATCGTAAAGAACTCCTTTTTAGGTGAAAAAAGAAACACCTTCCATGCTCCGCCACCAGTGTCCAAATCAGAGGCTTACCAGAATGGTATGACCCTCAAACCGAGAAGTCATAAAGTGTTTAAAAGAGATTATTAGCTCCAATCCTGGATAGACTGTATGATGTCGCCACTTGACCATCTATATCGACAGCCACTCAGGGGAATCTGTATGGAAAAATGAGAATGGTCCACATAGTATAATATCAGTAGTATCCAATATATATTAAAAAAACAATGCTACTCGCATATATTAAAAAATATGGACAGCGCTGTGCAAATCAAATGTCAAATATTCTGGTTTGGCATTGGCAGATTATGTGCACTGTTTAATTGTGTTTTATTTTTCTAGGCTCAGTGTTCATTCAGCTGGGACTGGGGCCCCTCTTTCCCCACTCAAGGTATCTGGAGAGATATTAGGATTGAAGCTTATAATCTTGTCAATATGGATTATATTTCCTACATGACAGTCTTTGGTAAGTTGTTTGCTTCATTGGTGGACATATTCAGAGAACATACATATCTACTGATATCTTAAACTATTGGATGGGGTAGTGGATACTTTAATAATCAGACATCTGATAGCAGCTGTTACTTGAATTAATTAATGAATGGCCAAAAATCAGCTTTTATCCAATCTGCCTGACTGTCCATCAATCTGAAGTTAAAGAAATACAAGCCAAGCGAATTTCAAAGACATTTTACCAGTTCTAGGGACAGCTGCTACATCCACATCCTAATATTTAGAGACTATGCATCGTTTTGGGAGATTATCCTATAAAAGTTGGACTTTTAAGGATGTACAGCTGACACTGAGGTGAGCACATAGTTTAATTAAAAATGTTTTTTTATTAATTCATACAAAAGCATTAAAAATTACATAAGGAGATGTTCCTATCTCCTTATGTAAATTTTAATGCTTTTGTATGAATTAATAAAACCTGTTTTTAATTAAACAATTTGCTCACTTCAGTGTCCAACTTTTATGGGATAATCTCCCAAAACTGTGCATACAAGCCAAGTGAAGTTCACATTCATCCACTGCACAACAGTTTGGCTTATTAGTGTGAAAGCCCCCTTGCAGTTGTACCAATTGTTGCACTGATCCTTTTTAAGTGCACAGGATGTACATTTATAATTAATTTGGTCTTAGTACCCAGAACATTAACCAAGGGGTTAGCTATCTTGGTTATTAGGTATTCTACATCAAGATCCTTGATGACCAACGTGACCATTTAGCATTATTCACAGGAATGGGCAATCTACACAAGTACCCTATGTTGTCAAAAATATTGTGATGCATGCCTTTAAACGCACATAAACTTTAATGGCATCCCAGTCTTAGTCTGTAGGGTTTAATATTGAGTTGGCCCACCCTTTGCAGACATAACAGCTTCAACTCGCTCATCCATGTCTTTATGGACCTTGCTTTGTGCACTGGTCCAAATCATTTGGTGGAGGGCGGATTATGGTGTGGGGTTATTCTTCAGGGGTTGGGCTTGGCCCCTTAGTTCCATTGAAGGGAACTCTTAAGGCGTCAGCATACCAAGACATTTTGGACAATTTCATGTTCCCAACGTTGTGGGAACAGTTTGGTTCTGGCCCCTTCCTGTTCCAACATGACCGCGCACCAGTGCACAAAGCAAGGTCAATGAAAACATGGATAAGCCAGTTTGGGGTGGAGGAACTTGACTGGCCTGCACAGAGTCTTGACCTCAACCTAATAGAACACTCTTGGGACAAATTAGAGCGGAGACAGCGAGCCAGGCCTTCTCATTCAACATCTGCGCCTGACCTCACAAATGCTCTATTGGAAGAATGGTCAAACATTCCCATAGATACACTCCTAAACCTTGTGGATAGCCTTCCCAGAGATATTATAGCTGCAAAGGGTGGGCCAACTCCATATTGACCCCTATGGACTAAGGCTGGAATGCTGCAATACTTTTGACAGTATAGTGTATATTTCCTTTAGGCTTGCAGTTTCAGAAACTGTATATTGTTTTGCATTTCAGGTTCAAAATTTGTAAGTTTGTATACCTTCCAATGCTCCCAAGTAAATCAGTCGCCCATAAGGCTTCCTAAAAGAAGAAGTGACTTCAGGGTATATACCCTGATTATATAGTGGGTTATAGGTCCATCCCCTACCAGCTAGGTTTTTATCGCATAAACCACCAATTCCTAACAAAACTACTATGCCCAGTCAATTGAGGTAAATAAGATGACACAATTTATGTACACGGGTCAGTATTCTGAGTCGGTCGTATACCCTGAAGTATCTCCTATTGAGAAGCCCACTTATAGGCTTACTGTGTAAAACCCTTAAAATATATATATATATATTTTAAAGGCTCGTGTTACAGTAGGTTGTTTAGCATGGCGCCTTCTGCACAATTAACTAAATGCACATATAATAAATATGGTAAAAGAATAATAGTAACTCGGATTTCATGTTTCTAAGAAGACTATAGTTATGACCCTTCACAATCTCATTAAATAAATGTTATCTCGTCAGAATTCCACAATTTTGGTTACGATCTGTGCATGGGAGGGGAATAAATTGAGCCAGAAGGCGTTCAGTTTCCAAGGGGCCTTGGGCATGGATGAGGGAGGTCTCACCTCAAGGTAAGTAATTACAGGGGAATGATCAGAGATACCCCGAACAGCATATTTAATCTCCGACACGTATCGAACGGCTTCAGCCAAACAGATAGTTAGATCTATGCGGGATAGGGACAGGTAGGACTAGGAGAAGCAGGAGAATCGTTTTTCCCCAGGGTGTTTGCCCCGCCAGATATTAATCCATCCCACCTTGTCAAAAATATTTTTTCAAGGGTGTACGGTAAGAGCCACGTACCGAGACAACCGGACCGTGTTTATCTAATGCAGGGTCTAAATAGCAGTTAAAATCTCCCTTAATGTTCAAGGGAACATCTTGGTGCCCCAACTGATATCTAGCACTGCCCTAAGCACCTGGTGGTTGTACAGGGGCAGAACGTAAACAAAGGCAAGAATGCATTTCAAGTTAAATACACGGCATAGCAATATTACATATCTCCTCTCTGTATCCAGCACACAGTCTATCTCCTGGTAGTCCAATGAATTGTGTATCAGTACACTCACCCCCCTTGAAAAAGAGGTGTAGGTGGAATGATAAGCCTTCCCAACCCAGGAGAATCTCAAGCAAGAAACCGAATCAGTTGTCAGGTGAGTCTTTTGCAATGAGCAAATAGCAGGTAAATATTTGCGTAGTAAAGTTGAAACAATGGTACACTTCAACGTGTTATGGATCCCCCTGACATTCCATAATAGCACCGGAACCATTGTCATTCATCATCCGTGGGTGTATGCATATTAGGGTAAATAGTGGGCACGTGAACCCACACTAAGTCTCCGTGTAGATGTACATGAACAGGCAGGAATTCTAAAGACTTGTCATGTAGATATGGTAATACTGTGGAGAAGTAGAAAAAAAGCAAACTGAACAGATACGTGGCATGCCACAACAAGCTTGAACAGTACACGTCCAATAGGCAAAACAAGAGGCATGGGCTGCCATATGCTAACCCCCACCATGGTCTGAAGGGCGTAAATAGCGGTAACCGGGACAGTTTTATGCTCATCCCATACCTTGGTGGGACAGCTGGTCCTCTTATCAATAGTTTGTAGAGGATCCAGCTCTGGCAAGATTGAAGAGTAATAAACACTAGGTAGAAAACTTCTTTGTAGACAAAAGTAAGAAATGTTCCCGTTACATCTCAGGTGCAAGTGCAGTATGGTGCAGTATGGTGCAATGAAACCCGGGAGCCAACAAGTAATACCCCTAAGGGAAGGAGGAAGGCTTAATCATCTTCTGCTGCAGGTCTCCTGGCCTCATGGAAAGCATTCTCATTAGCATCCAGCCATGCTGAGGCATCAGATGCAGTTTCGAAGAAGTGGGCCTGGCCCCTTGCCGTGATCTGGAGCCTCGCAGGATAGAGCATTGCTTACGGGGCCTGTAATTTCTGTAGGTACCATTTGACTTCAGTAAAGTGGGCCCTATGTTTCTGAACTTGTGAGGAAAAGTCAGGGTAGAAGGAGATCCACACCCCATTAAACTGAATATTCTGTTTTTCACGTGCCAGTTGCAGAATGATTTCCCTGACTCTATAGTGCAGGAGCCGAGCTAGCAGCGGTCTAAGGGTGGCTCAGTGGAAAGGGCTGTGTTGGAACTCTATGAGCTCTCTCAACTGCATATAGAGTGGTAAAGGCCCTTTTTTCTAAATGTATCTAGTAGCCACTGCTCCACAAATTCTGTAGGGTCTCTACCCTCCACCTTCTTTGGGAGACCCGCGATACACACATTGTTGCATCTCATTCTGTTTTCAAGGTCATCAGCCAGCATATCAATGGCTTTAACCAGCCTGGTATTGGTTTGCATGTCCTTGAGCAGAGTGGGTGAGCTTGTCCTCCCATGTCACTTATCCTGCTTTCAGCAGCGGTTGTGTGTTCCCTGGTTTTTTGCAAGTCTTGTCTGATCATGAGTACCTCCTCTTTCCCACCGAACCACTCTTGCAATGTATTGACTGATGCAGTACATTTATTAACTGCCCTTAGGATTGCCGCCAGGGTCGGCTGTTAAGTCTCCTCTTCCCTTTCCATCTCCCCTTCCTCTGCTCCATCAGCGTGTGCATCAGGTTGGACCATAATGGCTGCCTGTGCCAGGACTGCCTCCACCCCCACCTGCACTGTATCATCTACCCCAGCCAGTTCCTCTGTGTCAGCCGCACCAGCTGAATCCGCTAGCCCAGAGAGCTTTTGGGCATAAAATCTCATGTCTCTAGGGGAATCCTCCGTGGCTGACTTAGAAGGCTTGGGCAGTTTACTCACAATGTCTCTCTTCTCTGTGCCACGTGCACCACGCTGCGGGAGGGCTGCAGCTGCGTCATGTTGGATCCCAGGCTGCTGGGCTTCCTCCTTGTTTTTGCGGGTAATTATAATGGGTGCAGAGAAGTCCGAAGGATCGGGTGAGTCACAGGAGATCCGGTACCCTCGGGTGCCAAAGAAACAAACTGCAGACCCGGGAACAGGATCAAATACAGGGTGACTGGCGGGAGCTCTGTGAAAAGCGGCTGCTCACATGCCGTTCCTGGACAAGCCCCCCTCAAATAAATGTTATCTCAGTGCCCAACTGATTGCCCCTTGTGCCACAGTCAACCAGCCCTCAACTAGAAGACAGGGTTTCCAAATCAGATTGTAAATCATTATTGAGTAATGGTCACATTTTAAATACTAAAGCAAAATTAAAAGATACAAATGCTAACAAAATGGCAGAGCTAGAACTTCTGTTTCCTGAGGAACACTTTGACTTGGTGGGAGCATCAGAAACCTATTTAGGCAGCTGGCATGCCTCTGCTATTAATATCCCTCTGTATTCACTCTGGTGAAGTCTTCTCTTGATTGTTGACTTTGACACACATACACCTACCTCCTGGAGAGTGTTCTTGATCTGGCAAACTGTTGTGAAGGGTGTTTTCTTCACCAGGGAAAGAATTCTTCGGTCATCCACCACAGTTGTTTTCCGTGGTCTTCCGGGTCTTTTGGTGTTGCTGAGGTCACCTGTGCGTTCCTTCTTTTTAAGGATGTTCCAAGCAGTTGATTTGGCCACACCTAATGTTTATGCTATCTCTCTGATGGGTTTGTTTGTTTTTTTTCAGCCTAATGATGGCTTGCTTCACTGATAGTGACAGCTCTTTGGATCTCATATTGAGAGTTGACAGCAACAGATTCCAAATGCAAATAGCACACTTGAACTCTGCACCTTTTATCTGCTCCTTGTAAATGGGATAATGAGGGAATAACACACACCTGGCCATGGAACAGCTGAGCAGCCAATTGTCCCATTACTTTTGGTCCTTGTATATGTGCTTCACACTTTTTAAAACTGTTATAATTCCTACACCGTTCGCCTGATTTGGATGTAAATACCCTCAAATTAAAGCTGAAAGTCTGCAGTTAAAGAGCATCTTGTTTGTTTCATTTCTAATTCATTGTGATGGTGTATAGAGCCAAAAAGATTAGAATTGTGTCGATGTCCCAATATTTATGGACCTGACTGTACTTTATAGAAATGCACTAAATGCTAAAATAATTTGGGGAGTATGTTATAAGCCCCTAGATGAGTAAAAGATTAGCTTCTTTCACAAATTAAATGGCTGGGAAATAGGGCAATGTTCTCTTAATCTGGGATTCAATTTACTGATATTGGCTGGGCTACTGGTTTAGGTAAAGACTTGCAATGTTTTAAACCTATTGCAGGATAGTTTCATGGTCAGATGGTGGAAGCTCCAAATACAAAAAAATTAACTGTTTGATTGGATTGATTAGTTTCACACAAAGCTCATTACAGATGTGCAAATTAGAGAACACCTAGCAGCCTCTAGGAACTCTGGTGTTCCAAGCTTTCCTAGTTGAGCAAGCCTGGAGCTCTTTTCTCCAGGAAGTGGTATTAGCTGAGCCTGTTGATAACTTAAAACATTTTTTTTAGAAATCTTCCTCAGTCAACATAATATACAGGGCTTTGGGTAATCTTACATTTGATAGGAGGTTGATCCAGGGATTTGCTGGTATGAGGTTGTGAATGTTTTTTTTTTTTTTTCATATATTACCTTCTTACAGAAAACTGCCATATGTGTGTAGGGGTTGTTTTTGCATTCCTCTGGATCAAACACAAAAATATTTCTCTCTCATTAACCACTACAGCCCCGGAACTATTTCCCAGTTTAGGACCAGAGCACTTTTTGCGATTTGGCACTGCGTCACTTTAACTGACAATTGCGCGGTCGTGCGATGTTGTACCCAAACAAAATTTGCGTCCTTTTTTCCCCACAAATAGAGCTTTCTTTTGGTGGTATTTGATCACCTCTGCATCATTTCTGATCACCGCTATAAATAAGAGGGACAATTTTGCAAAAAAAAAAAAAAAACAATATTTCTTTTTGCTATAATACCTGTCCAAAAAAAATATAAAAAAAACCTGTTTTTTTTTTCATCGGTTTTGGCCGATTTATATTCTTCCTCATATTTTTGTTAAAAAAAATTGCAATTGCCATTTTATTGATTGGTTTGCGCAAAAGTTGCCACGTTTACGAATGATGAGAATTCATTTATGGGATTTTATTTTTTACATTTTACTAGTAATGGTGGCGATCTGCGATTTTTATCTGGACATGTTGGACCATTTTGACACTTTTTTGGGACCATTGACATTTATACAGCGATTAATGCTATGAAAATGCATTGATTACTGTATAAATGTCACTGGCAGGGAAAGGGTTAACTTGCAAGGGGCTCTCTGGCTGGGGGGAAGGGGAGTAATCACGGCTCCCATACACAGGGAGCCTGTGATCACATCCCTTCCCCCTCTGTCGAAACGGAGATCCGGTGGCGCACACTCACTAAACTCGTTCTCGCGGCCACTGTCAGGTGACGGCGTTTCGCGATAACGAGCCAAGTTGCGGCGGGCAGTCAGCAACTGGTTAAACTTGATGGACGTGAACCGCTGGAAAAATAAAAAAAAACCTGCAAGACAAAGGCATAATGTGCTAGTATGCATTGCATACTAGCACATTATGAAATACTCACCTTCGAATGAAGCCCACTCTGTGGCGCCCGGTCACCACTGGGAGGGCTGACCTCTTCTTCTCCTGTCCTTTTTTTCAGGGATCGTAGGCTCCGGGGCTGTCCGAGTGTCTGGAGCTGCGATGATGTCACTCCTTGGGCATGCGCAAGGGAGCCCTCGGTTTCGGAAATGAGCTCTCAAGTTTTGGCGCCAGCGGCTGCATGCAGGGTGAATATCTCCTAGACCGTGCAGGTTTAGTTGATTATTCATTTTACCTACAGGTAAGCCTTATTATAGGTTTACCTGTAGGTAAAAATAACAAAGTGGGGTTTAAAACCACTTTAACTTTATCAGCTATGGGCTAACCCTGCTTTGAAGCTAGGCAGATGGTAGTTCTTTGTAGCCAGCTTTTGAATATTTGGCTGAAATAATTCTGCTTTTCTTTCCCCTGCTTCATTTTTAAATGCTTTTTTTTGTGTGTAACACCTCCTTTACAGATAATACAACATCACAATGGATGATTATTATTGAGCCTGTGTTTGATGTTATTGCTGAAAAACCTCTTGAAGGACACGTGACAGTCAAGGTGCCAGACCTTCATCTTGATCACGAAAGTTATGTAATCATAGGTCCTGGACAGCAGACATATGAAATAATGATAAAAATCAGTGAGGTGAGGAGGCCATGAGGTTATGGCATTCTTTCTATACCATCAGAAAAATATTGCAAGTTGTGTGTGTATGTATGAATGTCCGGTTTCTGTGATCAAAAAAATGAGACAAAGATCTCAATAATTTTAGAACTTTTTCCACCTTAATGTGACCTATTAACTGTGCAACTGAACTGAAAAATAAACTAAAATCTTTTTGAGGGGGGGAATTAAAAAAAAAAAAACTAAAATAATTTGGTTGCATAAGTGTGCACACCCTCTTATAACTGGGATGTAGCTGTGTTCAGAATTAAGCAATCACATTCAAGCTCATGTTAATAGGAGTCAGTACACACCGGCCATCATTTAAAGTGCCTCTGATTACCCCAAATAAAGTTCAGCTGTTCTAGGTCTTTCTTGACATTTTCTTAGTCTCATGCTACATCAAAAGCCATGGTCCGCAGAGAGCTTCCAAACCATCAGAGGGATCTCATTGTTAAAAGGTATCAGTCAGGAGAAGGGTACAACAGAATTTTCAAGGCATTAGATATACCATGGAATACAGTGAAGACAGTCCTCAAGTGGAGAAAATATGGCACAACAGTGACATAACCAAGAACTGGATATCCCTCCAACATTGATGAAAAGATGAGAAGAAAACTGATCAGGGAGGCTGCCAAGAGGCCTACAGCAACATTAAAGGAGCTGCAGGAATATCTGGCAAGTACTGGCTGTGTCGTACATCTGACAACAATCTCCCGTATTCTTCAGATGTCTGGGCTATGGGGTAGAGGGGCAAGATGGAAGCCTTTTCTTACAAAGAAAAACATCCAAGCCCAGCTAAATTTTGCAAAAGCACATTTGGTCTCCCAAAAGCATGTGGGAAAATGTGTTATGGTCTGATGAAACCAAGGTTGAACTTTTTTGGCCATAATTCCAAAAGATATGTTTGGTGCAAAAACAACACTGCACATCACCAAAAGATCACCATACCCACAGTGAAGCATGGTGGTGGCAGCATCATGCTTTTGGGGCTGTTTTGCTTCAGCTTGAACGGGGGCTTTAGTCGAGGTAGAGGGAATTATGAACAGTTCCAAATACCAGTCAATGTTGGCACAAAACTTTCAGGCTTCTACTAGAAAGCTGAACATGAAGAGGAACTTCATCTTTCAGTATGACAACGACCCAAAGCATACATCCAAGTCTACAAAGAAATGGCTTCACCGGAAGAAGATTAAAGTTTTGGAATGGCCCAGCCAGAGCCCAGATCTGAATTTGATTGGAAATAAATGGGGTGATCTGAAGAGGGCTGTGCACAGGAGATGCCTTCACAATCTGACAGATTTAGAGTGTTTTTGCAAAGAAGAGTGGGCGAATATTGCCAAGTCAAGATGTACCATGCTGATAGACCCATACCCAAAAACACTGAGTGCTGTAATAAAACCAAAGATGCTTCAGCAAAGTATTAGTTTAAGGGTGTGCACACTTATGCAACCATATTATTTTCATTTTTTATTTTCACTTCACCTAAAAGAGTTTTAGTTTGTTCAACTGAGTTGTACAGTTTGTAAGTCACAACAAAGGTGGAAAAAGTTCTGAAATGATTTATCTTTATCTCATTTTTTTTATATCACTGTACTGTGCAAAAGTTTTAGGCAGGTGTGAAAAAATTGCTGTCAATTAAGAATACTTTCAGAAATAGAGGTGTTAGTTTATTTTTAAAAATTAACAAAATTTTGTGTGACGACCCTTTGCCTTCGAAACCGCATCAATTCACTTGCACACAGTTTTTTTTTAAGGAACTTGGCAGGTATGATGTTCCAAACATCTTGGAGAACTAACCATAGATCTTCTGTGGATGTAGGCTGCCTCAAATTATTCTGCCTCTTCATGTAACATTGATGTTGACATCAGGGCTCTGTGGCTCTACATTGAAGACAGTTCTTAATGACATTGGCTGTATGTTTGGGGTCTTTGGCCGCAATTCTTCCAAGAAGACCAGTTCTGGCAAGACCTCTCCAGACAGTAGATGGGTGTACCAGGGTTCCACTGGTTTTCGCCAGTTCTGTGCTGATGACACTGTTGGACATCTTCCGATGTCAAAGGGAAGGAAGCATGATGTGTCTTTTGATCTTCTGCATTAAAGTGTTACTAAACCCAGTAATATGAAAAAAGTTCATCCCCCCCCTCCCCCAGTGCCCACAGCTTATAATTCTTGTTACATTCAAATACTTCCACTATATACCTTTTTGTCTGATCTGTATACCACGGTCATAAACTGCAGGGTCTACCTGAGTGTTCAGGTAGAAGGAGATTTCCACTACAACCTGTGTCCTCATGATGTTATGGGAGGCCAAGCATCCATCAATCAAGATATGAAATCCCACCTACAATGTTCTTTTTTAGTTACTGGGCATGGAGGAGGAGGGAGGGGCGCCCACATGTGTGATGTCATATCATGTGACCTAAAAAGCTCAGCTCCAACAAGGAAATGATCTCTCCAGCAATAGAGACCAAACTGAGCATGTGCAGCAGTACTACCCTCACTGTGTATTATCTGGCCTTGCCAAGAGTGACCCTGCAGGAGGGGGAGGATCTGTCCATACATGATAGAGCATTTTTACACAATGCAGAGGATAAACCCCTTAAGTTCCACAGTGAGTATAACAAGCATGCTATTCTACATATACAGACCGATTTTACAGTTGTGGGTTTAGTAACACTTTGTTTCCTTGGTTGACCACCGTATCTATTGCCTGTTTTTGAGCTTCTTCATGCACATCTGGAAACCCTAGTTAGCTTTGAAATCTTTGCCTGGGAGAGACCTTGCTGATGCAGTAGAACTACCTTGTGTCTTGTTGCTGTGCTCAGTCTTGTATGACCTGTGACATGAAACTTTCTTCCACAACCTCACCTTAGTAGCAGAGTTTGGCTGTTCTTCACCCAGCTTTATATCTCCTACACAGCTGTTTGTTTCAGTTAATGACTGTTTCAACCTGCATATGAAATTTATGAACAGTAGCACATTAGCAGAAAGACAAAGAAGTGTGCTTGACTTGGTCCATCCAAAGGTATTATTATAATTAAATATTCAGCCCCCGCCGCCCACATAAAAACATAATTTACCTAAAGATACCCCAACTGCTGGAAAACCTTGTCTTGTGGACAGGTGCAGTAAATCTAAATGTATAAACTAGCACTAATATTTGAATGACTTTAAAAGAAACTGTGAATAACATATACACAGTACAGTGCATTCCATTTTCAATAAAAGCTCTAAACAATAAAATATTTTTGTACAGCAGTCCACCACCTTTATAAGAATTGACTATAAACTATCACCAGATGTTTTGACCCTTTCTGAAATAATGGGTCACATAGAGCTTGATCTACTAGTGACTAGACTCTCCAGGTATTTTGCTTCTCCATCCAAATCCATGCTCCTCAATTCTTATTGAATCTTATATTCTACAAAAGATTTTATTTTAAAAACATAAAAAAAAAACTATATAGTGTAGTGCCTTAAATAACTGCATAAACTAGTGTAAATTATGCTCACATAAAATAATTTGAACAAAATATTTTGTTTGAGACTTTTGCTGTGTATATAAGGTATTCACAGAGTTTCTTTTAAAGTAAATGAAATATAAGTGCTTGTTTATTCACATTCAGATCCATCCAAAGGTATGGCTGGCCACAGAGATCCACAGAGCAGGGACGTCCGGACACACTAGGAGTGTACCTGGTCTGTGAAGATATTTATCCTATTTGTTCTAATTTTGTTATAATAAAGCATGTTTTTTTTACTATATATAGTATCACAAAAGTGAGCACACCCCTCACATTTTTGTAAATATTTTATTCTATCTTTTTATTTGACAACACTGAAGAAATGCCACTTTGCTACAATATAAAGTACTGAGTATACAGCTTGTATAAGGCCACTTTCACACTGGGGGCAGTAGCTAGTTTCAGCAGGGATTTACTGCTGTTATAGCGGCGGGAGTGTTGCGCTTTTAACCCCCCACAAGGTGTTAAAAGTGCCGGCGCGCCGTGCTTCCGAGGCGGTGTGCTGCCGCTTCGCAATCGCTGCCCCATTGTTTTCAATGGGCAAGGGCGGTAGAGGAGCTGTGTATCACCACACCGCTCCAAAGATGCTGATTGCAGGACTTTGTAACATCCTGCAAGCGCACTGCCCCAGTGTGAAAGCATTTAGGGGTAGGGGGGGATTTTTGAGGCACTTTACGGGTGCTATTTTTAACTAAATAGCGCCTGTAAATCACCTCAGTGTGACAGGAGTATTACAGTGTAAAGTTGCTGTCCCCTCAAAATAACTCAACACACAGCCATTAATGTCTAAACTGCTGGCAACAAAAAGGAGTACACCCCTAAGTGAAAATGTCCAAATTGGGCCCAATTAGCCATTTTCCCTCCCCAGTGTCATGTGACATGTGACAAGGTCGCAGGTGTGAATGGGGAGCAGGTGTGTTAAATTTGGTGTTATTGCTCTCACAATCTCATACTGGTCAATGGAAGTTCAACATGGCACCTCATGGCAAAGAACTCTCTGAGGATCTGAAAAAAAGAATTGTTGCTCTACATAAAGATGGCCTAGGCTATAAAAAGATTGCCAAGACCCTGCAACTGAGCTGCAGCACTGTGGCCAAGACCATACAGCGGTTTAACAGGACAGGTTCCACTCAGAACAGCGCCTGACCATGGTCGACCAAACAAGTTGAGTACACATGCTCAGCGTCATATCCAGAGGATGTCTTTGGGAAATAGACGTATGAGTGCTGCCAGTATTGCTGCAGAGGTTGAAGGGGTGGGGGTCAGCCTGTCAGTGCTCAGACCATACGCTGCACACTGCATCAAATGGTGGTGGTACGAACTGACATCCGTTCTGTGTGAACAGAAACATGAGGAGTGGACCAACGGCGGTGTGTGCGAACTGTGGTAGACTTGGTTTATTCAAATAGAACCAGAATAGTCTGGTGTCCTGTACCAAGATCATTAGGTACAGGAATCAGACGATCAGAAGTCGTTTGACAAACGTCCGAAAGAACACGTAGGAGAAATCTTCTCCGAAGGAAGACCCTACTGTCGGTACGTCTGGTTAAACTACGTCACACGTCGCATACCAGACTCGTGACTGTCCGACTGGGGGTGGGGAAGTTGGAGACGTCGTT